>JBBBVU010000008.1:9881164-9915305 GCA_037177055.1 Atherinosoma microstoma
CCAGCAACAGAACTTTAAAGTCTATCCTCTGACAGACAGGCAGCCAGTGTAAAGACCTCAGAACTGGACTGATGTGGACTATTTTCTTGGTGTTAGTGAGGACCTGAGCAGCAGAGTTCTGAATAAGCTGCAGTTGTCTAATTGATTTTTTTGGTAGACATGTAAAGACGCTGTTACAATAGTCAAGCCGACTAAAGATAAAAGCATTGACTAGTTTTTCCAGGTCCTGCTGAGACATCAGAACTTTTAACCTTTATATATTCTTAAGGTGATAATGGACTGGCTTTGTGATTACCTGAATGTGTTTTTCAAAATTTAGGTCTGAGTCCATCACTACACCCAGATTTCTGGCCTGGTCAGTGGTTTTTAGGTGTATAGACTGAAGCTCAGTGGTAACCTTCAGTGACTTCTCTTTGGCTCCGAAGACAATCACCTCAGTTTTGTTTTTGTTCAACTAAAGAAAGTTTATGCACATCCAGTCATTGATCTCGCCAAGAGCCTGTACTGGGCCTAGGTCTCCTGGTGACACTGTAATATAAACTTGCGTGTCGTCTGCATAGTTATGGTAACTAATTTTGTTGTTCTTTATTACCTGTGCCAGTGGGAGCATGTAGATGTCAAACAGAAGAGGCCCCATGATGGAACCTTGGGGAACTCCACATGTAATTCTTGTCTGCTCATATGTAAAGTTACCTATTGACACAAAGAACTTCCCACTCTCTAAGTATCTTTTTAACCAGTTTACAGCGCCAGAGAGGCCCACCCGGGTCTGTAGTCATTTGAGTAATATATGGTGGTCAATTGTACCAAATGCAGCTCTGAGGTCCAGTTGAAAAGTCATTTAGCTGGTAATAAAAAACAGCTTTTACAATGATCTTACTTAAAAACTTAAGATTTGAGATCAGCCTGTAGTTGTTCATTTGTATCCTGTCGAGACTTCCTCAAACTTCAAGAGGAAGGGGTAATTTCTGTAAGGGATTTCTGTTGTATTTGTATTCTATTGAGACAACATGTTTTTTTTTTGTTTTTTTTTGTAGTCTGAGTGGGCCTGTGTAATCTTAATTTGTTTTTGTTTTTTTGTGTTGCAGTTTTTAGGCTCTTTAATGGAAGAAGCACTATAAAACAAATGCAGTGACTAATAACACGAGTTTGTTGGGTAATGTTAGTATTAGGAAGCCTTATATATGAATATAGTTGAACAAAATGTTGTTTGCGTTTTCCCTAAACACAAGATATAGACCAGGCTATTGCATTTTTGCTGGGAATTCAGACTTTGGAGTTGACACACATTAACTGCAGGTATGATGAAATCTGATTCTGAAATGAATTGCTTTTCTGGGACTAATAAAATTGTCTGAAATCTAAATCTATTACTCAGAGTTATTTATCAGAATACAGCTGTAGTCTCCTGCCATGAGTCCTACTAAATTTGCTGCTCCCTCATTCCTGTAGAGAGGCTTCAGGCAGATTATTAAGGTTTAAATTTCTCCTTAATTTCCTCTTAACTTCTTCTAAACAACAATTGCAGCTTCCAAACAACACCTTTAAGATGATAAAATTAGAATTGATCCTTGATGTATTTAGATTACATAACATCTGAAAAATAATCTTCTTGCTTTGATACAAAAATTGAAGATTGATCCTCCCACAGATTTTCACCAGTGAGGTTCTGTGTTAACAATAACTAAAAATGTTGTTGCAATTTAATGGTATTACATTTTTTATATATGCTGCCTTAATGAGCCATTTTCTTCTTATTACTGAGACAGATCATGTTAATAATTAATGTTGTTTTCAGCAGTGCAGGGTACAGCAATTATGTTTAGCCCCTTAGCTTATTTCTGATCAGCTGAAAGTAAGAGATTACGCAATTCTGATATCAGTCCAATAATGATCCAGGACTTCTTGATGTTGGCATAACAGCACAAATTATAAATAAATACATGCTTCTTAGGCTCTGCTTCATTTGTTGGAGCTGTGAGAGATTCTCCAGGAGTGGAAGTTGCTTCAAAGTGTAATTAATAAGAAATTGTGACCGACCCTCTCTAGACTTAAATGAACTGAAGGACTGCATTTCTTTCTTGATTCTTCAGGCTTTTTCTTTTTTGCCTTTCAGCTTTTATCTTCATGCATTCTCTCCGTAGTCTCTATATCTCAGTCTGTGCTTTCTTTTTCTTTTTGAGTCTGTTCCAATCCCCCCTTTGGCCTCCATCACTTCCTGTTATTATTTGAAGTGTCAGCCTGGAGATAGAGCTGCTGTGGCAAAATCACCATCACAGACAGTTAGCACCCAGCGTGTGTCACTGAGTTGCATATTAGCCCGTCCAATCATTTCACATCCAAAAGTCCAGAGTTCTTTAGAACTCTGGACATATAGCACAGGCGTGTTGGGTATTGTGTATGTTTAACTAAACTAGAGTGTAATTACAAGAGAAACTGGGGTGGGATGGCTGAAATAGTCTCTTGTGTCTTGCTAACTGCTGAAGAGTTTAATCTTAGACTATGTCCACATGGAGACAGGCTTGGGCCTATCTGCTAAAGTTTTTTATAGTTTTGGATGTTGCGTCCACATGGAACCGGCATTTTAGGAGCCTGAAAAGGCAAATTTTTCAAACTGGATCTCAAAAGGTAATAAATCTGAAAACTGCACAGTTTTGTTTCCATTTCTAGAATCAACGATGCCATAGCCCCACCTCTGCCTTAACCTGCATGCGCAAACTCCTCCAAGAGCTACAAAATCGGCAGATCACCTTTTTCGGGCTCATGCTGCAGAAGCTACCGTGACCCGAAGCAGAGGTTCTACCTTATTCTCAGTCCATACTATTGTACTAGTGTCTCCTTTTTAGCTTGATTCTCTGCCATCTTCTTCGTCATATGTTTTTTACATCACACAAGTTTATGCTTCATGTCTTATTCTCCGTTTTTGGAGAAGGATGAACAAATATTCAACAGCGTGACAAACATTTAAACTCATCCAAACTGAGAATTCATTAAAACTTTGTTTCCATCTGTTGCTGTTTGGATAAAATCGGATTTGTTCTGTTCTTTTATCACCATCATGCTAATGAGGTTACATATGGACAACAACAGAATTCTAGAGATAGATGAGAGGACACGTGGCTAAGCTGCATGCTTTTTTTTTTTTTCTAATCCTTTATGATAAACCCCTGTCCTGCTGCATCAACACACATCTCACCTCTAACGTGCCCATGCACAGCTGGTATGATAATGATCAACTAAAACAGGCACACATCCTCAGGCTGTAGGCTGTATTTGAATCCTTCATGTTGTGAAGATGTAAATATGTTTTCACAGTCACACTATGTGAACTCAATTTGCTACTGAGGATGTCAAGAAAGTTTCCTCAATGTATGTCATTAAATTTGAGTTCTGGCTGAAAGTTAAAGGAAATCTCCAGAAATGTAATGTTAGTAAATCTCATGTCCTTTGTGGTAATCAAAGCATAACTGTATGTTTATAATTGAGAGGGAACAAGAAATAGAGACAATGATATCATAGTTGACTATATAGGCCCATCTTGTAAATCTTATGGGTGTTCTTTATAAGCAAAAAGAAGATGTCTTGCAAGCAGATGCTTTACAACGTGGTTCCTCATATGTGTGATACCATAGGTCAAACACACATTTTACCACAGAGTCAGATGTGATAAGATTTGGTGTGCATTTTCTATCATTTTCATCTCGTTTGTATTGGGATTCACTGCCAACAATCCATTAGATTGTCTCACATAGATTTTATCTGAAATTAAACTCTTGAAATGAGAGGATGATTATGGCCTCGGATGGAGTAAGTATTACATGAAGTCATTATTTCTCCTGTAAATGTATTGTTTTCCTTGTATCAAGCAGAAGTTAAGTAGCTGAGATTACAGCTAGATGTCCCAATGTAAGCTTTTACTGAACTGCTCTAAGAGTGATAAGGCTGAATTATCTGTCAATTATACTATTTTGGTACAATTAGTCTCAGTGTTAACTCAGGGAGAATTTGGCTGTACATCTACCAGCCCAGACGTTTTGTATAGTAGTGGTCTAGCAGCGGTGGGCACATTTCTCATATTCCATTAATTAAAGCTTAATTTATCCAGATTGTTTTGCATGTTTACTTCATTTAGAAAATGTATTCTTTCAAAAACTTCCATTGACCTTGGATTTCAAATACTGTAGATTTTCTCTGAGTAAAAGTGAAACTCAGCTTATTGTGGGCTGTAGCCGCACACTGGAGGTAAAGTTTCTGCAGTCTGGTTGTGTTACTGTCAAGCTGGGATGGAGCTGTGTTTGCTGAGGGATGATAAGGCATTTCTGCTGTGTGTGTGTGAGTGTGTGTGTCTTTACTGCATGCATGTGTGTTAAAGGTAGAGGGAGACCTCTCTGTTTTGACAAATTGTGCATTAGTGTGTGTGTATGTGCTACAAGACACTGCAGTCACATGTGACTGCAGTACAGTGAAGCATCAGTGCCAGCAGCAGTTCTGGTGAGGTCATCACACACACACACACACACACACACACACACACACACACACACACACACACCTTGGTTGTCACTGTAATTAAAGTGAATGTGTGTGCTGAGTTCAGCAGATATGTTGAAGCAAAGATGATGCAAGTGAAGCTTTTTTAACCCTTATGTTAGCAGACAGAATAGCTGACATCTGGGCAGATGTGACTCAAAAACAGTGAGACAAGCAGGAACTTCTTACCTGTCAGCCCATGAGGCCTTGCTCTCGAAAATCTCAAGTGGGACTTTAAATTAACTTATAATAGAAAAGAAGTATAAAAGCCATAATAAATGTTTTAGAAATGACACCCAATTTTTGTATTTGTATCTATTTTTTATAATATATTTAGGATCCTTTAAAAAAAAAAAAAAAAAAACTCTCAGAAGCACACTCTCAGGTACCACCATTTCTTCAGGCTACCAGTCACAGTAACGGGACTGGCATCATTAATTCAGCAGTGATGGGATAGCACAACTATTAGAGCCTTGGGAGTGTGTGGTTATATTGTTAATGTCTTTCAGGAAACTGTCTCCACCCAGAGAAAATGTGAATCAATCCTAAAGAGGATTCCCCCACCCCACTCTTTCTATTCCCATTTGTTTATTCCCCCTGCATCTATTCTGACGTCATGGACAGTTTGTGGGGATCAGTGATTGGTCATTGGGTACCTACCTTCATATCTTAATCATATTTTTTTTTACGGCTAATTAGTCAAGTACATCCATTGCCTTTTCTCATCTTTATTTTAATCTCTCACCCCTCTCATCTCCTTCTCTTCTCTCTTTCATCCCTCTGCTGTCTGCTTCCTCCCCCTCTTGTTACCACACTTCTCCGACTCTTTCCCTCTCTCTCCTGCTACAAGTGCTTCTGTCTCTCTGGAGATGGGGACAGCTGTTATTGAAAATAGGGGATGCTGCTGTCTTTGGCATGAAGAGGAAGAGTGGGCAGATTATATGTGACATTATCAAAACAACGGGCAGCAGAAAGGACAAGGACAGGCTAAGGGCAGTGTGATGACATTCGGAGAATATAATATAAAAATAAAAAGGATTTTTTTTTTTTTAAATCAATATTTTTGTGATGAAACCAAAATAAAAATTAAGGCAGGGCCAAGCATAATGATCATTAATCAACATATTTTCTAATGTCTTTTTCATTTATTTAATTCTTAATTATGTTCCTTCTATACATGATTAACAAATTAAAATGGTTAAATATGTAAGACTACTAATAGAAGAGGAGTCCATACTGACCTTGTTGCAGGAACAGACCCAGGAGATTTGTAAATACAGCATCAGCAGTTTTGCTCCGAGGTTGACTGTCATCATCTGGAAGCTGTACTCTGTGAACCAAAGTTCATCTGGGTTCAGTCTTGGTGGCTGGTGTTGCCTTCACCCTTGTATAGTGCTGTCCATTGTTGCAAGTTGTGCATTTTTCCAACAAGCAAACCACCCCAAAGGCACAGACAGTGCTGTGCTGTATTCTGACCACTTAGAGGATATATTTAAGTTAAAGGCTACAGTATCTGGACACTTAAAGGGTTATACCCATAAACTATGTACAGTATAGAAGATGGACATAGCCACCGCAGACATGAAGTCAAAACAGGCATGGCAGTTGATAGGTGCTGGCTTCAAAGAACAGAGGCTCCAACAGGCTGCCATTGAAAATGGCTGGTATCTGCTTCATCCTCTTGTCCAAATATGGTCACTCCTGGCTCCAAAAAGACCAAACGGCAATAGCTGAATTTTTTATTCAAGAATTTACAAAAGCAGAACATTCTCCAATCTGTGATGTCACAATGGTCACAACAATTTTTTTACACAGTGTTGTTTTCCTTTTCACGTTGCCAGTGTTTTCCCAGTGGATTCTCTGGTCATGCCTCAGTTTGATTAATTGCCTGTCTTCACCTTCTTCTTCTCAGTCCTGCATTTGGGTCCACTTCTTCCATAAATGTGGCACTTTCATGTGCATCTTTTTGAAGATGTAGGATTTGCAAAAGATAAGGTTTGGATTTGAATTTGCAAATGTCTAATGATTGAACTAGATCCAGGCTTTCCCTGTGTTTTTGTTTGATTCCTTACTATTTAATAATGGCAGAACTCAAAGTTGAGCAGGAGTGAGGAAAACAAATATGAACTTTACATCTCCATATACACTGCAGTACAATAACTGCTGAGGGATGACGTGACTGGCACAGTGAGAAGCCCTTCAAACTGTATTTCCTCAAATTGCACGAAGAGGGTTATTTTTGTGGCGGTTCCCCTCTTACATATTTTGACTTGCTTCTGCTGCCTGGAAGTTTGAGAGAGCTTCCAGTCCAGTGATGCAGAAACGACACAAAAATAATGCCTGAAAAAGAAAGAGGGTGTTTGACTTTTAGGCTCGATGCTGGTTGCTGTCCTCAGAGGACTGTCTGGGTTCTGGCTGCACGCACATATTGTTGCTGTGTGTTTGCGTGTGTGGGTGCGCGTGCAGATGTCTATCAGGGAAAGAAGAGAGAGAAAGGGAAAAAATATTTACACATGCACTTCTTGCATTAAGACCACATTTATTCATTTACACATGACACAATCTGCATGTATTTGCACCATGTGCATAAATCTAAGAACAAAAAAATGCCCCACTATTCTTTTCAAATCAAAGAAATTATATATTTTTATTATTTTTTTTGACACAACTAAATGGGGATTTTTGTTGACAAGCATTAACTAAGTTGATAAAATTCCCTTTCAAGTGAATTAAACACTTTGAGCATTCCCTTAACTTTGTGGTCCGGTACCTCAAAAGGATCATAAATTCTTTGGTTAACAGCTGAGGACCTAATATTGTTTTCTTTACTTTGACACTAGCTAATTCAAGAAAAGACAACTGTGAGGTAAGCTTGGCTGGTTTTCTAAAGGGACAGGTTGATTTGGTCCCATTTTAGTTATTGTTCTTTATAAATAATTCAGAAATTCAAGTTGGCCTTTTACTTGTTTGCAGCTGCTCCTGATGGCTTCATTAGCAGCCAGCTACTCAAGGTAATGTTTGCTAGGCTAAATGCTCAAGCTAACATTGGCTAGGCTAAGATTTTCTTAATTATTATCATTATTCTTTTTAAGATTTTGGGGTTTGGGGGGTCAGAGAGAGAGGGGAATGACATGCAGCAAAGGGTCCAAAGTCGGGACTCAAACCTGGGCCGGTTGCACCAAGGAGCTGTAGCCTCTGTACATGGGGTGGCTGCTCAACCAGTTGAGCTACATGCTGCCCCGTTTTCTAGGCTAAATAATCAAGCTAATGTTAGCTAGACTAGATGCTCAAGCTAATGTTAGCTACATGGACAAACAGCATGAGCTTCAGGCTCAGTATTTTGAATACTCAATATCCAGCCTCAGTCTGTTTGGCAGCTCTCAAATTCTGAATAGCATTTATCAAGCCTCAAATTAATATTTGTAGTGAATGAAACTAGTGTTATTGTTTTTCACAGGCATAGCTAATCCACTTTTTGCGCTATTGTAGTTTGCTAACACAAGGTGATTACTAGCACACCGCTCATTGATGCTGCACACAACTGGAAATAAATTTCACCATTCATGCTGAAGTAAACAGTCTTAAAAGTTTAAAACTGTAGCAACTATATTTATTTATCCTCCTCATACGTTGTGTAAGGGGTCTTTGCATTAGTTAGGCTGGAGATGCAACAGATCAAATCAAATCAAATCAAACTTGTTTCGCAGATATGTTATATTCTTGTAGTTTAATCTCTAACTACAGTGTGTTTTAAATCTTTGGAGACAGAAACATGCCGCTATTTTGATACATTTTTGTACAGCTACATACCAGCGCTCAGAGTTTTAATTTGTGTCTTGTTTCACTTTTCATTTATTTTTTACTGAAAAATACTAGTTTGGGCTAGTAGTGAGTTAAAAATGCAGTGTACAGGGCAGCAGAGACTTTCAGTGTTCATCCATTTATCAGAAAAAATTTTAAAAAACTTTCTTCATCCCTGAAGGGAAATGTGAATTTATGTATTATCATGTAAATTGATTGGATTTGTGTAATGCATGTGCATATATAAGTATCGTGTGCACCAGAATTGAATCATTCTTTTAGCCTTGATACAGTGATATCTTGCATAACACAGAAGGAGACAGGACAAGAAAGAGAGGCATGAAGTGAAAAGCATGACAGTGCTGAGGGAAAACAGCAGTGATCGACACAGAGGAGAAAAGAATCCTGTGCTGTTCTTTCTAGGATGACTCTGCAATTTACATGCCTGCTGCTTGTTCGTGTGCACGTCTGTCTGTGTATACCATTACTCTGAAAGAAAGAAACCACTGGCTCTCACCAACACACCCCGAATAAATCCAGTGCGCCTAAACTCGTACCTAATGCACACTTGTAAATTATTCAGAATGTATCCACCAATACACTCAAACTGGCTCTGTGCCAAAAATATGTGGCCTCATTTCTCCTGAGTAGACTTGATAGAAAACTGCTTTTCAGCATAAACCACCACCTGTCTTCTTTTATGTATACAGAGACCAGTCATGTGGCTGTGTAGTGATTAAAGTAGTGATTCACACTACAGAAATTCAGTCATGGGCAGTCTGTTCAAACCTATAATAATTCAGGACCATGGATAGGTACATATACTGTGGCAGTGGTGGTGAAGCAGTGATAATCACAGTGTGCTTTGTCAAAGTGAATTGAATGTCTCAAAATACACTCACTGGCCACTTTATTAGGCAGACCTTCTGAACTGCTTTAATTCTTGGTGGCATAGATCCAACAAGGTGTTGGAAACATTCCTCAGAGATTTTGTTCCATATTGAAATGATAGCATCACACAGTTGCTGCACATCCATGATGAGAATCTCTCATTCCGCCACATCCCACAGTCCCTAAAAATAACTTCCACAGTCACTGTGGAGGCCATTGGAGTTCAGTGTCATGTTCAAGAAACCAGTTGGAGATGATTTGAACTTTGTGACATGGTGCATTATTCTGCTGGAAGTATCCATTAGAAGATGGGTTCACTGTGGTCATGAAGGGATGAACGTGGTTAGCAACAATACTAGGCTGTGGTGTTCCAACCATGTTCAGTTGTAACTCAGGGGCTCAAAGTGTACCAAGAAAATTTCCCTTAACATTACACTACCACCGCCAGCCTGAACTGTTAATACAAGGCAGGATGAATCCATGCGCTCATGTTTACACCAAATTCTGACCCTACCGTCTAAATGTTGCAGCTGAAATTGAGACTGATTAGACCAGTAATGAGTAACACATTAGTACCCACCCATTTCTATCCAAAATGTGTAATGTAGACTCTGAGCATCAGTTTCCTCCCGAGGGTATATTTGTGACAAACAGATAAAAAAGAATTAAAGACAAAACTGGGATTTAAAGAAGGAAAAGACAAAGATAGTCTTCAGAAGGGATGCTGTTCACCCAAAAGAGCCCGTGCCACTGAGTTTTAAATAGTCCTATAGTATTGTTTTGGGTAAATAATCCAGTTTCAGTCCTGAAACTTTTAACTTATCTTGCTTTTAATCAATTTAATTTCTGATATTTGTATGATTTTATTGTAATTTTTGCTATTTGTTGCTGCCTTTTACTACTTTCTAATGCTTTCTTTGCACCATCTTTAATGCTTTTAATGTTTTTTGTAAAGCACTTTGAATTTTCTTATACAGGAAATGTGCTATACAAATGAAGTTCCCTTGCCTTGCCTTGCCTTTTTCCAATCTTCTTTTGTCGAATTTTGGTGAGCCTGAGTGAATTGTGGCCTCAGTTTCCTGTTCTTAGCTGACAAGAGTGGCACCCAGTGGGGTCTTCTGCTGCTGCTGTTTTAAAATGGCTGCATTGGCTCCCTGTGCGTTTCAGGATTGATTTGAAGGTTCTTTTAGTGGTAAATAAATGTCCTAGAGGTCTTTGGCCTTCTTACTTATCTTACCTGCTTTTAAATAATGTGACCTCGCAGACCATGAGGTCCTCTGGTACCGGCCTTTTAGTTGTTCCTAAAGTTCAGACTAAAACTTACATCGAGGCCTTGTTGCATCGTTACGGCCCTCGTCTGTGGAACAGCCTGCCAGAGAACCTCAGGGCCGCAGAGACTCTTCATGTTTTTAAAAAGAGGCTCGCGACCTTTTTAGCTTAGCTTTTAACTGAATCTTTATTTGATTTTGTTTAGTCTTTGTTTATCTTATTTATTCAACTGTCAACTTTTTACATTTATTTTAACTTGTTTAATCAAATACTGTTGTAATTATTTTAAATAGCACCTATTTATGTGGCTGTCTATTTTTATTGTTTTGTCTCATTTAAGTACACTTTTTATGAACTTTTCTATTCATTTATTTTTTATTTTATTTTACTTTAACTTAGTTTATCATTTTTATGAACTCTTTTATCTGTAATTTTAATTCTTGTTGATCTCATCTGTTGTCTTTTCCTCCACACTGGGGGGTTTGCATGCTTGGTCTGAGGGGTCGTGCCGTGGTGATCACACGTGTTTGGGCAGTAGAGGGTCCTGCGCTGCAGCCATAAGGCTGTGGTGGGGACCCTGGTCTGCCCTGTTTTCCTTTGGTTGCGTCCTCTGTGGTCCCGGGTGGGCAGGCTCCGGGTGTGGACGGATCACCAAGATATTGTTTCCTCACAGCAGCATCAAGCCAGATGTTTATGTTTATTTTTACTGATATTTTATACCTTCATTTAGTTAAAGGAGACAGTCACTAGGGATTGAAGGTTATGTTTGTGAAGAAGGGGTGGGGGGATTTAACATTTGCATAGTTTGTGTGCGTTTGTGACTGTTAATAAAAGAAATGATAAAGAAGTTTTTAAATTGCTGTTATATTTGGTGTGTGAAGGCTTTTTAAATTCTCTTTATGCATACATTGTTTTTAATATGTAAAGCTCTTTGTGTTGCCTTGGCATGAAAAGTGCTTTATAAATAAAAATGGATTGATTGATAGATAGTCTATCTGCTTCAAGGTTTGATGCGTTGTGTGTTCAGAGATGCTATTCTGCAAACCTTGGTTGTAACCGGTGGTCATTTAAATTTCTGTCTATCATCTCCAACCAGTCTGCCTATTCTCCCCTGACCTCAGAGATCAACAGGGCATTTATGTCCAGAAAACTCTTGCTCACTGTATATTTTTGCTTTTTCAAACCATTCTCTGTAAGGCCTAGAGATGGTTGTGTGTAAAAATCCCAATAGATCATCAGTTTCTGAAATCCTCAGACCATATTCAAAGTCACATAAATTCTCTTTCTGATGATTAAATAGATTTTTTAGCAGGTCATCATGGCCATATCTATGTAAATACATTGAGCTGTTGCCATGTGATTGCTTGAATAACTATATATGTTAACAAGCGATTGAACATGTGTATCTAATAAAGTGACCGGTGAGCGTTGATGTCAGATTTTTCCAAGAAGAAACACTATTTTCCAGCTAAATTATAACATGATCATATTTTTATCCTTATATTTACCAGAGAAATATTGTACATACTATATTACGCCAACACTTTATTACATGACAAGTAACATTAACACTGTATAGTCATGATCATTTTGTTGTATTTCATATTTGTAAATATGGATAAATCAGATTACTGATCTCATATTTATGATGCATTGCTCCTGAAAGTGAAACAGCTGTATATTTACTCAGCATAAACTTTATGCACTCCTGTGATTGCCCCCCTTGATGAATTTTCCAATTTATTATTTAGTTGATTGTTGTGATAACATGATTCAGTTTTATGCACTCAGTGCTGCACAATGGTTGTTAATGGAGTCAGTGGAGCAAATCCTCCTCTCACTACAGTTAAGAGATCTTCTCATCCTCTCAATTTCATTTATTATGCAGCACATAAAAGATCCCCACCAATCCCACCTCTCAGGGCATTCTATTAATTTACAGTATTTGTCAATGCTGTTTGTCCCTGTGAGTGTGTTAAATGTGTTCTCGTGAGTGTGCACCTCTGCAGTCGGCGCATATGCATCAATCCTCTAAGACACATCCACCAACAGTTAGTGTTGCCAAGGGAACCGCAGATGCTGTCATTTTTCTCTTTGCGTAACCATGGTGATAGCCCCTTTTGGCGACGTGTTGTGTCTGCTTGCCTCATTGTCAAAAGATGCAGCACGCACACACTCGCTGTCTGAAGAAGCTGGTTTTGGGGGGAGCAGCACCTGTTTGATGAGCTGACAGAGCAGAGTGACAGACAGACAGATTCAGCTGCAGGAATCAGTCTGTCTCACTCAATGTGAAAAGAGTTTTTCAAAGGCGGCCTGCTGTGTGTGCTCCCCTAGAAAATGTAGGTCATTCCACAAGAGTAGTGTTTACATATTATATTTTTTCTTGTCTGAAAATGTGCAGAATATGATGAAACTGGAGGTGTGAAATCACAGAACTACAGTGTGTAAACTGAAGTGTCACACAGTATTCAGGAAATTTGAGAAAAATATTATTGTTACACATAAGAGATCTCTTGATAACAGATAATGGTTGAAAAATATAAAGTTTCATAGTGACAATGCATTTTTATCTCCTTCAGGTCCTGGAATGATGTCATCAGTTATGTCATCTGGTGCCCGCCAAGACCCACCAGGACAGCCTGCCTTCAGCTCTGACTACCTGTCTGGTGAGGTTAAAGGAGTGCAAAAGCATGCAGTGTTTACTCAGTGCATCAGTCAACACTGAATTTTCTCTGAGGATTGTGTTGATAAACATGATTCCTAAAATACCACCACCTAAATGGGACATTTTTAAATTGTCCATGTATTCATAGTATATTTTGCAACTATTAACAATAGTTGTTCGAACTAACTAGCGCTGGTTAGACATGTTTTCCAACCCTGTATTGAGCAGTGATGTTACATTAAAGTATTTGTATGTTCATAGAAAGGTGCAAAGAAAGTTTTACATTTAAATATACACTATGAAGAAATACTGTCATACCAAAAATCTAGCTCTTAGTCAAATGTAAGGAAAACACTGACAGTTTGAAGCATTGTTTCTTTATAGTTGGTCTAATTAAGGAGGGCCTTGTCAAAACGCATTGCATCATTCCTCTTCATCCTGGATGTGAAGTTGACCCTTCCTAATGTTACTCTACTATAAGTAGCTGCCTTTATAGGTTTAACTTAATATGATATGAAGCTTCAAAAGTTTGAAAGGTGATCAGTAAGAAACTGTGTACTTGGGTAACTGAGTTTTTTCTGTGAAATTACCTGCTTGGGTTGCTAAAGCTCCAGTTCAGCTCAACTAAATACTGCCTAATCAAACACTAGTTGGTAAATATACATTTTACTTTTGTACCAAATATTCCCTCCAACTGTATTTACTCAGGTGTGAGGATTATGAATGGAATATGAAGCATTTTGTTTACATACTGTGCCCTTTTCTTTTACTGGTGCATGTTTAACAGGATGAACAGACAGTGATCTAAAAGGATTTGAACTTTGGGGGGGGATTGGAGAAAATTCAGCGGCCATTGTTAACTCTACAAACTTATTCTTTAACAACCTTTACTGCATACAATACTATTGCTATTGTTGTTTTAGCTCTTTTTTTTGTGCACAAATGCACAAGAATTCAAACACTGTTCAGGTTTTTGCTGCATGCAGCTTCCCTCCCCTCATTCCAACGTATAAATTAAATGCTGAACAGATGGAGTGACCGTCTACACAGACCTGCTGATTTGATTTGCACTGTCTGACATTTCCTTCGCCCATTTGTTGCCGTGTTCCATCCTGTTGTTTCTTTTGATGCTGCTTGTCATCATTCAGCTTTATTTTCTGCCAGTCCCTCTCACTTTCTTTATGTCTTTGACCCTCTGCCCCTGCTATCATTTTACCATTTCTGCCTGTCTCTGTCTCTCAGGTCCTATGATGGGTGGGATGACAGGTCAGTGGAGCCTGAACAAGACAAAGGACAGCAGCATGCCAGACTCATTTCTAGGTCTTTACTCTTTCAACTACTGTGTCGTTTTAACTTTTAACTCCAAACTCAGTTTGACATTAATACACTTCTCTTCTACTCTGTATTTGAATCTAAAAATATTGCATGTCGAAGAAATAATTACTATTTTTGTAAGTTTAGAACCCAGCTGGATGTAAATTTGGGGATATTTTTAGGCAGTACTTAAATTAATAAGATCGTTTGGGCAACTAAAACAGCCTGGGAAGAAAATAAAAAGATGTTGCAAGCTGCTGCTTTGTAGTTGTTCAGCCCTGTTTTACAATCCTCTGAAGTATACTGCTCCAGACTCACGGCGGCCATATGTACATATATGTATGTGGGTCACTGCATTAGCGGCTTTATCCTCGTCCTAGAATCTCTGTTATTCCAAATACTCTCACCATTTTGTTTCCTTTGTTTTCTGTTTTCAGGGCTGATATAAGCAATGTCTTTTAATTTGTCTTTTTTTTTTTTGTTTCTTTTTTTTTTTTTTACTCGATATATCACAGCTACTTGTAAAATCAAATATCTGATCATAAGGCTGATGTTCACTGAATCAAGCTGTACTGCTCTGTTTCTTGTCCTCATTCCTGCTAATATCTGCATTGATATTTCAATTTTCTGTTTTATTTAGTCATCTTTAACATGACACAAAAGAACAACCTTTTTATCACATGTGATATTTTTTATTCTAATGAAAATTATTTCCAGATTTTCAAACAACAACAACAGCAGTGAAAAAAAAGGTTTGCATGAGGGAGGCAGTGATCAAACCATAATGTATTAAGATCTTTGGGGCAAATGTTAAACTGTAAAAGTAATGGTTGGAAAATGTACTGTATATCCAGAATGTAAAGGCTGAGACAGTATCGAAAATTAGATTAACATTTTGAAATGTAATTTCAGGTGGTATGAATCTGAGATTTTTTATCTTATCAACTTGATATAATTTAATTTACAAACATGTTTGCATTTCTGGCCTGCAACAAAAGCCCCCACCAAAGAAGGTGAATGCAATGCAATGCAGCTAATGAGGAATTAAAAAAAAGAAGGGTAGATGATCTCCAATTTCTCATTGAATGCATGAGAAAATCATTGATTTTTTAAAAACAATTAATGCCCCCCCCCCCAAAAAAAAGAAACAAAAATAGAAAAGTGAGGATGTATATGCACTTTTTCCTTCTTCTGTCCTCAAGTACTGTTGAGTTTGTCGTCCTTGTCTCTTGTGCAATTAAATGAATCCAGTTCGATTCACAAATACCATTTTTAACTTAAGCTCTAAGGCATCCGTGATGAACCGTCATATTTTGGAAATATGTATTGTGGTCATAGGAATTGGTTTTCCAGATCCTCAGTGGAAGACAGTGATGTCTTGGAATTAAAAACTAAAGATTAAAATGGAAGACTTAAAAAACACACTCTGCCTTGGAATGGGATCTTAGAGCAACACATGATACCCTCAATGCAACCTTTTTTCCTGGGACATCCCTGCATTTTACTATAAGACAATACAAAACCACATTCAGCAGATATTACTAAGGCATGACAGAGGAAGAAAAGGCTATGACTATGAACCTGCCCTGTCTGCCATGATTACCCATCTACAAGGGAGGATGTTTGGAGAATTTTGAAACCAAAATAGAAAAAAAGAAAGAAAGAAAAAAATGCAATAACAATGACCCTGAACTGCTTCACACCTCAAGATGTGTTTGCAGGAAGAGAGGCATGAAATGTTGTATCACTTCAATAACTCCATCTCAGGATGTATTTGAAGTGCTGTAAGAGAAATGGCAACGTCACAAAAGTGGTAAAAGCTCCTTCAGTGCAGGCCTGAAATGCAACGAAATAGTCAAAGTAAATGTATTTTCTTTTCTATTTTTTCTAATGTGGGGTTGTAGTTCCTTCTTCATATATCCTTCAAGGGGCTCATTTCTTAGGTGTCACCACTATAGCCATTTGTGCTTTAGTGTGTGTGTTTGAGTGGCTACATTAAACAGGTACCATGCAGATTATTAGTGGTGTGGCTGAAACAACACTTCAACTTTAATCTGTAAAACTGAATACACCAGGGATGAGAGCAGGTGGTGCCCCAGCTCTTTAGATGTAAAAATAGACCACACACCCTCTATTTTTTACATGAAACGTTGAACCGTTTTCTTTTTTCTTTTCTTTTTTTTGGAGGGGTGGTTCACAGAATGGGACATGAAGTGACTTATATTTTTTTAATTACCTACTGCTACTGAGCAGCAGTTTGGTTTTAAGAGTTACTATTATTATCTTTATTTTTACCCCTGTTGCTTGTGCAGTTCAGTAAAAGTTGATGAGGGGTAAAAATGCCAGATTGAATGACGGATGCGTAGATTTGACTACACAAAATTTGAATGATGACATCTTACCTCAATTATGTAGGTATAAAGTTTATATGGGAAGTATAGTTTGTAAATCTGTATTTATTGATTTGTAATTGACTTTGATACGTAGCCATGACATCATATGGCAGTTGCTTAGTAACTCTGCTGAATGTTAAGTAGTGCATACAATCACACAAATCAGATTTTCTTTAAAAAAGTAGATATATTGGTGGGCCATGCTGACGCAGACAGTGATGACATAACAGTTAGTCCGCTGTCTTTTTGTTCCTGTGACTCAACACCGCAATAATAATAGCCCAACATAAATTGACTAATGCAAGGATGAGTGTTTATTTACAAATAAGGGTTTAAAACATAGTTTTTAGTTGATTCTAGCAAGTTGTTTTGTGAAAATGGCCCTAAATAAGACACTGTAACATTATAATAAGGTATTAATTGAAATATATACCCTTAGACACAACAAGCCACAAAGTGGGAACATTTTATGTAATTATAGGAAGTTTTATCTTCCTCATTTTATTCATTCGTTTATAAAAAAAGAAAAATACTGTTTTGCAGGTGAGGGCAGGAAGAAGTATTTATATAAAGTGCCTTAGCAGTATTGTGTTCAGCTTTCAAAAATCATTTTTTCCTTTGTTGATATTTCTCTGTCTCCTGTCTCCCCATCAGGCTTCTCTCAATCTGGGATGGGGGGAGCCATTGGGTCCAGCCTGCCACCATTCCAGACCACTATGAGCTCTGCTCTCGGGCAGACTGGGATGAGTGCAGCTATGGACACCCAGAAGAGTTCAGGCCTATTTGGTGTGGATAACAAAACCACCAGTAACATCAGTGGGAGCAGTCCATTTAAAACAAGTGATCCGTTTTCTTCCAGTGGCCCAGGAATCCACTCCATGGATCACTCTGCAGGTATCAGAAAGTGGGTTGGTTGCATGGGGTACCGTATGGGAGGATGGAGTCAGAAGAATGAATAAAAACAGGGAAAATATAATAGGATCGGTTGCTAGAGAGGAGCTAGAGAGTAGTATAAAGCTGGAGCCTGGGCTTGAAATGAAAATATAAAGCCATATCTTACATTTTAGATGAAGAAAACCATGGGGTGTAGTTTTTTTATAGCAGAAGAGGCAGGAGATGGGTGAGAGTCTGATCACACAAGACAAAATTTTAACAGCAGAGGGCAGCCTTTTCTAATTGTTTTTACCGTCTCTCATGCATCCCCAACTCTCATTTTCTTATCACTGGCCTCATGGTTTTACACTCTGCCCCTCTTGTCTTTATATACCGACTGTATCAACAGACAGATGGGAATCAAAGTGACAACTTTGAATAACAAAATATGGTGTGGAGGACACCCCACATCTTTCTTTATGTCTTCATTATTCACTTCAGTCTGAAGAGATAACGACTCCCTGTAGGAGAGTTAGTGCCCAGTGAGTCGTTGCTGTGTGCCTTTTATCATGAATAGTTAATGCTTATTATAATCAATTGCTGCTTGAGTGAGTAATGGGTTAACATTAGCTAATTTTGCAGTTGCCAAGCAACCGAAAAAACAAACCCATGAGTGCGGTACGTCATCATTTGTGCAGTCTTCATCCTGTGAAATTGAGCCTGAAGCTACGTTTATGGAAACCGAATAGACATGCAAACAGAGCTTCCGATACTTATTTAATCATCTATACTTAACAAGGTGATCAATCAGAATTTCACAATCTGGGCGTTGAAAAGATGGTCAGTAAATAAGCATGCACAGCACTGAAACCCTCTGGTGAACCTTGAAATGATTCCGACTCTACATTTTAGGTTGTACTTATTAAATATTTAGCCAGAGTTTTATATTTTTAGCTCCTATCCCCACCCCCCTGTTTTGTTGCTGGATTAAAGATGGCTCTGCTAGCTCAAAGCCAGCAGATAGCTTAGCTGGCACAAGTTGAGTATTCCAGTTCAGTCACTGCTGAAACAGATCCGAAGATACTCTACAGATAATGCCAACATCTTTCTTTTAAGAACCAGAGATGACCTCGGGAAAGCATCTGTTCGCCCAATTATATAAGCTGTTAACAGCTCCTGTAACTACCTCTTATTTTACCTAATCTTTTAGAAATGAAAAATGCAGTTCAGTTGCTTCGACCCTAAAAATAACTTCCTATTATCCATGAAATTTTCATGGAAAAGCTTGTTGTGATATAAGCACATGCTTCTATTTCAGCCCTGCCTTCACATAACATACCTTCACATAGTCTGTTAAATCCTGTTGTATAATTTAGATGACAACAATCTAGAATGAAACGTAAGCTTAAGATGAGCAAATTCAATCTTTCCCTTTGCAAATATCCTATTTTGCCAGCATACAGTGGAGTGTCAGCCATCTAGTTACAGTTATTGCTGCAGACAGGGGGAAACATACAAGATATTGAACCTTGTACAGATCTCAAATATTAGAGCATTTTCCTTGCATAAATTAAATGAATGAATCAATCCATTTTCAAGGTGTTCATCACAAATATATGGCTGAGTTTGTTTCTTATCTGATGATTTTTTAAATTATGCTTATCAAGCAAATGTTTCAATCCACCTGGTTTCACATTTATTAGAATAATAACATTATAAACAGACTGTGCTCAACAAGTTTGTGAAGAACCAGATCGCAGCAGATCTGTTATTTTTCAGCAGACATTTTAACTATCAATTGTTAAGTTTGACATCAACAGCAACGATGACTGTTTAGGCGTTTTAAGATGGAACAGAGACTTGAATGCTTTTTCTGAGCTGCTCAATCTTCCTGTATTTGATATGAAAACACGCGAGCTATTTTTAATAAATCTATGTTTGTAGGTAGTAAATAGAAAGTTTAGATTCATGGTGATTCTTTTCTCTTCTTTTTCACCCGTCTCACCTCAGTGAATGTCAGATAAAACCACAAAGTCCCACCTTAAGTAATTAATATTGGGGCGATGAGTGTGTCACATGTGATAGAACAGATAGATTGTTAGTTTGCCCAAATGATTTCGCAAACACTTCAGTGTTAATGTCTTAGAAATGAAGAATAGCCTATACAGTATGATAGGAACAATTTAGCAGATGCTCATTGGAGAGAACTACCACCAGACACTCGTATGATTCAACAGATTTCTGCAGGATGCTGATGATAGTTTTGCCGAACACACTATATCCCCTCGTCTGTGCTTGAAGCTTACAGTTAAGACCTTTAACGCACGTATTCTGTCTGTGGAGGTGGAAGTGGCACGCACACTCGATATGAAACTTTTTTGTGCAAAGATTCGAGCTTCCCTGCCATTCTGTGTTTTTGCATTAGCAGTTTGTTTGAAGCAACGGTTGCTTCAACATTAATGTATTTCTCGGCAGTTCGCCAGAATCCAGATTAAAAAGGACTCCTATTAAATACCTTATCACATTAAAAATAGATGATAATACCCCTCGAGCTGTTAATAGCAGGGAGAGCTCTGGGTGGCAGGGGAGAAAATGGCGACTTCAATCAACTTAAAAATGCAGGGAAAGGTGCCTGATTTAAAGCGGAATGCATGGTCCACTTACACGCAGTGATGTAAGACTGACTAAAAGGTACACTGGAGGCAGGATGATAAAAATTGAGATGGAAAAATATTTTAGATGGGGCAAAGAAGAAATGTGTGGATCAAGGCAGGTGTTAAGTTCACAGAAGTTTATTCTAAATTCTATCTTTTTGTCGCGTGTTCATTTGTATCTGTTTGTCATCTTTCTGTCCATGACTGTGATCTGATAAAGTGCTTGTCAGAAAAAAAAAAGAAATACGGCTTCAGAGGAAAAGAAGCTACACTTGAGCGTGATGACTTCTCCCCCTAAACAAGAAAAGATAGTAGGAGCAAACGGATAAGGGGACGATTTCTGTACAAGCTGAATATTTTTGTTTGTTAAAGCTTGTTTGTGTCATCCTTCTGTGATTCTGTATCACGTTTATTTAGTTTATATATGTCATCTGCGTGTGTACACATGGAAATTCATTGCTCTGATTTTTCGGACATGCATGCGTTGATTTGATCATGCATGCTACATCCTGTATGATAGCTTGATTTGTTTAAGTTGCTTCAAAGCTTTTTTGCTCCCAGTGTGCTTGTTTTTCATTGTTGTGTGTTCCGTTAACTTTGCGAGAGCCTCGGTGACAGTGATGATGTGTAAAAGAAAAGAAAGAGAAATGCGGCATATATTTATTGTTTAGGCTCCATTAAGGATTTTAAGAATTGAAGCTTAACATGATATAACCAATAGATCTTTCTGCTTTATTTCTTCTCATGTTACTTATTATTGTGAACATTACAGAATGAATGATGTCCAGAAGAGGTCTTGAAAAAGCATTTGCGAACATGCGACAATATATGCACAACAATACACCAAATTCTTATACGCTGTTATATCTAAAACAGTGTCAAAGAAGTGTCACAACTGTTACACCGACAGATAACCTCCCTTAAACCATCATAAAACACATTATGTACACTGTTATGTACACATAATCCAGCGTAGTCTTAAGTAAGGTCTTAAGGGGATATTCAACAGGTGAAGAAAAGAAAACATTAAATCTATAACCCAATTTCAAAAAAGTTGAGACTGTGTAAAATGTAAATAAAACAGCAATGCAATGATTTGCCAAACTCATAAACCCATATTTTATTCCAGGTAGAACATAAACAACATATCAGATGTTGAAACTGAGACATTTTACCATTTCATGGAAAATATGAGCTCATTTTGAATTTCTGCCCATCTTTACATCTGAGAGGCTCTATCTCTCTGAAATGTTCCTATTAAACCCAGTCATGTTACTGACCTGTTGCCAAATATCCTCCAGTTGTTTTTAATTTGTGCCTATTACTTTTCAGCCTTTTGTTGTCCCCGTCTCAACTTTATTGACGGGTGTTGCTGCCATCAAATTCAAAATGAGCGAATATTTTCCTTGAATGGTAAAATGTGTCCACTGAAAATTAAATATGGACTTGTGGGATTTGCAAATCATTGTATTCTGTTTTTATTTGCATTTGACACAGCGTTGCAACTTTTCTGGAATATGGGTTGCATTTATAAAAGCAGGCACCATCACATAAAACACTTTTTATCAAATGTTTAAAAAGTTGTGTGAAAAAGAGTGAAAAGCAGTCAGACTATGGTTACTATCCCTGGGAAAACCCAGGAAAACAAAGTTAACTTTGTTGGCTTTTTATCCATTTAGCCTGCAGATCACATAGTTTGTCATACTGATAATCAACATAAGGATCATTGCTGGCTGTTCAGGTAAAATGTTCCATTAAAGTGCAATATTAACAACTGTTGGAGTCATAGTATCTGCTACAGTACCAGCTTACCCTTCATGCTTTGGAACTCACTCTCATATGACAAAAGTCTTCTCACATATACATGAACAGAGTGTAAACGATTGTCTTGTATATCTAGCCAGACAAACTCATAAAAGCCTGCAGGCAAAGTAAAGACACCTTTCTTGTAGGTTAGTCCTGCTTTGCTCAATTTATAGCCATGTATGGGAGCAAAACTGAGTTAAAAGACACATGCTGGCGCTTACATATCCTTAAACTAATTCTCTATAGTCAAGAACTGATTGTCACAACCATCACTTTAAACCCCCATTCATGCAGCATAAACCCAGTTTACATCAGTCATACAAATACAAATGGACAGCTCTATCCTCATTTAAAGGTGATGAAGGCTCTATTTTGCCACTTTTTTTGAGCAGGGGTAAAATCAGACGTATCTCTGACAATAATGAATAATGTTTTTACCTTGTCGTCAAATTCTGTAGCAATGATGAAAAAACAATCAGCCATGACCGATGAAGCTTTATGTCATGCAGCTCTGCATATTACTGGTCTTGAAGACTGGCAGTTTAGTGTTCAGTGGTACCAGGAGAAACGTGTGTAGAAACATTTGGAGATTGTAGGGATGCTGAAGCTGTTACCTGGCTGTATGTTATCCTATCACATGTTTAGGGGAGCAATGTTTGCTCACAAATGGCCACATCATACTTATTAAATTAACAGGTATGGGCTGGTGTATATAGAGCTGTCCACTTGTGTTCACTCAGGATGCTTCAGTTGGTTCAGTTTTGCGATCATTACCAACAGTTACTACCAAGAGACTGTCAACAAGTCAGAAAAATTTTACCTGAATTAACAAACTCACGTATAGTAACCAGAATCTGATGGCTTTTTAGCTCGTGTTTCTCTGACACAGTATGTGATTGGTTCCTCCTCTTATAAAACCCTCCCCCCCCTCGGCAGCTCCCGTTCTCTCTCCCAGCGGCTCAATGGACGACAGCAGTGCCACGTCCTCCAACTCCGAACCCCTCAGCCCCGAGAGAGTGGGGCCGGGGGGCGAGGCTAGCAAGCAGCGGCGGCGGAAGAAGAAGAGGAAGGGCCGTGACGAGGTCTACAACTTCTTGGATAACCAGGAGAATAACCTCGACCAGTCGGACAAGCATGAGATGCAGGATACAGGCGGAAAGGAGTCGGAGGAGGACGGAGACGAGGACGAGAACTGGGAGTGGGAGATCAGAGAGAGTGGAGGAGGGGGTAGGGTGAAAGGCAGGAAGACTAAAAGTCGGGCAAGACTTCCACAAGAGTGGGGCGCACCCCAGCAGCCCATCTCTCCTACACCGGCTTCAGTTCCTCCTAAATGGGCTACAGCTGCTGATGCTGGCCTTACTGACCCTAGAGCTCCACACTCCAGTCCCAGCCCTGCTTTCCCCTCTGCCCCTGAACAAATACCCACAAGTTTCACTAACTGTTCCCATGCTAGCCTTGTAACAGATTCATCTCCACGTGCCTATGAACCCATGTGTGTAGATGACTACCCTGTGTCTGGTAAAGATGGGCAAAAGGCAAATGAAGAGAAAGTTCCAACCAGCAAACTTGAGCCTAACATTAGCTCAGCCACCAGTGCTGCCAGCAAGGCCAGTTTGACTGGAGATGTTAGCGGGAGTCTAGCATTAATGTCAGGGGATAATCTTAGCCCAGTCTCCCAGACTTTCTCTTTCCTCGATTCAGTCCTCCAGACTCCTCCGGCCTCCACCCCTGACTCGCAGACAGCCACCCCTATCACCAACACCCCCACCATTGCCAGTTCTTCCCTGATTAAGCCCATCCTGTCAGAACCCACCCTCCCTGCTTCAAAAGCTCCCTCTATTTTTAACCCTGCAAAGAGCACTCCAGATCTTCCTCCAGCTTCCACCTCTCCATCACCCTTAGCTCCTTCTGTAACCGCAGCCGGATCAGCTCTCAATGTCGACGCTAAGCCTTTTGTCCCTTCAGCCACACTTATGTCCTCCACAGCAGCTACAGCCTTTCCCGGAACCACTGCTCCTGCATCCATTACCACCTCAGCCACCCCCCTTAGTTCCTCCTTAGCACCCTCTAAGAATGAAGCCACTCCCTTATCATCAGACACTCCCCTCAAAGGTGTAGGCACGTCACTTAGCTCAGCCACACCCACTTCTTCCATCACCCAAGCAGCCCCTCCCTCTCTCCCTGCACACTCAGAGCACCAGGAGTCCTCGTCGCCACAGCTCCCCCCACTGGAAGGTTGGTGAACTACAGGGAAGATTATAAATAACATGGGGCTTTGAAAAGAAGTGATTGTAAGCTAGGATAGCCGGAAGTACTGTTTGTCTTCTTGTATGCATGGCTCTGCCTGTGGATGGAGCACCAAGTCTGCTTGGTGCTCCATCCTTTTTTTCTTTGTGAATGTTTAATAACAACGGCCTGACAATTAAATCCAGAACAGTGTGTTTTAATCAGTTTTGAAGAGATTTATATTAATGACAGATTTGACTTCAGCTCTTTGCTGAAATTTAAAAAAAACACCAATCTTGGCATTTACCAGAAAAAAAAAACATTTGTGTCCAAATATACCACTCCTCCCTAATGTGGGTATGAGTATGGGACACAAATGTACTCTGCTCGTCTGGCCCTTTATTAACAAAGCCGCAAGGGTAAACTGTTAACTTGTCTAACTTGATTTCCTTCTGCCTGCCTCTCTGTATCAGTTGCCATGATCTTAACTATATTACCTGTCCTGCTGCTCCTGATAGCTCTTCTTTCTCTGCTTGCTCCACTGTCTACTGTTTCCTCTGATTATCAGCTGCCTGCGTAACCTCCCGCTATCTCTTTTTTGGTCTATAGCAGCATACACATAACCTGGGTTCTTGCATGGCAAAACCAGTTTGCTGTTGCCTTTTCAGCTTCATTAAGTCCTAAAGGTTTTATTTGTTAATCTATTGCACAGTGACAAATGAATGCAATAGGAGAAAGTTTAATGCTGACATGCCTGTAACTGGGAACATTAAAAAAAAAATGTGTTCAGAATTGGTTTATCCATGACATAAAACAATTACCCCGATTTTCTATATACGCCGTGAGTTTTTTCAGTTTGTATGTATGTTTCACTTTCTCTGTATTAGCACATTTAGTCTTAAAGATAATTTCTCCCGCAGAGATACAAATCTGAACGCTTTGTTGCACATTCAGATCTCGACAGCAAATCTGGCACGTTGCATTTGATGTGTGTAGTGTTTGTGCTAATTAGAGAGAGACGGAGTCAGAGCAAACGTCCACCTGTTACATGTTCCTCCACATTCAGCCACACATCATGCCTTAATCAGAGGCTCTCGTGGTGTTTGAGTGAAACAGTTTAATGTTGAGATGAACTCATTCTAATGCTTCTTCCTCTGTACCCTGCTAGAATTCAATTATGAGCTTTACGACTACATCCTATAGCCTTCTAATGAAAATGTACTTTTCAGCGTGATTCCCTGAGCACTTCTTCACACGTAAAACCTGATCATGCTTGACTCTATGTGAAATATGCCTTTAAATCTGATTTAAATGTTTCTGAACGACTAATATAAGAGCTCTCTTATCACATCAGCTCAAGCTATAATAGTGACACATCTCTATACATTTTTAACTTCCAGGAAGTCTTAACTGTATTTCCACTAGCACCGTACTTGATTTAGATTTTTGTGGTAGAAGTTCTAACAATGGTGCATTATGAAGGTTTATGTGTGACTGTTTTGAACAAATTGAAGTTGAATCTGAAGTAAACAAACGTCTTTTTTTCTCTCCCCCCTTTCCCTCTTCTGTTACTGCCACCAACAACCTGTCCTCGATTAACAGGTAAGACAAGATTTCTTCCTTTCAATGTTTTTGTATTTAGGTGAAAAAATGTTTGGTCATTTTCCCACGTCTGGATAGGGAAGTGTTTTTATATGGAGAACACAGTTGATTCGACTAAATGAGTCAAAGATGAGTCAAAGAATCTTTTTAAGGAGGTTCTGTTATCTACTGTGACAACATGCTGTGTCTAAACATGAGCTGCCATCAACATTACACCCTCTAAGACAACATATTTTTTCTTAGCGTCTGAATAAAAAGATGGACTAGAATGGCCAAAACATCTTTTTTTTCAGTTGACTTAACTTGGATCTGAAGTTGCTTTGTTGACAATCTGTAATGTCATACAATATATTACTATAGTTTCCTCAAGCTTGGCTTACCATTATCTTCTTGCTCCTCTATAATCATCAGAAATATAGAATTGGATGAGTGACTTGTGATATTAGTGACATAATTCAATAAAGCATAGCTATAGTCTGAATAGCTCAGAAGCTCAGATGTTTAGTAACTTTTTTATGATATGCTGCAAGTAAACACTAGTCTCTTATACAGTGTTTATTTGTTGGCTTTTCAGGGCATTTATCTAGATGTTTTGATTTTTACTCTTTAATAATGTTTTAAAACTTAATTTTAACACACACATAAAACAACCTAAACTTTTGATGGCTAAACCCAACCAAAAGATGACTAAAAATGAAAAATGTCAAGCCAGAAGTGTAAAGATTGGAGCACTTTTGCTGTCAGATCTGCCTGAGAATCAGTGAAGTGTGTCACTCCATTTTTTTCTATCTTGTCTTTCACTAGTCTTTGCATTTACAAGCGTGGAACCCTTACTTTTCTCTCACATACAATATTAATGTCTTCTTTTTTTTAACCTCTCATAAGCTGACCCTCACCTTTTCCCCGTATACGTGTTGCCGATAAAATGAAGAGAAAAACTGCAGTCATCTCTGCTGCGTGGTCTTTATTTAGCCACATGAGCTCAGTACATGTGTGTTAGATGTTGAAGGGCAACCATCTTTTTTCAAGATCCAGTGACCTGGTTTTGTCCTTGAAAGCAAGCCAGTGAGATTGAGTCTAAGTGGATTCTATAAATTGAAATAGCCACCAAGGACCCAAGTGTGTTGTGGTTGGCAGTGTAAGGTAGCAGAAAGATAATCATGATGCAGTGTGTGTCAGCGGTAATGCACAAAAGGGAGGTTGTTATTGAGTCTCAGCTTTGCTCGTTGGCTCCATCAAGTGTCTGATGGAGGAACTGCAGCTGTTGCTGTAGCTACGGCTGCTGGTGGTACAAGATTGATGGAGTTTATTAATTAATTGGCTTATTGATGAATACAGTATTTACCAAATACTATGATAATAATATATCCTGGTGTAGTCATGCATTTAGTTTATGAGCTTGTCACTTAAAATCTGTTAAGTTTCACCTCCTAATATGTTGTGATCTGCTCCTTTCCTTTGTTATCAGTTTGGACTGTGTGTTTAGAAAATGTCAGGGATAAGTCTTGAACAAACATATCTTCATGAGTCACTAAAAGTAATCACTGATCACATATAACTGTAGAATACTGTACAATGCATGGAGTAGTATAGGAGACTATAAGGAATTAGATGTGAGAGAAAAAAGAGTAATCAGAATTAGAAGTAAAACTCTACAGAACAAAGTAACATTTTGTTTTATTCATTTTAATAACCTTAAATTTTATGATGTAGTTGGATTTAAAATGGCACAAAATAATTTACTTTGCCACAGTACTCAGAAGCTGTTTGAAGCCAGAGAGAGTCCATATAATTTGAAGGGAACAGATTTTAAAAAAAAAAACAGGATGAGAACAAATATAAAGTAGAGATGTGTTTCTGTTAGAGTTGTTAACTTGTGGACTTAAATAGGTGTACATCACTTTCCTCATTTAAAAACATGTTTAAAACTAAAGTAATAGAAACATATATAAATCAAAAATGAAGAAGAGTAATAATGGAAATACTGAAACTTGGTTGTGTTTGCTTGGATTAATTGTCTTTATTTATCTTTATTTTATGTATTTACTTCTCTAATATGAACGTTTTGTTTATTTTTGTTCAGCTTTTTTGCTTTCAAGCCGTGTGATGTAACTGACCTGCTTGCTGAATGATTTTTTTATAAAAAGGTTGGGCATAATAAGCATGTGCCAATACCTTTTTCATTAGCCTTATCTCATGTTTTTTATATTTTTATGGTAAATCTTTTCTTTTCTCGTATTCCTAAAGAGATTTTTAATGTTAATCACGTTTCTAATTGTGTACCAAATACAATTACATCAGTTCCTGCCGGTAACTGTACAGTGCAGCTCTACTTCACTTTACTGCTGTTTTTTTTTTTTTTTTGATGCACAAACAAAGAGGACACTGGATAAACGCTCACCTGTCTCTTCAGATCTCATCTGTAGAAGTGTTGGAGTGCTAAATACCAAGCATTCAGTGTATGCAAATTTCTGAGAGATAACAGCTTTGTATGTTTGAGGAAGTGATTATTTTGTGCTGTAAACAACAGTCTTCTTCTGTTATTGGTGTGGCTAGATTTCACATCTAACTAGAACATTCTGAGTACCCCCCCTCCCTGAAAAGACCAGTTTATCCAGTCTGGTTAATTTCCTCTGGCCTGATTAAGCAACATCATCATTCCACATCAGCTTTCCCAAAGCTCAAAATTTAGGAGGGAGCATTTTTTTGGACACGTATTATTCTGTGATCCAGAGAGCTGGTTGAATCATTGATATTTTAAATGAGGTACTGAAATTGATTACCTCTAAAATACCAAGAGTACCAGCAGAGCCCCATGTTGAATCTGCCATGAGCTGTTTGTAGAATCTCTGAAGTCCATCATACATCTAGTGTATATACCAAATTTGACCCACTGACACATAACATACATTTCAATATGGAGGCCAGGAGATGCAACGAGTCTTTTCTGTTTGGTCTTTTGAAAATATTCACAGACTATATACATATTTCCTTTATCGAATCCTGAATGTTGGGCTTTTAAACCAAACCCAGACCACGGAAACCCAGATTAAAGTCATTGCAGTAAGAATTGGACAGCGGGGACGGTTTGGGGAATTATTTTTGCTTCGTGTCCTCCTTTTCCACTCCATCTTGTCACCCCCCCCCCATTTCACCCCAATTTTTTCTTAAGCTGTACAACCCACTCTTCTTTCTGTTGCTCTTTTCCTCTTTCAGTTTTACCTTTATCTGTTGCCCTTCATCATTAAACATCTTTAGGCTTTCTGTCTCCCTCTTTCTGTCTTCCTCCTTCTCTCTGTGAACCTTCCCTCTCTTTGTCCTTTCCTTTTTACTTTACTTTGGTTTCCCTACCCTCCTTCTACCCCACCTCCATCTCTTTGCCCTTTCTGTCTCCTCCATCAGTGTCACGTCTTCCCTTCTCTTGCCGAGACTCCCTGTGTCGCTGCTGCACTGTAATAAACACCACATCGATGATTTGGGTTTGGATGTGGGGATGTTGGCGGTGGTTGAGAAGGGCGTTGTCAGGGAGATGTGGGTGGCGGTTGCCATGGAAACAAAGAGACTCTGCGAGTGAGGGTTGGAGGGATGGGGAATGGGTGGACTGGGTGTGATAAGCAGTGGCTCGAAAAACTAAAAATAGACACGCTGTGACAAGATCCTCCCCCCTCCCTCTCCCTTTTCCCCCTCCCCACACCTCCACCACCATCACCCTTGCTCACTTCCTCCCTCTGCCCAGCACCATAAGCAACCAGCTGTAGTGTCTCCTCTCTCTCTGTTTCCTCCGTCTCCAGCTGATGCTCTATGATCCATGACCTTCAAAGAGAGAACCGGTTATTTTTGCCTGCATATAAACAAGTAAAACAAAGAAAGATAATATTCTTTGCTTCTTTTTCTGACTATATGACTTTACAATTCTATTTTTCAGCATTTGCAATGTTTCTGCATCTTTTATCTGCATGCCAACAGTCCTTTATAGTGTAACTTGGTGGTTGCAAAAGTTGAAGTCAAGCAGAGATTTTTACAGTTTCAGTGGCAGAGCTGTATTTAACAGCCTCACATTTCTGACCATTAAACGTCTCAGACCTGATTCACTCCATTGCCCATTTGCATATTGATGAAAAGAGAGAGTTTGGAAGTGATTGGAGAGCTGGAGATAAAGAATCAAATGAGAGCATACAGCTATCATTTCAGCGTAGTTTTGTAGCAATATCTCATCAAGCAGTCTTAGAAAAAATGATTTAAGAATACAAAGCGATAAAAGAAATATCACATTGTATCCCTGCACAAGCAAGCTTTGAGGAAAGGAGGCTATATAATTCTCTGCAATGGATAGCTACAAAGCATGACAACCACTGTGCTGCACAGTCCACATGTGCATTAATGTGGAAGCTAATGCCATCTATCAGCCGTGCTTACAGCGCTATGACATTCTACTTACTGTAGACACGAGGGGCTTTGAGCTACATGTAGCAGCAGCAGTGCTACCACTAGTCACAGATTAGCATTAGTTATTCAACATGTTAGCTGGTTTCAGTCCGGACTTTGGTCAGTATTTGTCTTGTGCCACCCGATATAGATTCTGCTTTGATCTAGTGTTGGAGCTAAAGGAAATCTCTGTAGATGTTCTGAGATGTTTAAGTAAAAATCTTGAATATCAACATTGTGGTGATGTTTCACAGAAGGTCATCTTCTGACCACATTTCATTCAAATAGATATAAGATGTTTCAGTCAGAATCACTGACAAACATTGCCAATACTTGCTATTTTCTGTTGACATGCTGATGATTTAACTAACAGTAAGAAGAGGAAAAAATATGACTGGTTCAGTTTTTAATTTGTGCAGCACATTTTTAGAACCACAGTTTTTATCTGTACATTATTTATTAAATATTGATCAAAGAGCAGTGCTTTTTTGCTGTTTCTGTAGATAATTGTCCCCCCGTAAAGTCGTAGCAATTAAAATCTACTGTCCCTGAGTGATATCTGGTTTCAGGCGCGCCTCAGCTGATCAATAAGTCTACTACCTATGAGGTGAAGAGATAAAAAGAGGAAAATGATGACAGAAAAACCAACTGCGTATGTCAGAAGCGTGAACTTTGGCCCGGCTGTGCAGGTTGTTATAATGGGGTTTTATGTCTTCCAGGTGAGTCGCAGGAGGAATATGAAGGAAACCATGTGTGACAAATACTGTAAATGTGGTGAAACTGACAAATGTTTCAGGCATCTATGATTTTTTTGGCATTAAGCCTATATGGCCATCTATTTGAAAATGTTAGAAGTCATAGCGGCTGTCTAGCTAATCTTTAGTTATGCTCATTTTATGTTAAAAGTTATACTCCCTTCCTGGGCCAAAACTCAAGGTGCAAGTCATTTTTTGCTTTTGAAACTGCAACATTACATTGATGCACATATTGCAAAGCCAATCGAGGTACGCCCTTTTATTTCAAGTCTTAGCAGCAGATTGCATAAATTGTCCGTAGTCATATGGACATTTCATAGATAGTTTTAAACTCAATGTGACTTTTCTGGCAAGAGAAAGTATGTGAACTATTATCACATCACAAACGTAGACAAACATAATGTACTCAAGCTGACAATGCCGACCATTTCTAATCCTTTTAGAGCACATTTAAATGTTGAAGTTGATAACAGGTTGAACCTTTTTTGGCAGGAGAAGCCTCAAATCAGTCCATAAATCAGTGTCTATCTTGTTTCACTCCTCCATTAAAGATTTTCCCTCTAGCTCTTCGGCAACAGCTTAGCTCATCATGTGTCCCACTATCGAATCTATGCACCGTTATTTGCAGGTGGTAGACATGTGTAAGGAGATGTTAAGCGGCTCCAGCTTCTGTTGACTAAACGTTCTCATCTAAATCCAATACATATATTGTTGTTCATGGAACAATGAATGAAACTCCACAGATCAGGAGGGATATTAGTTAAACGTCACGGCCACCGGCTTTCAGATATGTTGGTTAAAAAATAATAAGGACCTCATGAAAATGCTTCAATTTCACTATCACACAATGTTGTTTAAACCATTATCATATCAAAATGATTGTGGTGTGTGAAGAATGTGACATTATAAAGCGGTTAGTCTCATGTTATCAATTTTTAAACATACAACTTTAGCTTTTTTTATAAAAATAAGTGTTCACATTAGCCACCTCTGAGTCTGATCCAATGTTTAAACAGAAGTACTGCTTGGATTTCTTGCAAAATAGCCATCCTGTCCAAGTCTCTTGAAACGAAACAACAGTCTAATGTCTTCATCTTCCTCTCCGTGGCTCACTGTTCCTCTGTGGTTACAGTAGACAAACTGTTTTTGGAGGATTATATAATGATATTCATTCATTCTCAGTCATGCTTGACAAGCTGTTCTTCTTGTTTTTTTGGCACAGGCCTCGGGTGTGTTGGGAGGGTGAAGTGGGGTTTGTGCAAGACACTGGAGAGGGATGTCAGTAGTTTCTGTGAGGCATTGTTTTCTGTTTAAAAATGGTGTTTAAGAGGGACAGCTGACATCCAAAGCTGGCTTGCTGATGCTGATTCCCAGCAGTTCCGAAGTTACTCAGGAGATAATAACTACTGTCTACACGTTCAGTGGCTCAGCGCTTTATCTCCCTGCCTCTGTCTTCTGAGCACCTAAGATGCTTTCTATTGTATCATGATTTTAACATTGTTGAAATCAGGTTTGCCCCGGCACTCTTACCCACGATTTTTTACCAGGTCACGGTGTATTGACGACCGAATGTCCACCCTAACCCCTCATTCACTACACAGGGCTGCACTACATAGCACACTATATAGCTCACTCATTCTGTTGGTGATTCGGACACGAAGCTGACTACTTTCTCCCCGCTGCAGATCACGTGACTACCAGCTGTCACCACGGCAATCCCGGCACCCGTGAAGATGTCATTCCAAATCAAATCCAAACTCTTATGTGAAAATATTTTATTTCCTTACATTGTATTTTATTCTTTCTTTGTAGGATGTGTATTCAATAAAAAATGAATGGTCTATAGTTTATTTTAACTTGATTTTCTATCGGAGAAATGGTACCAGTTTTAAAGTTTAGCATCTTCTTACTGACAAGAATTGAACTAATAATTGTAAAAATAAGAAAATGACAGCAGATAAGAAGGCGGATAGGGAGAATGGCGCTTGTTGTGTTAGCAAGACACCGCGTAAGTGAATAGAGATCCTGCCCACAATGCATTGTGGTCTATATTAACCTGTCTAGGGACCATCGAGGCTCACTACTTTTCAAAATGTATTGTGTCAAGTCAAGTCAACTTTATTTATAAGCACGTTTAAAAACAACAAATGTTGACTAAAGTGCTGTACAACTGAGAGTAGTAAAACAGAAATGAAATTAGAGATAAAGGAAGATTAAACAATAAAACAGATACAAGAGGAATAAAAGACAATAAGACAAACATAAAACAAATTATTGGTATAGAAAATGCCTAAAGCTCAGTCTGGTTTAAAAGCAAGAGAATAAAAGGTCAATAAAAAATTACCTTGTGGGTCATTTTGAGTGCACCACCTTTTCTCTCTGGACATTCGGAGACCCCTACAAAATGGCGTGACCACTATATAGGGGCACTATGTAGGGAATAGGATGCACATTCAGACACAGCCACAGTGACTGACTGTAAACTTTGACAAGTACAGATGATAAAACACAGCTGATCTTACCAACTTCATGAGATTGGTGGTGCATATTATAAGATTAAAAATCCCCTTTTTGAACATGATGTTGGTCCTTCAGAAAGGTTACTTCTTGCTTAAAGCATCAAGAAGAATCTATGGTAGATCCTGTCAAGAGAGAATACTGAATTCCACATGGTTGCACTCCTTGAAGGAAGTTTATGATCTCTGCAGAGCGCATAGTGTTCAGTGCTGCACAGAATGCCATGTTTGAAACTTCTGTAAAATCCCTAGAAAAGTAGCTGGATGTTCAATTTGCATTGCTTTAGTGTGCATCTTTTGGGTAAATATAATACCAATAGTAGGCCCCACTCTCTCTCTCTCTCTCTTTCACACACACACACACACACACACACACACACACACACACACACACACACACACACACACACACACACACACA
>JBBBVU010000008.1:9917309-9927866 GCA_037177055.1 Atherinosoma microstoma
CTCGTACACCTGTGTGTGTGTGTGTGTGTGTGTGTGTGTGTGTGTGTGTGTGTGTCTGGTTTGAAGATTAGCCCCAGTTTGGCTTGCATATAATCCTGCTTTATGAAATAAACAATGTTATCTTTCAGTTATTGTGGCATTTCATAGTCTGAAACAAAAAGTTCAATCAGAGTCAGGATGATTACAGTCTTCAGCTACGTCTCTCTAATCTCTCCTAGTGCCTCTCACTATGTATCAACATGTGAAAGTGGCTCTCAGATAGCAGTTGAGCAACTGCGACAGCCAGCGATCTGTTATTGTGCATGTGTGTTTAACATTGTTAATGTGCGTGCACATTGCGTTTTCCATGTGTTTGCACGTGCACGTTTGTCACTAGGGGCTGGATGCTGAAATTTTGCTCCAGCGAATGAGGGAATATTCCGTGCTGTCATGTGACTGTGTGATGTCAGAGAGAGAGAGAGAGAGAGAAAGAGAGAGCAATGTGCAATTTAGCCCCACAGCTGATCCGTGCAGCACTCAGAGAGAGGCTGAGACGACCAGAGACACACACATACACACACATGCTGTAAGCACACATGCACTTTATACAGGCACATGCGCCTTACATCAACGCAGTTACACACAGACAACTGCAAAGCATCACTTTGAAAAAGGAAAAGAATCATTGCCTCCTCTTCTTAAGCTCACAAGACTTTGGATGCTGAAGACAAATCTGCCTCCTGGACAAGAGTAAAAGGACAATTACTGGAGACAGAAAAGATCCAGAGACAACAAAGAAAAGCAGTGGATAGAGAAAGAGGAGGAAAAAGGGATAACAATAAATAAGAAGGAAGAGGCTGACAAGAGACCAAGCCAGAAAAAGATCAATACAAGAGAACTGACAACAGTGCGCAAGAATGTCCTTCCTTTCTGGCTCACCCTGGCAGCAGCCTGGCATCATTAGTGGGAGCAGCGGGTATGGACAACCGTCCAGTGGACATCAGCAGCCACAGCATCAACAACAGCAACACAAACCTTCCAGTTCTCTCTCTGATGCCAACATCCCTGCGGTCCTGGCCTCCTCTTCTCTGTCGCCCTCCAGTCCGGCCTCTGCCCGACATAGTGACTGGCACTGCCAAGGCCAGATGGCACCAGGGGGGATGGCTGATGCAGCACAAGAAGGGTCCAGAATAACTTTTATGGAAGATGAGGTGAAATTAGGGCAAGGCAGGACTGATGGGATATCATCTGGGGTGATGGCTGAAGTTCCTGGAATTCAGAGCTTTAAAATGCCCACGCTGAAGATAGAGGATCAGGGGTCCAATGGAGGGAATCCAAAGGAGGATGGACTTAGGTTTGGAGGGGCTGGGGGCACATTAGGGAGTGCAGGACAAAGCCCCAGCAGCCCCTTGTCCCACTCTTCGCCTTCCTCTTCATTACCCTCCCCTTCACTTTCACTTGGGAGATTATTTCCAAATTCTGTCCCAGAACCTAAATCTACATCCAGTCCCATCCTTGGACAAAGTAATCTGCAGCAAAAAAGTACAGGCAGCAAAGACGGATATCACATTCAGGGAACTCAAGTGACTGTCCAAGACCAGAGCTTACTTTCTACTCCAAAACAGGCCTCAATGCCAGAGGAGAAAAATGCACTGAGCACTTCTCTCACCGGAAGAACCACTTCAAGTCTTGGACATGGAGAGGATGAGAAGATAACATCTGGGAGCCCACTGGGGAATAAGAAAGAAGATTCCATTGAAATAAAATCTGGAAATCCAATTCTCAAGCCATACTTAGGAAAGCCAGTGGTTGATGCAACTTCTCCTCCTGCTTCTGACCTAATGGGGAGTAAAGTTGGTAGAACTGTTCCTGCTGCCTCTCCCAACAGATCTGCAATAGGTGCCATAGTGAGTGGTGCTGAGGAGAACGGGTTTGAGAGGCAAAACTTAAGCAATACTGAAAAGGGGAGAACAGCATCGTGTAGTGTATCGAGCAGGGACGTAACAGAAAGTGGACTCGCTACTTCCAACATGTCACAGAATTTAAATCGCAATGAGGATGGGAGAGTTGGATCGTGTACTACGTTAAACAAAGGCACAAAAACAACCAGTGGCAGTGAACTGCCTCAGCGAACTGCGGTGAGACGTGCAATGTCTGACTGTTCACATCTATCCGTTCCCATGGTAATGGCAGGGGTATACCCCACCAGTATGGGAGGTTTGCAAGCGATGGCGCCCAACGTGCCAAATTTTGCCTTGATGGGAACAGGCTGCCCGCCCAGGGCGCCTTACCCACATGTAGCTGTCCGACGCTCGCTCACGGTCACGGATGGCACAGAAGCAGCTGCAGCGATGGCAACAATGTTCTCATCCCCATTAATGGCATCGCCTGTGCTACCATCATCTCCACCCCCTAAGAGGCACCAAGAAAGTGGCGAGACCAATTTTTTACTCCCCGTTCCACCGCCTGTAGGAACGTTGGTTACCAGCCCAAAAGATATTACACTAAACACCACGGGTAAGATTTTTGTCTTTGTGTGAATGGCTATTGATACAAATCAGAAACTGGACAGATTCTCACTTATGCAGCATAAATGTCTCCCAGCCTGGTCCCAACAGATGTCTGATTAGATTGTTGTCTCATTAAAGTCATATAACGCATTAAGTGATAGCAGCTTTCACTGGTTGTTGCCAGGTCAATGTTGTAGTAGGTTTCAAAAGGGGGATGTCACCTGTCTAGATTGCTAGCTAATTGTCTCACTGTATCCATGAAAAACTATGATTAATGCAGCTGCATAAGTACAATGCCCTTTTGAAAACAAACAAAAAGCATTATCTGCTCCCAGCAGATAGCTACTTCCAACACCTAACTGTGCAATGAAACCTTAGTGACATGGTAATGGGGAACCTGTTGGCTAAATTATCAACTTATCTGTTTTTTTTTGTTGTTTTTTTTTGGGGGGGGGGTTGTATCTATTCAAGTCTCATAGCCATGATGTGCTTTTTGAGTAGGGCTATATTAGCTAAATGGTGAGAACTATGACTTCTGTGTTCTGTCTCTGTTAAATTCTCTATTAAACTGCTGCTACTTGGTAACAGCCTGATCAAACCAAAGAATTGAAGTGATATAAGGATTTACCACCTTTCATGCAGCTGTGCCTTCATTTTCCTGAGGGCTTATGTGGCAAGTGAATGTATTATCATTATACAGCTAAGCTCATGAGTGCTTGCATTTCTTTTCTGGTCTTTTCTGCCATTGCACTCCACCTGAGCACATATTATTACTGCTCAGTCGCATTTGGCTAAACATAGGTTGGCTCTATCTTCATTTGAGACATTGGCTGAAAAAGTGGTTTATTTTAGATTCTTGTTCAAAGATTGATATAGCACTTTCAACCTTGATAGAAGACATTTTTAAATATGTCCATTCAGTTGCATTTGGTTCAGTTTGCAGCTGTTGAGCATGCATACACCGGTGGAACTGGTCAGCGTAATCACTGCATTTAGCACTGTGGTGCAATCAACATGAGCAGCTTACTGTTAAACCAAAGTGTGCACTTGGTATATGCTTTGATTATGGTCTGAGGTTGGAATGTACTTTATATATGCACAGTATAAATACTGAATGTGAGGGTAGATTTCGCTGTTGATTTATTGCTAGGATGTCAATATCTAGCTCGTTTTAATACTTGAATTTAGGCTTTTAGTTAATGTAGTAATTCATTTCTGTTATCTAACAAGGATAATTTATCTGGTGCTGCTGTAATCAACCGAGATCAAAAGCTTTTTCCACATTTTCACATTACTGTTGGTCACTAGGCTTCCAAAACCATGACTTGGATGAGTTATAATTGGTAAAATAACACAGATTTTTGTTTTGTAACACTAACACATTATTCATTTGCATTATTTCTAATCAAGGAGATGTGCAATGGTTCATCTGCCTGTGACATTGTTAGCAAATTTGCACATTTTCTAAATGTTTAATTTTAAATGTTGTCACTTTGCCAAAATGAACAAAACATGTTTTTGAAACTGTTACAGAACCAGGGTCCAAACCTGAGATGTTCTTTTTCTGAAGGTTGCTAGCCTAAGGATGGTTTCCTCCTGGGGGTAGCGATTTCTGAACCTGTTTTTGGCTCTGGTTAATCTGTCTTCAACATTTTAACAAATTAATTTAGGTAAACAAGTCTTCAGTTTCACTATCTTTAAAGTTACAGTGATTACCGTTTCCTTTTTATTGGGTTTTGGCAAATTAAATCAACAAAGGAAATGAGTTCTGCCTAATGTCATCACTGTATATCATTTCTTCTGGTGAATGTCACAATTATTTAATTCCATTTAATTTCCCTCTTTCATAATTGTTGGGATAATTTTAAAGCTTTTCATCACAAAATAAGGATGGAAGCAACGTAACAGAATATTAGGAGTGTGGGAGGCGGGCGTGTACGTTTCTGACTGTGTTATCCATCCACCCAGCGGCGAGTTCTGTTTTTCAGCCCTCCAGTCGACAGGAAAGCTGGGACATTGATTAGACATTGACTCTGACTGTACTCATTCAAATATAGAGCAGCTATTTTGAGCTTCTTGTCTGTCTCTGCATGAATTCACACTGTTACATGTGTGTGTGCGTGTGTAGGTGAAGAGCTTCCACTGACGTGAATCGTACAGATTTTAAAGACACACGCCTACAGATACACTCACAGTAGACAGCATGTCTGCTTGCTAAGACGTTCTTTCGTTCAACAATGAAGTTGACCGACAGCTACAAGTTACACACATATAATCAGATGTATGGATGCAACAGGAAGGACGCAGCTGTGAAAAGGGTGGCAGACATTTGGAAAAAGGATCATCAGACAGTGCTGATACACACCCAGCTGATTTTACAGGGCTTTGCAGTCCTAATTTTATGTCATTTTTAACAATATCTCTTTGTGACAAATAAAGCGTCTGTCTATGACATCTTTAAAATACAGTGAACTGATGGCATCGAGTTTTATCTTGTATCCTGTTGATAGCTCGTAAACATGTAAAGAGGGAGTGTGAACAGCATCAGGTACATGTAAGAAAAAGGAGGTCAGCAGGTGTGGGAGGGGCTCACTGTGTTACTGGTTCAACCATAACTCAAATTCATAGGAAGTCTGAATAATAACCAATTATTTAGGTTATTATTGTTTTGACAGTGCATCCCCATTCTAAACTATTTACAGTACTTCTGAGACATAATACGTGTTCATTTAATTATTTTCCAGCTGCCTGTTAAATCAAAATGTTGGAGTTAGTTGTACCTAACAACGCAACCCAAAACAATACAATATAAAGGAATGAATTCTATATAATTTGGAGTAAGGAATCGAGCGCATTCACACAGGCACTGTTTGGAGCGCTTTAAACGAACCCTGGTCTGCTTCCACGATTAATACGGTTCCGTTTGGAGTCGTGCGAATGAGCAATTCTGGTGAAGCATTGCTTCAAAGTCCAAAGAACGATCTCGCTTGTCAGATTTTCTGCTAAAACTCACCTCGAGGACCTCAACCGCAAACTTTTTTTGGCCGCTACCATGTTGAAAGTGCATTTCTTGCGTAAACAACGGGTCCACCAGGTAGCTGTTGTAGGAGGAACTGCTGTTAACCGGCAGATAAAAAGGTAGCATTTAAGTAACGATACCTGTGCTAATTGAAATTTAACTCTATACTTAATTTTAGAAATGGTTCTTATCTGAAAATCAAATTTTTCTTTTGCACTACCTCTTGAGCAGCTATTTTTTCACACCGTAATTGTGCAATGCAGCCAAACAAGCTTCTATTGAAACATGATCTAAGTCCAAAATGTACCTAACCATCATCTGATTTTTATGTTGCATGATAAAAGTTTTCCAGACAAAAGCAAAACACAGTTACAAGGGATGATTAGATGGACATGTTCAGTTTGTCCTTTGTGTATTTCAGAAAGCTTTGCTGTAAAAAAAAAAAGACATAAATGAGCTTTTATTGTTTTATAAACAACAAAGAAAAGCACATTGTGTTTCCACTGGTTTATTTGCAGGAAAAAGCTACCCCCTGTTTTGATGGTTGAATACTAATAAAGATGAGTCAAGACACTCGTTTACATACATGGACTGTTTACTGTGGGCAAGTCGAGCATGCAAATAACAGTGTAAACCCTGGATTTTATTAATTTTGCTATCAAACTTATATAACTCTATATAACGCCTATAACTACAATTTGCTATAACCTCCAGGGTGCACTGCTGGCTCTGATGTGGGTTGCCAGACCTGCAGTGGTGTTACATTTAGGGTTAATTCTTCACAAAATTATCCAAGTTTTTCACATTCTCATTATTTCTCTACAGTTAAGGTATAGGTACAGAATAAGGTGGAAGAGTTAGCTAGTTAGTTGCTAATCCAAAGCAGGCAGTAGGCGTATATATGATATTCGAGTGTTCAGGGTAGGGTTGCTTTTGCTTGCCTTGTACACATAATCCCCCTTTGCAACATGGATTTGTGATTTTAGACCTGCCCTAGAAATCCTGAGCTGGAAAAGGATGAAAAACACAACTCTACAATTTAGTAAAACATAGATCTCGGACTTTCAACACACCTGTTGTAAGCTGTCTAACATGAGTTGCTTCCCTGCATATCAGTGAATTTACTTTACTCGGATTTAAGGATTATAACTTTAGGAAAAGCTCTTCAAAAATTAAGCTTTCTATTAAAGCTCAAGCTTGATAGCCATCATGCTAGCTAATGCAGTCAATATTCTAATACCAAGTATATGTGTGAATGTGAAATACAATACCGGAAACCGCATGTATGTTTATGCGTAAGTTGTCTGCCTGCAGAAAAATATGATTCCACCAGCTCCATGTCTAGGTCTGTTAGTCATGCTCTGAGTAACATGGAAGTCAACTCTCTGTCTCTTTTTCTGTCCGTCACAGAAGGATACACCAGCACACGCAGCTGGTTGCCAGCAGCTGTGTATTGTAGCATGGTATTAAACAGATTATGTGTTGTGAGCCTGCAGTTTCATGTTGAATGCTGATGATGCAGCATTAAGTCATGAAATAATAAAAACTTGAATTGCGTGACACAGTACTACCACCAGTTTGTCTGGAAGGGTACTGATTATACTGTGCTTTTTAGTTATGTATTTTATTTCTTTTAGACTATTTTAGGTTTTCATTTTACCATGTACCCCACTTTGGTCAGCCTTGTTGCTGATTTAAATGTGCTTGATAAATAAATCGGTCTGGTATAGTGTAATATTAAAGCCCCTCTTGTGTTAAGATTTATTTTTTGTGCACAGCATGTTGAAATTACCCAGGCAGCATATTCTTTTTGGGATGATCTTGCGTTCATAGTCTGGGTCATCATTTCTATGGATTATGCTGACATTTTACTCAACAGATTAGCTGAGAACTGGGAACATGGCAAGTCATTTAAAAGTCTGACAGGACAAGCTTATTGTCAGACAAAAGTATGAAAATAATCCCATCCATCTTCACCTTTCCCTCAGTTCTTTTATAGTTATGTAGCAAAACAAAGTTGATCAAATGCGTGTTTGTGGTTGAGTTGTTGTGTTGTAGCTGATGCAGTTGCCAGGTTTGAAGAAGAAGAAGACCTGTGCTTGTATTCCAGTTATTTTAAGGAAATATATCCAGTCAAACATAGTTACAGAATTGCAATGCTAAATTGTTGTTGTTTTTTACTGCAGAAATGTGATTGTTTCCGTCAACACAAAGATTATTCTGCAACTAACAGGGTTGATTTCACAGATTCAGAAAGAGGGTGATGGATCAGAATTGATTGTGTAATACATATTTATTAAATCACTTTATCTCTGGGGAAAAAAATGGAGATTATTATTAAAACACTGTTTATGTGTGTTTGCTTTAACAAGGTTGCTCTCCTGAAGCTGCAAAAACCGGCTGGCCTGATCCATTCTGTCATCAAAACCACTTTGTAGTTCCTTTTCTGCATACAAATGACAAAAGATAATAAGTATGCATATTTCCTCTGTTGGACATCAAAATTGCACAACACCAAAACACTGCAGGAGATCTTAAACATTAAAATTCATTAGGCTAGTAGGTGCCACTGAGAGGCTTTAAGAAGTAGCAAGTTATGAATCTGTATTAACATAATCTTAACATCTCAGGTCTGTTACAGCAAGTAGATAAACTGATTCCACATTGCAGTGACTGCTGCTGAGCGTAAGAACACTGGTCTTTTCTGTTGAATGTCTTACCACATGTGAACTCCTCACGTGCAGTTTTATTTCCTGTTCAGATTAGACGCAAACTGTGTCGGATCTGTTCTGATTTGTTCTTTAGCCTGAGCTAGTTTGCAGCCACTGCCTGAAACAACATAATGAAATTCACATTGGTTAATGGCAGCTAAAGCCCTGCTGTGATGTGTGTTGTCTGCTTGATTGTCAGAGAAATCCCAGCAAAGCTTAACATCAAGCAAAGTGGCATCAGTGTTTGAGGAGACAGAGCAGTTATCACGTAGAAACGCCAGCACAGAGGGAGATGAGGGGACACGGTTTACAGTGGCAAAGCCTGTCCGGTGTCACGGTTATGTAAGAGATGCCTTGGTTGCAACAAAGAGCCCCTGTCTCTTTCTGCCCCCCGCCCCCCCACACGTTCCCAACCCTTCAGTCAGCCAGCTGTCTGTTCTTAACCATCAACCTCAAAAACCCTGTGACCATCCCCCTTTCCCTGTTATCCCCCCTGGCCTTGTTATCTTCTTCTCTGTGTCCTTTTATCACTTTACCCTCTCATTTTTGTTTACTCATCCCATGAGTCAGTTATTAGCAACACTGATGCTGCTACTCAGTTTGATCCAGGGCATCCTCTGTGGAGGGTGAAGGTCCATTGAAGGTTTTTTAGTAGTCCTTGCATAGACATAGGAGCTAAAATCCAACGATGAAAGCCTTAAAGAAAAAGTCAGGTTGTTATGAATGCGCACAAATTCGCAAACCTATTGAAACGTACTGCGTCTTACTTTTGCATATAGTTCTCGTCCCAAGACTAGTCCAGTTTTACCTGAAATGTGTGGATTTGCTAACGAAACTAAAAGCTGCCATACAGAAAAACAACAAATGTACAACAAACAACAAACTTTCAGGTGTGTTGCTAAGAACTTGCCAAACATCAGCAGCACCATCTTACATTCCTCCATTTGCACTCAGATCACAGGACACGAGCCACATCCTGAGGATTAATGAGCTCTCTGTTGGTGGTGGAGCCCTCTCGATCTGAGATCCACTATTATGGAATAATTTATGATGCTCAGAAAGTCAAACACCTTTGAATTAAGACCGACAACCAATCTATATTTTTCCACTGGCTTGCTGTGATTGTGAAACCGAAGCCTTTCAACAATAATATAACTTTAGAAAAATAACAATACATGAAAAATACAATTTCAATGTATCATATTCACATTTTTGCTCAAAATTTAATCCAAGACTATAAAATAAATGCAAAATGAGTCATGAATGTCGCAGAAATGGTCCAACACATCATGTTAACCATGTCTACCTGGGTCAAAGATGACCCTGTTGACATGGAGTTTGAGGTTAGTGACACCATTGTGAGCGCTTATATAAGGCTGTGCAATAGAATAAATGGGTTGTCCTGTTTACCAACCAGACCCAGAATCATCTGCTGCCACGACCTACATAAAGTCTTCCACTTGGATGCTCAAATCTATAAATAACGGAGGTGGCAAGCGATTTGAAGTGATGGAATTTGTTGGTAATCTTACTCATTAAAGTTGCCTGCACCGTGTCTCATGTGTTAGGTGTCTGACTTTATATATGTTTGCTCTTATGATTGTGTATGTCATATATTGAGAAGTTTAGTTGTATTCGAACATGTATTTGATGAAATTAAGAAGGAAATATCTTAAAATCTACCCAAACAAGAAGGCATTATTATGGTATATAAACTTGTGACGACGGCCTGTGATGTATTCTTATATGTGTAGGACCTTACACCTAATGTAATCAGAATAATGACAGACACAGTTTTGGTAGTTCACTGGAGTATTTGGATCTGTTTTTTGTGAAGGAAAATTTGAATTTGTCAACTTTTTGAGAAAATCTAAACACTGCCAATGTGTGCTTTGCTGATGCTGTAATTTAGTTATGGCATACAGTAGCTGTAGCTATGTCCACTTTCAGCTGCATCTAAACTGTCTGGCAAAAAGTACATTGCTTTCTTTATTTTCTCTTATTCAGACAATGAATACAAAGTTGAATACTTTTCACAAAGATGCATGTTAAAATACATTTTGTTATGATATGACATGTTGGCTTTGGAAAATTTCTGCTAGTCTTTTAACTGTGCTTTCAGGTCGCTCTTATTTCTTTTCTTTTTTTTCAAATAAGTGCAGATGTTCGATTTATTCAACTTTATTCACCTGGATTACAACATCAGGGTGGCCTGGTAAAGAGGACAGCTGGACATCATTGAAAAAAAGAAAAATCCAATCATAAAGTACTTCATGACAATGAATTAAAACAACCAATAATTTAGCAATTTCATGCAGTTCAACAAGTTTTCAAGTGC
>JBBBVU010000008.1:9927966-9938330 GCA_037177055.1 Atherinosoma microstoma
GGCACGGTTCAAGATTCTCGCTATCTGGAAAGCAAAAAAGAACCAAAAGCCTGAAACAAAATGAGCTCGGACATCTTCTAACATCTGTCTTTAAGAGATCATGAAGTAGTGAAGCTGTCTCTTTTTTGTGCAATGAAATTTGTTCACATATTGTAAAGGCACTAATCAAAACACATTTTGTTCACTTATGTACTAGACGTGGTTTTGCTAAAATTGGCATTTGACAATGACTAAATTCTTCCTTTCGCAGTGAAAACTGACAACAAGGACAAGCAGGAGAAGACGGACATCATCTCCAGCAAGACAGACAAGATCGACACCTTTGACAAAAAAGAAGTGCAGCAGAAAAAGGACATCAGCCCTGACACGAACCAGAAGTCGGAGAAGATCCTCAAAAACGAGGAGAAGATGGAGAAGATGAAGACGGAGAAAAATGACAAAACCAGCGAGAAGGCGGAGAAGGTAGACATGCCGGAGAAGACCAATAAAGAAGAAAAGAAGGAAGAGGGGAAGAAGCCGGCTGAGAAAGAGGAGAAGGGAGGGAAAGGCACTGCCAAATCTCCCACGGGCACCGGCGGCAAGACGCTGCCAAGTCCTGACAGCAAGAGCAAGGTGAATCTCTCTCTCACACACACACACACACTCACACACACACACACACACACACACACATACACACATTTCCCTGTATGCAGATTGGTTAAGCCAAGGCGACAGGGCACCCAGAGGTTACTGAAATGGTCATTTCATCTCAAAGCTTCTACCACCTGTTTGGTAAAATTTCACAATATTGCATCTGAGCTGATGTATATTGTGTTTGCGGAGCTACAGTGTGCATGCTTGACTCAAACATCTGAGACCTGATTTCCATTTCATATGCTACCTGTGGACTGCTCACTTAATTTCATTTGATGCCTTTATAATTTACTCCTCATAAGCTCTCGAAGGTGGTTTATAAATTGCTAATTAAATTTGATAATTTATGACCCGTGTTATGATTACCATATGGTTGCTGCCTGTGCTGCCATGTCACGCTGACATTGCTGTAATTTCATTGCTGCACTTTCTTTCTCACTCTGTCCTCTTTTTTTTCTCATTCTATATTTCCTTTTTTGGCTTTTCCCCCCCCCCACTGCTTCTTTAAATGCCATTACCACCAGCCTGATGTGGGTTCAACCAAACCAAACTCAGCCAAATCGCGCCCATCCACCCTCTCCACCAATGCCGAGGCCAACTCGGCCAAACGCCCTTCCCCCACCACAGCCAATAAAAAAAGCCCTGCGCCAAAGGCGACCACACCCACCACTGCCAAGAAGTCGCCACCAGCAGCTGGGTCCAACAAGGCTGCTAAGGTAAGTTCATAAAATGAAATGAAATCACCTGAGGGATTTTCTTTTCTTTAATTTATTAGATACCATTCGTCAAAATATAATTAAACCAAAATGTATCTTCTGTAGCATCCCATCTAAATGTATGCATTACACTGTGTGTAGACCTGCTGGTTAGAAGCACTACTGCTCTAAGCATTCAATCACATGTCCTTAAGGAGCTGGCCTGTTCCCATCCCAGCATGCATTTCTGGAATCAGATTATCTAATAGTTGTTTGTTATATTCTATTTTTAGTAGGGCTGGTAAGTGAATTTCCCACAACTATTTTTTTTTTTACAAGATCCATTTGCAGAAAAGATGAGAAATTCTCTAAAATGTAGTCAAACCTGCAATTTCTTAGTGTGTGTGTAGATTGAGGTCTTGGTTGAATTACCCACTTACCTCTCGGAATAGACATTGTCCTAATGGTAGCATATGTTTTCCCCAAATCCCTAAGATACAGCTCTGCATCTGTTGCACCTTCATACATATAAAAGTAATTGATGCCACAGACACTGATATGCAACCATACCATCACTTTTCCCATACAACAGCCTGGACATTTTTTTCATCTTCAGCATGCAGAGCCTGACATCAGGGTTTTTTTTCTCCCATGACACCCTGAAAGATGGACTCATTTGATCAAATAACAGGTGTCACTGATTTTCTGTCAATGTGAGATGAGCTCACAACATTATGCTCTAGAAATGTTGCAATACCTAAGTTCAGTCCAATCTTGCATTAGTATGTTTTTTTTATTTAATTGTCTTATCACTTTTGCCACAGAGTAATAGACCAAGATCTCTTCTCATTTGGAAAGACTAAACCTTTTGTAGACGCTCTTTTTATACCCAATCCTGGCACCCTCACCTGTCACCAATTAGTCACCAATCCGCTGTTTTAAAATACTCCAGAATGGTCTGACATCCTATTAACTTTCTTTGCTTCTTTTGCAGTTTTTTTTAGTATGTTGCTGTATTGAATTCTAGATTTTAATGTGTTATGTTGAAAAGAAAGTAAGGTTTACCAGTTAAAAACACTCAATCATTTCTTTGGATGTGTATTTTTAATAAAATATTCAAATAAATTAACAGTTAAACATTTGAGATTGTTTGTATTTTAGAAAACTTACCAGTTTTTTGAAAATGAGATCTGTTTTTGGAAAGAAAAAATCTCAAAAGATTGTTATATGGAAATACTGCTACTAAATTGAATTCATTGTATTTTTAACATATTCATAGTAAATAAAGTACAATCTTTAAAATCAAATAAACCAAATGTTTAAAACTACTGAGGTACTATATTAGCGACTGCTTTGCTCATAAAGATGATTTTTTTTTTCTAATCTCACTTTGAAACATCTGCAACCCGGTGACTGACCTTGTCATGATACAGTCTATGCTCATTTAAAATGCTGAAGGTCCTTATCTTATTGTAAAAAAACACGGTAGGTGGGGTGTGAAAAAATTCCTGTTTTTAGCCACACAGAAAACAACTCGAAAGAAAAACGAAAGTGAAATGAGGTCACTGTCATACATTAAATAAATTGCAAATAAAATACCTAGGCTATAACAAAACAGCTTAAAAGCAACAACACATGGTAAACACATGCTTGATTTTTATCTGTCAGTTAGCACTACAGGCTTAAACTTGATGTTTTTTTGTTTTTTGTTTTTTTGTTTTTTGGCTTAACAATTTAGAGTCAGTAAAGAAAATTAAAAGGTCGTAACTCGTAACAGCATCTACCCGCTCCACCGCACACAGTGCAAATGTCAAAAATATAAAGTAGAATTCCAATAGAATAACCTTGCCATAATAAATAAAGTAATTACACAATAACAAAAAAAAGGCTACAATAACGAAATAAAAGTCATATCCAAGTTAAAGGGAAAATAAGTAAAAGTAAAAGTTAGAAAGTGCAAAGCAAAAAAAGGTTCCTATTATACTGTGGTGCTGAGACACACAGTCGGCTGTTTCCTAGTAAAGTTTATAATGTCCCAAAATAAGAAAAAACTACCATATGGAAAGGGCCATGTTTTACTGCACCTGTTGCCGTCTGACTCTTTTGAAGTTTTGTGCCAGGAGAACCAACTTGTTGAAAGTCTTGCTTAATGGTTCTCTACCAGCAACATTTATGTTTCTCAAGGAGAAATATATATCAGGACTCTTTAGTTTGTTTACTTGTGGCACTTATGTCTCAGGAACAGTTAATAAGTACAGTAGTGTAGCCACAGCTTTAAACCTGTTAAACTTGCCACGCTTGAGCTCCCATGGACACGAGTGCCAGGAATGTGGTGTACTTGGAGTTCCTACAGATTGAGACTCATAAAAGATGTTTACTTTTTCTGCACAAATCTCTTGCCTAATAAAACTCTAAAATCCCCTATGGCCCTGTTGGACATCTCAGGCATCCCTCTTTCCCTAATCAAATTTTCATTCTAACAATATTAAAAGCTCAGCCTCCTTCTTTCTACCTGCCTATTGTGATTTTCAGAATCTTGTTTTATCCATCTTTAATCTTTGGTTTTACCTTCAGTTTCTGTCATGATTGCACGATGAGCCAGATACCAAGATGACATAACCTTCATCCACACAGCAGTCGACATATGCAGACCTAGACCTAGACCTTTAGTCTAGGTCCTAGACCCACAGCTGCTCACCATCTGTTTTGATTTCCAGACTCCAGAAAATGGTACAACTGAGAAACGCCCATCTGTACCAAAGGCCACACCCACCTCTCGTTCAGCTGCCAATAAGAATGGCTCACCTGCCTCAGCCACAAGCAAAACTGCAGGTACATGCGCACTGTATCTTTTCCAGTATTTCTACACTCTCTCTGCCTGCCCCCTTGTACCTGGGTGTGTGATATAAACACTGTTCCCTCAGATAGGGCCTGCATTTATACAGTTGCTATTGTAACATCTTTTACTCCAAAACTGGAACAGTTGCTGGAACATTGACTCATACTGACACTTCTCCAGGCTGTAAGCTAAGAGAATTGCTGCCTTATGTTGCACTTTATCGGAGTCAAGTACTGGCCTTTGAAGACACCACACCGATATTTTTATCTGCACATCAAAACAATATCTCACCTCTGGAAGAGAGGGAGCGATGAGTCAACCGGTGACTTCTTAGTCAAACAGGCATTTAGGTGTTTATACACTTCAGCTTTGCACCCTCAGACAATATGATTCATTCACTCAGTTCACAGCAATCAGTGTTTTGCACCACAAGGTTCAGATTTCCTTTTTAGATGCTTGAGTAAATATTGCTATTCTAATTATCATTCTAGAGTGAATGCTACCCGTTTTTATACAGAATACTAAAGCATGGTTTTAATTTACTGCATAGCCACATTTCATCTTTCATATGTTTCAACAAATGCAGCTTATTTAAAGATATGATTTCCTTTATTAATGCTTTTGGAAATAGAAAATAATGTGTATATTCAGGTAACTGTGTTACTAATGGAAACAAAGTTGATGATGTGGTGGGATAAAATCAAATATGAAAAAAGTTCAATACTTAGGGAAAAATATATGCAGCGAGCTTATAGAAACTCTTTCATACAAAACCAGCGGAACTTTGCAGAACTTTATTTACAATCTGAGTTCAACAATAGAATTTAATGTGAGTTAGGAACATCACACATTATGAGGTTATCCATGCACCTGCCCATGAATTCATAGTGTAGCTGCTTGCCTTTTATATGCTCAGTAAAGTATTGAAAAATGGCAGCAGTACACTCTAACTTAGAATTAGCTTCCAATGTCATGTTTTTACAGTTTTTTCTTTCGTCTCACAGCAAACAAGAATGACAAGACTGAGAACAAAACAGGAGAGACCAAGAAGCCCAAGACTACAGGTAAGAACAACAGTCAATAAGAGATTTTGTGATATTACATAATTTAGTTTGGTGCTGTTTTCCTGAGCCATTCATGAATTCAAAAGCTGCCTTAGACCTTCAGTTTTATTTTACCATGACGTTATTAAAACCATGTTAAGTTTGCAGGATATTATGTCGATCAATAGCATTACTTCAATGATAGAACAACAAGGTTTATATCTTCAGCTGTCTTGTCTCAATTAACCTCATGAATTAATTTCCGCATCCATGCTAATACCTAACAAGGGTCCTGAAGATTATAATAATGCTACTTGCATTTCAGACTCAGACCACAGATGGAAAACTAAAGGTGGGTTTATTTCAGAGGTAAGCTTGTAAGTTCAACGGAGCAGAGGGTGGAGACATGTGGAGCCTCACGGGTTTTACTTGGTAGTTCTGCCAGGGAGGAGAGTCAGAGTTAGTATTCGTCCTAGCAGGGAGTCACGATTGTTTGGAAGATTTTAACGATTCAGGTGGTCCTACTTGAGTTTTTTGAAAGCAGAATCCCTAAATACTCGGGTTTGAACTTGGACAGCAGACTGGACTGGAGGATTAACACAAATTTTGTGTACAGGAAGAGGATGTGCAGACTCTACTTCCTGAGGAAGCTCAGATCCTTTATGTCTGCAGCAAACTGCTTGAGATGTTCTTCCATTCTGTGGTGTCCAGTGGCATCATGTATTCTGTGGTGTGCTGTGCCAGTGGATCAAGAAACTGATCCATAAGGCTGGCAAGATCATTGGACACAATCTGGAGACACTGGAGACAGTCCGAGACAGGAGATCTCTGAACAAACTGGTCTCCATCATGGACAACTCATCCCATCCATTACATAACATAACAGAGGGACAGCGGAGCTCTTTCTGTAACAGACTGCTGCAGCTCCGCTGTCATAAAGAGGTTCAGGAAATCCTTCCTTCCATTCACCATAACCATATATATAACTCCTCCATGTGTGAGAGACTGTCATCTCTCCTCTGAACATACCACAATTCACATCCATAATTGTACATAGTCTGTAGCTATTTTATTTGATTTTTACTCTATTTTATTTCATTTGTTGTGTGTTTTGTGCCTCTCTTGTATGTATTGTGTTTATTGAGTTTATTTCAATCTGTTCACTGTTCTATCTATCTAGCTATCTAGCTATCTATCTATCTAGCTATCTATCCGTCTGTCTGTGGGAGTATCTGGGCAACCAGCTGTAATTCAGAGACACGTGCTAGCAGGTGGGGAGTGGGCAGACAGGTGAGCAGGTGGTTGAGCGGTTGAATGCACCTGGAGGTCTCCCGAGGTGACAAAGAGTAGATCTCCAGGAAGGCAGCGGTTCCACAGGAGCAATCTTCAGTCAACTGGGAAAAATCAATCTATTTGTAAACCAGTGTGAACAGACTATAATTAATCTGGATAGCTAAACATTCAACATAGCAGCAAAGACGGGGAGGATGACTTGGGCTGCAGAGGCATCGCCCAACAACAGATCCCAGCTGGACAGCCCAATCATCACTCCAGCTGTGCCTGAGAGATTTCCAGCCCAGCCAGCCACTTTATGCCATTTCAGGTTTCACAAGAAATCATTAAAACTTTATTTCTAAGCAGATGTTTTTTCTCCTGTCTGTAGCCCGTCCTCGTCCGGTCTCCACCGCTACTCCCGCTACCCCAGCTGCCACCACTAACGGTGACGCTAGCGCCTCTCATCGTCGCCGGGTCATCACCAAACCCCCCGTGCCTAAACAAACCCCAATGGAGAAGAAGTCAGCGGCTCCCCGCGCTCCCCGAACTCCCCGACCCATCAACGCCCCGACACCCGACCTGAAGAACGTTCGCTCCAAGATCGGATCCACTGACAACATGAAGTATCAGCCTGGCGGGGGGAAGGTAAGACAATAGAGGTCAATGAATAATTCAGAACGGAGTTGTACCTGTCAAGATTTCTGAAATGTAGCACAGTAACTGTCTTGTATCAGCAGATGATTTTACACTTAATGTTTGGTAATTGAGAGAGCTGCCGTGTGATCTACATCACAATAACATGTTTTACACAGATAGCTTCCTCTATGCCGGGGCCAGACCGGCTGTCATATGAGATAAAAGATAATCTCTCCTTGAGAAGATTTTCATATCAGCTTGTTTAAGAAAAAATAGCAGAATAGTTTTGCACTTAGTTTGTCGTTTATGCGCTCTGATAGCAAGAAACTGATCAAATTTTATCCACGTATGAAGTTAAAGAAATACCAGACATATTGAAGACAAGAAAAATAAGGAGGAAATGACATACGCTGTACTCTAGTGTGAAGGACTGGAAGTTAATAGCAACATCTTCCTATTCAGTTCACAATATCTTTAAATAATTCATAGAATCATGTTAAATTTGTCCAGAGGCAGTGTCGTCTCTTCTGGGTTCAGACCAATCAGTATTCCCGATCTTTTTTTAAAGGGATGCTATGTTCTTATTTAAACAACAAGATTAATGCAAAATCACATTTTTATACAAATTGCAAAGACATGGCTCCTGAAAAAGATCATGCAGGTACCAGAATGGCCTGCCTGCAGTCATGATAATTATTTTTTTCTTCTTTTTTTTTTTCATTTTTCAATTTGTTGCAGGGCTGAAATGTCAAAATAGATTTATATCAATAGTTTCAAGGAAGTTGCTAAGAAAAAATATTAGATAACTTGGGTTCATATAATCTGTAATGGGATAAAAATCAAAATACATGTCAATTTTTTTCTGGTCTTTGTTTTCTTTAATTTGCATTCATCATACAAATTTTGGGCTGCTATTAAGAAAATCTTTCTTGAGTTTTTAACAGGAAAATGTAAAAAGTAGATTTTCTTTTTGTATGATGTAGTGACATCTGGTAGTCCAAATGACCAGTTTTACCTTCTTTTCCTCACCTTCACCTTTCAAGTGCACAGAAAAGAATATTGTTGTCAGGATAGAGCATGAAATGCATAATCTTGAGCTTGTGATTGGTTTGTCTCTTCTAGACTATTGTAGTAACATGATGGTATAACATGGTGGTGGGACTAATTAGCATCCTAGACTATGGAACGTTACGCGTTCTCTGTTGCTCTGATTTGATTTTAATGTAGTGTGAAAAATTCACCAGTCATTAAATGAAAACACTATAATCATAAACACAATTTAATCTGTGTTTCCATTTCATAATGACATAGAAAATGGATTCATTAAAATGCTCAGCATTTTTAATCATCTGTACCTTACATACTTTAACCTTTTTCTTGAAAATGTCAATCTAATGTTTCAGATTTAATTGTCCACAACAAAACATACACACATACAAAAACATACACTCGTTTAAACTTTCCCTCCCCCAATTCTGTTATGTGTTAAAATACACAAACTACACATGACATGACAACTACACATCTCCCTGATTACATCTTTCCCTTATCCGGCCTTCATTAACCTTCTATCTTTCATCTTTCTGCTTGTTCCCTCTGTCTGTCAGTTTATTTTAACATGCAGCATTATCAGTATTCATTATTGTCTAATGCTGCCATGAAAATTATCTTCCTCTCACATCAGTCACATCCTGTCTCCTTCTCTGCTGCGCTGATACATAGAAACTTTGAAAGCAGTAAAGTGGACCTGTATATGGGAGATACCTTCCTTTCAATGTGATGAAGTTCCCAACATGTAACCTCTCACAGATAAGATACCTGACTGTGTAATCTGTCTCTGTCTACTTCATGCTTGTGACAGTCTGTCTCGGGGAGACGGTTGCGCTGTCGCTTTGAATCACAGACACGATCTTCTGTTTGCTTGCCCTGCCTTGTGATAATATGTCAGTCCAGTTTATCGTCTGGCCATCTCTACCATGTTGTTTGTGAGAGCCAAACTTTCACTTGGCTGCAGTTGTTAAACTTCAAATGGAAAGAGTTAGATTGTGTTAATGACAACATTTGTATGTGTGTGCGTGTATTTGTGAATGTGTCTGTATGTTAGCTAATTTAGGAAATCTGGCTATTTCAGCCAATTGCTTTCTAACTGCTTTCTATCAGCTGTTGATAGCTATTGCAGGTAATGTTAGAACAGTAGCCTAGGAGAGACGTCCCTGTAGGCAGAGGATGTTCAACTGGTTGCAGTTAGTAATTTGCACTGCTAGATGTCACTACACCCTACACCGGGAACTGCCTTTGAGGCTTCCTCTTATTTGACATGAAATATGTTTGCACAGCATGACTGAGACAAAAGCATGTCGTGCCAGAAATATGGATGATGGAAACCCTGGTCTTTATTTACATTCAAGCTAAGGCTGAGAGTCAGTTAACTTTGCTTTACATAAAAGCCTGAGATGACATTGCAGTGTGTCTCACCTAACTGTTCAAAATCATCATGCTTCATGGTTAGCAAACAGACATGAAACATTTGGAAAGCCTAGTTATTTTTGGAGGGAGGGGGTGGGGGGGTAGGTTTCCACATTTCATTATGTGGCTTTTGTTTTCACCATACAACAATCATCGTTACGTGTTTGACTTCTTGTCTATAGTGAGATATTAAAAGTTTGTTCTTTTTGTGATAGATCTGCCTTTCTGAGGCTTCTTAAATTATGCGCCATCATAAACATTATCTAGACGTGCAGAAGCAAATGACTACTTTCTGCAAATGTAAAAGTGCTGCAGGTTTTGATGGCATATATATATATATAAATGTGCTAAATTTGCTCAATTATAATTTAGTGAAATAAAACATTGTTTTTTAATTTAATTTAATTAAAAAGATAATAAAAAACAAACAAACAAAACGGTCCTGGACCAGTGAGAGCACTTTGCTGATGAGCAGTGGGCTAAAATACCTTCCAACAGGTGTAGAAGTCTGATGGAGAGTTACAGAAAACATTTGATTGCAGTGATCGCTTCAAAGGATTGTTCAACAAAATATTAGCTTATGAGTGACGTAACGTATATTAGTTTATCATATTTTTTGCTGGTTTTTAAAAAAATATTTCTGCTGAACCACATTTCAAAAACAATGTCATGATTTTCATGAAAGTTTTATATACAGTATTATTACTTTTGTCAATTTCAGCTTATTTCAGTTACAACTGTTTTTTTTCCTTCTTTAATGGAAGGGTATGAATA
>JBBBVU010000008.1:9938430-9956152 GCA_037177055.1 Atherinosoma microstoma
TATTATTACTTTTGTCAATTTCAGCTTATTTCAGTTACAACTGTTTTTTTTCCTTCTTTAATGGAAGGGTATGAATAAATTTGAGTACGACTGTATATATATATATATCATATTTCATTAACCTTTTCCTACCTGGTTATGCCGTACAACAGCAAGCTATCTCTGCCGGTTCAGGCAGGGTTCACAAGCCATTTAAAAGTTGTCATATCCAGCACAGATACTCACAGGCATCATCTCCGTTCTATATTTAACCAGAATAACAACATGCATGCACCTTTTAAGTTACACCCAGCTTCATATAATGCTTCCTCCACCTGTTGCATTTGAGCCAATTAAATTGAGATCAGCATAGAGCTGTTTCAATATGGCTGGTTCTGTAAAATTAGTCTAATGTTAAATGTTTCAACAAAAGAAAGGTGAACAGCGGAAGATCTCCAGCTGTCTGTATCTAACACTATAATAGCACTATATTCACTTTTTCAGGTAGATGTTTTTCTAGAGCTGTGTCATTTTGTTTCCTCTTACTTGTTCTGTTATAATCATTTCTTCCATTTCCATAAATAATCATTTCCATCCAGCAGGATCTTAGTGGTCTTCCATCCTTAGTATAGGAATATGACTGGTGTTGTCATTTGAACAATAGTGTACTCCAGGAATGTGATTTGTTATTGTCTTGAACTATGACTAAGCTGACACTCTGTGTTGATATTTAACTGTCTTTTTTGTCATATCTTTACATAATATTGTACTAACTGACTTGAAATCATTGTCTTGTTTTCTAAAGTGCTCCATCTGCTGCACTTTCCTGCCATTTTAATGGTTGATACCATCCACCTGATACAATGCACCTAATCCTCTCACTCATTTGGCCCACAGATAAATCTGGCATTTCTTTTGGTGCTGCTAATTATTTAAAGTTTTTACCATATCCACAAATTTGGCTGATGCAGTTGGTTCCTTTGCTTCTATTTTATCCATAATGTTTTTTTCTTTGTTTTTTTTTTTCATGCAATCTTCCTTTTTGATTGGTTGTAAGAGCCCATGCACTCTTCTAATTAATTCAGCCTCACGATTCCACCTGCTTCTCCACCCCGTTGTGCTGTGGCATGTGGTTGGTTGGAGGTTGTATTGAACAGGGGGCTGGTTGTCTCCTCAGGTCTCCACCACCCCGAACAACAAGACATCCGACCCCTCCACACCTGCCGCCAAGGCCAGAGTGAGTCCCTGCCACCTCACACACCAGTACTCCCTCCTCCTCTCTACATTCACCCCATACACCACCCATTCAGCATCCACCCAGGACACATCACACTGTGCTGTTCATACCTACAGATGAACACGACTATTAGTCCACACATCAAGTTTGCACTAGTTTATTTATTCATTTTTTAAAATTAAATGTTTATTGTTATTACTGAGCATCGTCTTGAAAGATATCCAGATGTTATGTGTGTGTTCAAATTCAGCTAGTAGTGTCGAAGGTAAAATTATGCTCCATCTTGGGGTTGGATTTTTACTATGGCATTGTACACGGAAACGTTTTTTGTTGTGATGAAACAAATATTAATTTGCTTAATATTATGGTAACATTAGCAAAGGATAAAGATTTCAAGTAATTTAGCTGTGGTATGCCCTGCTTCTACCTGTGCTAGGCATGCTGCAGTTAGCCAGTGGCTAAAGCTAACATTAGCCAATTGTTTAGTTCTAATTTTCTATCCTTTTACAAAGATTTTTTTTAAAAAAGGGAAGATATATGTATTAACAGAAAGTTAATGTCCGTGCAGCCTTTTTCGACCAAAGTTAAAGTTTGGAAGCTAACCTTGGCAGCTTTAAGAAATCATTGAGTTTTAGCATAGTATATAAAAGCTGCTTTTGAATCAGAGTAAGTGTTTACAAAGTGACTAAAAATACTTTACAATTAAATGAAAGCATAGTACTGATTGTGTAAACGTAACTTTTTGACAATACATTTTATATAATTGGGAATCTAGTTTATTTCCCTTTTAGATCATTCTACAAATACATTTGTAGGATGAGCAGCAGAGTTCAATATGTGGGTTGTGTCCATGAAAAACTTGCCAAGTCTTCTCTGCCAATGCCAACAACTTGTTCTGTCAACTCTTCTTTAGTGTTATTTATTAGATTGGATAATTGATGTCTGAAGGAACAAGACATATTGATAATGTAGCAATTTATGAAATTAACAAACAGGGGCCTCAGTAGCATGTGGAAGAACCACCAAGCACAAATTGCCTCACGTTTCGTGCTATGTTTAAAGAAATCCAGGTAGAAGCAGAATCAGAGACTACTTCATTCAGCATTCCTCACAAAAACTTCTAAAAGTCTCAAGCAGTTTTTGTCAACAATCATGTCCTCATATCTTTTTTATTGAGTACTTCAGGAATGTTTCATTGCAACCTTTGAGAAGTGTTTTTCTTTTAAATTTATTCATTTTTCTATTTTCCACTTTCACACATCCTGAATTTCATCACATTACATCCAACCAAACTACATCGTCTTCCTAAGCTGACCAGTACCATTATTCACACTCTATATCCATGTACACTATCTAAAGTACTGCTCAAGTTTTCCTCTCTGTTTGATGTTCATTCTTGTACAGACAGTTCCAGCTGTGTTCCTGTGGAATCCTAACCTTGACTCAAAGTTGGCACTGATTTATAGTGCAGCTATGGATGAATAGTCTCAAAGTACATTTTGCACCGTTCTCGGGGCTATTATGCACACCATACAAAAGAGTAGGTAGAAAAGAAGAACAAAAATAAAAAAATTGGCAATCTACATGTTTAAATTTGAAACACTGTGTTTGGCTTCCTATTAGTGTTTCCACTGATCCATTTCCTTCAACCCCCAAATTATTGATTACAAAGACAGCTATCATACACTGCAGGTAAGAGAAAATACTAGAAATAACCATGGGCATTCAAAATTGTGTTTTTGTTCTGCAGTGATGTGCTTTTCGTCCACTAAACATAACATTAACAGGATCACAAAGTTGTTATGTGTATGCATTGGTGCACAGACAATTGCTCACAAGACAATCGCTCACAACACTTGTAGAAAAAGAGACAAATGCTCACAAATTGTTTTACAATCTTTATTTTTCAAAAAGAAAAAGAAGTCAACTGAATCCCAACACTTCAAAATATTCTGCACATAAACAAAAATCCTGTTTAAAAAAATAGAATTTAATCAAATACGACTTAATGACTGTATATTGCCACAGGGTCCTTCCTGTCATCCTTGTATATGGACACAGCTCCTAGCTCATCATTTACCAGAACTGCTCTAAAGTACTCACCATACTGAGTATCCAGAACTGCTCTAACAACTCAGTAGGTATTTGTATTTCGAGCAATTCATCTAAAAAGGGACCAAAGCTTTGTGACTATGTCATGGCAATACCCAAAACAATAGGCGTGATATGTGATGAAAAAGGTATGAGATAGGTGAGACCAACCAAAGGAGTATACAAGCAGAATCTATAAGTCTTTTTAACTTTGTCTCACCAGTATGTGAAATAAAATGTGACCTTAAGTGTGATAGAACTACAAAGGAAATCAATTTTATATACATATCATACCAGTACATTAGGTTTTAAAATTGTGTACATATTTTCATAATTGAATAAACATATGAACTAATTTCATATTTTTATGTTAGTATACTCTCATTTTTTCTATGTAAGCATAGATTATGAAACTATTTGTGAGCATTTGTATATTTTTCTTTTAGTGTTGTGAGCAATTGTCTTGTGAGCAATTGTCATGGAATCGTATGCATCAGATGTATGAAAAGATCATATTAAGTCTATCAACTTGTTGCACCCTGTAAAACATGGGTGTGGCTTTTTTTCCCCACACTTGCAATAATGCACCAAATATTGTCAACACCCTGCCGTGCCGCTTTAAACTTGCTAGCCACAATTTAAGTCATTCTTCAGGGTTATTAAAGATACGTAGTGAACCAGAACTGCACAGCAACTGGATTTGTCCTTTTTGAAATCAATTAGGATGTTTACGATGTGCTATTAGAGAGGAAAAATACAGAGAGGAAAATTGTGTTTATAGGCTGCAGCTATTTCTGTGTATGGTGCTTGTGTGTGTGAGTGTGTGTGCACTCACGTGTTAAGTGTTTGTGTGCTAACTGTTCAGTGAGTCATCCACTGCTGGTGCCACCTGCGTCATCATGCCATAATCAACAAGAAGAAGGAGACTTAAGACAGACACAAAGAGACGTGAGGAAGGCATCTTATGTCTGCTGCAGGGTTTCTTTTCTTTTTTTCTTTTTTTTTCTTTTTTTTTACAGTACAACCACAGAAGGAAGCTAATAACAAAACAGCATAGCAAGGATTTATCTTTATGTAAGGTAAATGGGGGGATAACAGGGATTTCTCAGTCGGGTTTTGTTAGATTCACAGAAAATTAGTCATTAAATTAGTCGTTAAGAGAGAATACTATAGACATGTTTTTCAATTATAGCTCAGACTTTATACACTTGACTACTATTAGCTTCCAAAACTTAATGTAAAAAAAAAAGTCAAAAGTTATTTTTACCTTGTGGATATTGTAGTGTTTGAATGCACTGCAGACAAAAAGACAGGGGCTCCTGTTTACTTCCAACACTGATGTTTTTCATTATACAACTTTAGAACTGCATAGTGAATGCAAGTTTATTCAATTTCAGTATCTATTTAAGCAGATTTTTCTGAAAATTTCAAGGAATAAAGGATGCAGTTTTTTCCAAGTGGGTCTTCTATTTTTTCTGTTGTCTTTACAGGATAAATACAGACCTACTGATCGTGTGACATTGAACTTTATCCACAGTCTCAATGTCTTTATTGGCCTTCATGTGATTAAAATTTCCATCCTCTTCTTTGACTTTCCCATATTTCCATTAAATATTGATTGAAAAGATTACTAAAAGAATATCTCGGGGAGTGGCCTTAGTAAGGATACATGAATGAAAAATTATCTTAAAAAGGAGCTGTCAAAATCAGTAGACCTTAGTTCACATTTTAGCTGAGTGACAACCTTTGTCGCTACAGCAGAAATGAACATGCTCACAGTCTGGTACAAACAATGTTTTGGCATCTGTGGTGAATTTTTCTCCTAAAGTCAGGTGTGCAAGCATGATATTTCCCCCTGCTTTCTACAGTGCTTTTAGTAAGACTTAATGTCATGAATTATATGAACAAGGAGGCTTCAAGTGATGGGTAAGTGCTGTGTCTGCTTCTTATGGGACATGCAGTGTCCTCAAGTCTCACTCCACTCCAAGGTACCAAGCTGATCCATGATAACTATCCAATCATAATATCAAGGCTTCAGAAATGTGTTTACAAACCACAGCATGTTGAATGGATCAGTCTTAGTAAAGTCTTAATAAAACATCATTAAATTATTTTGTACTTAATCCTCATATCTGTTCATTGTACTTAGGGTGCCCCATATTTAGTTTCATTTTATGTTTCCTATCTTCATCTTTTGTCACAACTGGAAGACTCTATAGTCAACAGTGTCTTCAAACGCGTTCAGATCTAAAACATTTTGTGAAAACATCCTTAGTAACCACACCATGGGTCATTTACTTAGAGATTGGATTTTTCCTTGACAAGCTGCAGGGCAGAGCAAAAGACTTCCTTTTATTGCTAAATGATATACAAACCAAATTTATAATAGGTGCTTTTTTTTCACTTGCAATTACCCCTGTAAGCTGCATGTGTTAACACCAAATCACTGACTGGTTTAGGATTATTATTTTGCATGCATTCTGTCTCATCTTCCACTGTTTGTCCTGTGCAGTTTTAATGGTAGCTGATGCTGTTTATGGAAGCACTCTGTTGTTACTCAGTCAGTATCCTCGTCTTTTTTACACTTTCACATACATTTAACAAGAATTTGCAGCTAAGAATCATTGACACCCCTAATTTAGAGCTACAACTGCCTTGTTATGTATTGTCCTAAATGCATTGTTTTATAAGTGCCACGCAGCAATCATCACGTAACCACTGAACTACATACATCATTTGAATTGAATAACAGAATCTCTTCCATACTTACAGTACGAGGCTACTTTGTTTTCTGTCAACTTAAGCTGCAAGCTGATCCGCTCTTTTCTGCTGCTCTTGTCTGCCTTTTCTATTCTACATCTATTCTTTCTTTTCTACTTGCTTTCTTATTTTTTTTTTCTTTCTTTCTTTCTGTCTTTCTTTCTTTTTCTTGTCTGTGTGTCTGCTTGCCCGTCTTTAGGTTCAGATAGTGCACAAAAAGCTGGACTTCAGCCACATCACCTCTCGCTGTGGCTCCAAGGACAATATCAAACATGTCCCTGGAGGTGGCAATGTAAGTACTGCTGCAGGTGGAAGCAGACTCTGGTTAAGGTGGACACAAATTGCTTCTCCATTTTGGCCTTATGTCCCGTCTACAAGTCGCAATTTGTGTTCTGGGAGGCCAGTTTATTTTCTAAGCATGTAAATTTGCTTAATTTGGTTTATGGATGGTTATGCCATTTAGCCTGATTTGGCTGCACAAAATACAATATGATCTGTACTTTAAAAAAAAAAAAAGAAGCTAATTTGGGACAATTGGCCACATGCTTGTAAGAAATCTGTCAACATAAATTATCTTTAAAGCTCTGCTGATTGGTCCTTTGCAGAGAGATATGGAAAATGTATTTTAAGCATCCATCGGATCTGCAAGCAAATAAAGTTCAACTATAAAGCCTTCCCTTCCTGTATCAAACATTTACATGAAAGCTTATCGTATCCCAAGTAACTAGAAATGAATGCATTAATTAGCACATCAGTGGCTTGCACTGTTTGCACTTTTGGATGATTTCACTTTAAATGAACTGACCACAAGTTCTGGTATCCACCCCTGCTGATGTTGTTTCCATCTGCTCTTAACACCTGCACTATCATATTCCATCTCTTGGCTGCTCTCACAAGCACCGGTTTGCCATCTCAGTTCAGTTAAATACATATAAAAGATATATTTAGAATAGGTCACATTTAAATAGATTATTTGATTCATAATATGAGATTCTGTTCAGTTTTATAACTCAAGAAAAGCTCATAGATCCCTTTGGTGATTATATGATAATGCTTGTCCTCTTAAGTTTTAAAAGACTGACTCTCCAACTGTGTCTATAAATACAATTCTGCCATTATATTTCCTCTTTTGCCTACATCATTACCTAGTAGGAAAGCAATTTTCCACCAATTCTCCTTTTGCTATACACACTGATACAGAGTGCAGACATTCTATATTGTTAAACATTTGTACAGGATGGTCATGTGACTGCTCCCAAGAATTGGAATCTAACATCTGCCTTGCTCCCTTGTGTACCTCTTATTATCTGGGCTACTTTTATTAACAATAGACGAATTTAATTTTTACATTGATTAGAATATGATTATTTTATGTTGTGTGACATGTAAATATGATTCAAAAATCAAAAAAAGATATGCAGTAAAACTTTTTTTTTTATCAGGGCAGTGTCAGTTTTTGCCTACATATATATATACATATATATATATATGTATATGTATATATATATGTATATATATATATATGTGTGTATATATTCCTGTATATAAAAACAAGCTTGTCAAGCATTTAAATATGAGACATAGTTAAAAATTCAACCTTTCAAGCTGCCTCCAATGTGTCAAATCTTTGGGTCAAGCAGGTATTCGCAATTAAAGGTGGTTTGTGCAGTGATGGTCATTGTCGTCATCACCCTCTAGTCTGTTGTCAAATTTGTAAATCTGACTGACCGTAGCTTACACTGTCAGCCAGGTCATTAGTTCTTAATATTAGTGTGAGAAAGCTTCATTCAGTATTAGAAACACACATTCATAGTGTGACCATGGTCTAGTAGCCAGTCATGAGCTATCTGCATGAATGGAGCATCATTAACCAGCCTAACAAACCCAAAAAAGGACCTTCAGTGACAGCAGACCATGGCAAAGTAATGGATCAACATTGTTTGATTACATTTGTTGGATCATATGCCACTCTCCTGCCTACTGTATACGAACAGAGTGGATGCTGAAACGAAACATGGCCTGTACTGTATGTGGTGTCCTAACAAGCAACGTTTTGACCTCTGCTCTCCCCCAGGTGCAGATCTTAAATAAGAAGGTTGATCTGAGCAAGGTGACATCCAAATGTGGCTCCAAGGACAACATCAAACACAAGCCAGGTTCAACTTTAAACCTAGACTCTACCCTGTTTTTCCTCCCTTAAAACTTTTATCAGACCGTGTTCTTTACATTAATCTTCATTATTTACTCCAGGTGGTGGTGACGTGAAGATCGAGTCCCACAAGCTGAACATTAAGGCTAAGTCTAAGATTGGATCCATGGACAACGTGGGGCCCGGCAGCGGGCAGACCAATGGGCACAAGGTCAAACTTAAACACAATCAGAATCATTTTTGATCAAACGCAGTTAGATGCTGACTCACTGTGCTGTTACTGACCAACACCACTAGATGGTGTGGAAGCTCGAGAGTTCAACATTTGAAAAACTTTTCTTTTTCCTTTTTTCTTCTTCTTCTTTTTTTGTCCACCCTTCTGTGTGTCATTGCTCTTGTCTATATTTGGCTGCAGGAGGAGAAAACAGAGGAGAAGACATCTCCACCCCCAAGTGGCGCTCCAACAACAGGACAAGCAGGTGTTGCTAAGGCAACAGCACTAGGAGATGTTGCTAAGGAGAACGGCATGAAGGAAACTGCCCCCTCTCCTTTTGGGGGAGACGGACTGAGGGAGCCCCTTAGCATAGACAAACGCATCACTGAGACAAGTGGGTGTAAAACACACACACATGCACACAGCAATCAGTGTAACAGCACTGAAGGGCTAATTTGAGATTTTAACCAGCTGACCACATGCTAAGCAATGGCCTCCCTCTTGCCATGCTTGTAGTTTGTACTTAAAATCCTTATCTATACAAGCTTTTTGAGCACCTCAAAACTTTTTTGAAAAAAAACTGAACCTTTATAAAAATTAGATGTTTTTATTTTTTATTCTACAACTTCTTCTTTTGTGTAAGTTTGTGAAGAAGCTGCTCTTAATCCAAGGTTATGTAGAGGACTTCTATAATGCAAGAGAAACACTTCCTCAAAGTGCTCTTCTTCCCTTTGTATTGTAAAAAAAGACATTTTAAAAAATCCATTAAACATTTAAAATAGTCCAAACCTGCCACTTGCAAAAGCATGCAGTATAAACATCTAAAGTTTTTTTTTAACTGATTATAGTTACTACCCAACTCTGTGTGCCTACATAACTCATTTATAATGAGCATGAGTGAATGCTTTTTACTGCGGTGTCTGCAGCAGTGGTAAAAATAGCCATCAAATGAAATTATAGAGACCTACAGAGCAAAGATTAACTAGTCTTAGTGGATAAATTCATCTTCTGCACTGCAGCAGGCCTCCAGACACAGTTCAGAGGGGCTGCAGCCGGTTTTCACCTAATGGTGTTGTCAAACTCAGTCTAGTTGATGGATGGCTGTAGATCTAATACTGTAAAAAAACAAGAACAGTTTGTTTTGTAATTTAAACCAACCTGTACCAGACAGAAATGGCCTATAAGAGGGACACCATCTGGTCCCATTTCAAACCCTTTCTCCGTGTCAGTTTTCCCTCTTTTTTATATCAGGTTTTTTCTTCCAGTCTTGTGTTGTCTGACTCCGGTATCTTTCTCTCCACAGACTGAGTCCCAGCGACCTGCAGACTTTGGCGGGACACGCATGGCGCTCACTGACCTGCCAATCAACTGACCAACCAACTTACCACGGCGCAGTCACTTCCCTTCTGGCCCCGCCCTTCATCTCGCCCACCGCAGCACCGAACCGACCGTTCTCCTCTCAGTGTTTCTATGGGGTCCGCCTGCCAGCTTCCTGCTTCCAACCTTGACCTCTGAACCTCTCGATCCCCCTGGCTTGACTTTTGGCCCTGTTAACAACAGAGAAGACCATTTGGTGTTTGTCTGTGTATCTCTGTGTGGGGGCCCCACTTGCTTCTTATCTGATAACATTTCCTTGTTAGCACTGATTTAGATGACCTCAGCCCTACACCCTAAATATAACTGCCCCAACACACACAAGATATATTTAGACCCACTATTGCACATAGTGAGTAAAAACACCTTTTACATAGATTGTTCAAGCTATGACTAGTTACTGTAACACTTGTCACTGAAATGAAGTTTTGCTCTGGTCCCTGTGATTGGCCTTCACATTACAAACCCCTCTATGTTTCCCAACTTTGTTGGCCAACCTGTCTCGTGTCCCCCCCCCCCCTTCCAGAACATTAGATATCAGTAAGTCATGTCATGTCATTATTACCATCATCTCACAGCTCATTTCACATTATTTCACTACAGTTCTCAAAGTATTGTAGCACTAGTTTGTCCACTCAAAATTCACTACAGTAATGTTGTTCGTTTGTTTTTTTTCTAAAGTCTGCACAATTAATATCCAAATGTTCAGAGTTTGTAGCGATGGATGCAGAGAACACAAACTAAATATAGATTGAAGTTGTTAATTGAGAAGTTGTGTAAGCAAAAGATCTGTGCAAAGGTTTCTTGAGTATCAGATAATTCCTGTCTTTTTTCAACTGTACACAATGTGACCCAATGGTTACTAGAATTAGAAACATAATTTAATTATGTCATTTGTGCAAGATAATCATCAACATATTGGAAGAGGAGGAATAGACGAGCTCTGAAGCTCCTCTGGCTCAGAAAGGATTTGGCACTGAAGATCGGTATTTGACTGGATAGTCACTTACTAGAGATTGCACCAGTAGAACATGAAGGAGTGATCTATAACAGGAACGTTTAACACTTTATAAGTATAAACTCGGAGTTTGATCTCCTACTGCTGCACCTTTTAGTCCCCGATCATGAAGGGAATTGTACACAGGATGATGTCTGAAGCACTTGTTAGTAACAGTAACAACTGCTGAGTCATAGGCTGCTTTTAAAAGACTCAATCATACTAGCACATTAAATAGGAGAATAAACGACATACAGAAGATAACAGGCATTAGTGGAATTGCTACTAATGTATGCCGTGATCTATGGTTTACTTGCAAAGTAAATGCAAAGTAAAATCAGCTTTGTGGTTTGCATCAAGTTCAGCTAATTTGTGCAAAGAGCGAGATGTATTTACAACGTTTGAAGTACTGAAGGAACAGAAACTGGTGTTTACTATGAAGAAAGTTTTCATAGTTTATTGGCTATGTTGCAACTTTTATTTAACCTTCCAGCGTTGGAATAAAAACTGTTTAAGAGGAGGCAGAAATCAGTGTTAGCAGTTGTGCTAAAAAAGTCTGCAAGCTTAACATGTATGTAACCCTCCTCTTAGAAAGGGATGGATATTATGTACAATCGACAGTACAAAATATCAGAGCTGAATGAATGTCACAGTAAAGAACAAATAGAAACTCAGAAAGGTTATGTGATGGCCAACATTAGCATGCTTTCTCCTGCAGTATACTATAGTTTGAATTATTTTTTTTTATACCATGTTATACATAGGCCTGAGTATTTCCCTTCTCTGGGAATATTGAGTATGAAACTGTAGCAACAGTATATTTAACAGTTATTTACTGTTTACATTTTGCAGGAAGCTTAATCTGTAACCCTCTGACTTTGATCAGGTCGTAGCTCAAGTCCACAAACTACTGTGGATGTATCAGCTCTGCAGGCTTTGAAAGTTTGCTTTGCTTTGATGAAAATATTAGAGAGCCACCATAAAGACAACATTAAGCAACATAAAATCAGTGTAGTTTTATAACACATGACCTTTGCTGTAAATAAGTCCAAATACTCTAATATGTGACCCTTTGCATGACATAAACTTGGGGGGGGCGCATTAAACCATAGTCCTGTTAACTGTTTCTATACAGTACGTGCAGCCCTGTTCAACATAAATCTCTCTGGACTGAAGGCTTTCATGATCTATTAGTTCCACTTGTACACCTGTACACCCTGTAAGGGACTCCAGCAGTTACCCGGGCAGAAGACCTGTGGCACTGCAGTGGGCCTGCAGAACCAGGACCCTCTCTGATACTTGATAGATTTCTCACAAACATGCAGATACACAGATATGTGTAGGAACATGCTTAATGGTGTGCATGCACACACACGGACACACACACAAACAGTAAGATACACACAAATCAGTACTCTTAAAAAAAAGGGGGGGGTGCTAACAATTAAAGAATTTGTCTGTACTAAACTGTAACCAACTCTTTGTGTTTTAATGGGCAACACTGATATTCTTAAAACAAGGATGAGCCGTGTAGGTGTGTTCTTCCTGTCATAGTCAAAGTCTAACATTTTCCACTTAGACTCAGCCATTCCCGCCTCCTTTGTGTCTCTTTATCCTTCCTGCGTCTCACTCTAGTTCTCTGACAGCAATACGGCAATCTTAGTATGGAGGGCCTCCTGTTACCTGAGCATAAACATGACGTACAGACAGACAGAGATGGACAGACAACCGTAAAGTCAGCTGATAGGTTTGAGGCAGGAGCGAGTTCACCTGCAAGGACTGGCTATCGATAATAGAGAATAATGTTACATTCATGGCAAACCTGAAGTTGGAACTTCTTTGCAACTATTGGGATGATTTAGTGATTTACTTATACTAGACTTTGCCTGGTAGATTGAACCTACAAGAACACCTACCAAGTCACTTGTAGTGGGCACTTAAAGTAGCAGATGATCCAGCTTCTAGTTATCTGCCTCTCTGTCTGGCACATATTTTACCCAACATCTGTAGTGTAAATAGATGAGAGTAAATAGCTTATGAAATGTCTTGGTTTTTTTGTTTTTTTTTTACATTTTTGCGTAGTATTTTGTGTTTCTTTTATATAGGATATCACCTGAATATGTGAAAATATATCAAAAGCATGCATTTCTTGAATGTTTGAAAAAAAAATTTCCTACTACGCTGGACAGCAGGAACTGCCCAGCTCCAAAATGCCATGAATGCAGCAGTATTTCAGTGAAGCAGATCGAAGAATGGCCACAGAATATTTGTGTTTGGACCACCCAGTGGAGTTTAAAATAGTCTTTCTAGGGACCTAATCTGCATTTGTAAAATAAAAATACACGTTTAATTCTTTTCTAGTCAGAATAAGCCTGATGGCTACCATTTTTCATCAGTTTCCACATTTGTTAAGCGTAACTCTGAAGAGTTATAGTATAGGTTTTCAAGATAAGAGAGGCTATTCAGTCTTGGATTGATTTTACTGTACATTCTACCCGACACTGTGATGTGGCTTTGATTTAGACCAAAATTTAGACCAAAACAATTGCTATGAATCACAACAATGATAGAAACAGGAAAAAATATTTTCTGCTAGCTGTGCATTAAAGGCTGGGATGGTCTCTGCTGAAAACACTGAGGGATTTTCAATGCGTCTGTGGCTTGCTGCCGTAGTTGTCAGATGTGTGAAGTGTTACTACTGCATCCATCCTGTAGAGAGTGCTGCTTAGCCTCTGGAACACTGATAGTCTGGCTCTTTGACTTTTAACAAAAGCTGACTGAAAAACCTTTACATCTCCATTAGAGCAGCCACAGTAGAGCTCCATACCGTCTTCATTTAAACTAGAACTATAATATTGTGTCTGGAACACGTAATACTATCCAAATGATATGGAACATGTACAATTCCCCTAAAAACTCAAAAGTCTTGTGCACTTTGAACACGGTCTTGTTCATTTCTTGATGCACTCAAGTGATATAACTGTACTCAAGTTGCTTTACTGTATATTGGTAAAACCTTGTCAGCTGTGTACTGTGCGTGTGTGCTTCTGGGAACAATAAAAGTTCTGTTAGTTAGATAAACTTATGATAATAAAAGAGCAAGTGATCAATTAACAATTAACAATAGCTAACTAAAAGCACCATGTAAGCATATTTAATATTGTACTGTTCCCTCCAAACCATGCCCATAAGTTGCCTGAAAGTAACACACGTCACATAACACATGCGTTGATAATATGCGAAAACAATAATGTGATCTTTTCTTTGAGAACAAAGGTATGAAAGCACTTTGATAGATGTAGGCGTTGGATTTTGTATAGGCAAATAGGAGCAAGTTGTAGTCTTTTTCTGTGTAAGAATCACATTGAGAGAGAGTGTGGCCATGTGAGGGGGTGAGCTGCTGTGCATCTTTGGTGAACACGTTGGTGCCCCTTTAGCGTAGTGGATTTTAGCAGAACTGTGCTCATCGTGTTGTGCTGTTGGCTTTGGCGGTTAAACACTCAACCCTCCAGTCTGCCCTTGTGTTGTTCTCTTTAATGTTAACTGGTTGTTACATTCTGCCCAGGCTGCAAAGTCACATTTTGTGGTTGTATTTATAATCTAAAGGATTTTTTAAGGGAGCCAAAAGGCCACAGACCTTGAATCAAACATGGGCCAGATGCATTGAGGGGCTCCAGCCTTTGTACATGGTTGAGCTACCCAGAACCCAGGTATATTTATGTTTTTGGCCAGTTGGTCAGTCTCATTGAACTTCCAGTTGCCATAGTTAACATTAAATTTACAAAGATGATGCCTGGTTGAACAAATTCAACCAGGTTAGATGAAAACAATGTACCTTTTTAGGGTCTAACTTTTGAAAGATTTTTAAGCACTACATGTTGCAAGTGAAGAAAATTAGCCAGACTTATTCGGAAGTTGTGAAAGTCATACTTTCATGCTATTTATGAATCTCCAAATCCAATTCCAGTTTGTAACATCTTCTTTCCTGCTATTAAAACTCAACCTGCTGGCATTGTGCAAAGATTGCTGAGTGCATTCAGTGAATGGGGCTTATTGATATTCTTGGGATTAAAGTGAATGCAGCATTGTTTCTGTGGCCCCACATTTCAAAGTTTCAAAGTTACCTCAAACGCTGAATTTACTCAATTTAAATAGACAAATCTACGATACAACTCGAAATGTCTACAAAGTATCTCCTTTTCATTGTTGTTGGGACTTTATATGGACTTCAAGAACTTAATCATAGCAAAGCCCCCTTCACTTTTATTAAAGATAACTTTTGTATATAACTTCCGACTGAGGAGCCTGATGGCATTTCCTGCTGCTAAACCACCAAGATAGCTCATGTTACAGCTAATAAAATGTCATATTAAAATATTAATTGTCCACTATTTAAATTTGTTATGTATTATTATATCTCCTTAGCCCATGGCTAAAAGCATGCCCTGTTATAATTTTTTACAATTAATATATCAGTATTAGATTTTTCCTGACTGAAAATTCAATAAGGAAACCAGTGGACCACCACATTCCTTAAGAAGATAAAGGTCTATCACAATGACAGGGATAAGATGCACATTATTCATTTAGTACACCTGGTCAAGTGTGATGTGAACATTTCTTTGCAGCTTTGACAAAGAGTAATAACCAGACTCACCCTGATGTTTGTTCACAGCTGTTTGATTCCTCAGATATAGCGCTTGAACAGCACCCTTCCACTAGTATCTCACTAGTATTTCCCTTGTATATAGACACCACCGTGTTTTTATCACTCCAGGAGTATCTCAAATTAATTAAAACAAAATAAAAACTTAAAAAAAAAAAAAGCTTACTTCTTAACAGGGTGTTGTGGATGTTGCCAGTTGAACGTTCACGTTCATGAACCCGTTACTGTTTAGCTTAATAATTGTGTTATTATAAGACTGAAAGCATAAAAAAAAAGGAAAAGTGTACTTTTTATTTTTTCAGTCTGCCTTTTTTCCCACTAAGAAAAGGGCTGCTGAAGTTTCAAGAATGTTTTTAAAATGTATTTAAGATGCAAGATTATGAATACATGTATGAGGTTTGTCTCTGTTCTGTTATGAAAGCTGGATGACACATGGGAACACTCATTTTCAGACTCAAACTGCGGAGCAGTAAGAGAGGCAGTGTGTGTTGTGTTAGGCATGACCTGATGACTTATAGCACAGAGGCTTCACAGAACAAAAGAACACACATTAAAATTAGCAAACTTGGGTTCATTGAAACAAGAGGTAGCAATATGATAGGTGTGAATAGCACCAACACACACTGGCCAGTTCTCCTTTTTGCTTACCACCACTCCCCAGTCAGACTAACAATAACTGGACTTAGTCTTTTGGCATGTGGTACAAGTCATGTCTTGTGTTAGACAGCTCCTATTTTGACACCTTAGCATACCTGCCAACACTAAACTGAATTAAGGCAAGTATTGGACCAAATTAATTTCCTTACTGTTAATGTCAAATATAGTGGAACATTTTGGACCAGTTTGCTCTGTTAAAAAGAAAATTGTTATTTGGTGAGTGTAAACTCAGTTAAAGTTCATAATGCCTGAAATATACCAGAGTAAAAATAAATGAATAGAATAGAAATAAAGGGAGTGTTGATAGATATGCACCTTGGAGCTCCAAGCGGTGTCTCCCTCCTACAGAGGCTTCGTAGCTCTACAGCACTGAAAAAGCAGCAGCTTATACTTGTATCTTACCACATATAGTACAGTTGTACATCACAATCCTTGACTGGCTGCCCAGTAACGTCAGCAAGCTGCTTAAATGTCAAGGGGAGTGGAAAAAGGAAAGTGTTGAACTGAACACTGTCTGCTGTATTTCAATCCTGCGCTTGTCCTTACATGCCAACTGTTACAGTAAATGAAAAGTGAGACAGATGGCAAAACAGCTTTTCTTTCAGTACTGTGGTGTGAATTCTCTGTAGTGTGGGCTGCATTTTTATGTAGGGCACAACACCATAGCAAGAGCATGCAGGAGACAACAGAAAAAACTACTGGTTGTAAGAGGCATCTGTTCTATTAGATAGCGCTCATCTCCCCCTTCAATTCTGAATATTTGGTATGAAAGAGATGTTCATTGTGATTAATTGTTAACTAGTGACGTGAATATTAATCATGAAATAAAAAGATGAGCAAAAGATCTGACTGTTACTGCTGTCTTTTTCCCCCCCTGCATACATCTACTGTCCTATATTTGATTAATCTTTTTGTGTATTGATTGACTTCTTTAACTAAGTAAATTTCTGTTTTAGGTTAAATTGAGGGGATACGTGTGTAACTCAGAATGTGTAAATAAAACTATAGATTCTAATGTTGATTTACATATTTGATTATTTAAATGAAAAAAGCACTTTTCCCATAAAAATAAAGCTAACATAGCTCCTAATAATGTAAATACAGCTTGGGCCTTATTCAGAAAATACACATTTTCATTGTTTTGACTGAACATCAACACTGAAGTGTAATACAAGAAGTATACAGTACTTATTTCAATATTTTGTTTATTTTCAGTAATATTAATAACTAAGAAAAAAGGCCAACTATCTGATTATTTAGCTTGTAATTTAATTGGAGTTACAAAGTTTGTCTTCATGCTGGTTAAAAGACAAATAAAGAATCCACATTTATTTAAAGGAAAATAATAAAATAATATGTAAAAGTAATACGATAAATATGATCAAACAATGCGCAATAGCCAGCATTAAACCAGTAAAATATCAAATACAACTAGAAATTTCTGAAGAAATTTGGATGGGGGCCAATGAAGCAACCCGGAGATGCCGCCAACATGTCGCAGCCATTAGACTGATCAATCAGCTGTGATGTTATGGGTATGTGTGTGTATAAATAGACATGAGACAGAACAGAGAGACAGACAGGGACGTAGCTGTGAG
>JBBBVU010000008.1:10027001-10048254 GCA_037177055.1 Atherinosoma microstoma
GTGTGTGTGTGTGTGTGTGTGTGTGTGTGTGTGTGTGTGTGTGTGTGTGTGTGTGTGTGTGTGTGTGTTTGTGTAAATGCTGATGAAAGATAAGATCAACTAATCTAACGTTCCTGCTTTTTAACAGCTTCTAAAAGAAATCTGTGCTCCTATTTATCAATATAGCCCCTTTCAGACTTGCTCTGAAAAGCGGAAATGTTGCAGACTTTGTCTTTCATACCATTTGCATTCAGACAAACGGTCCGCTCTTTTACATCAGAGCTGTAGCTGACATTTACCGGCTAGCCCCCATGTCATAAGAGCGGAAATGTTGCGGTACGTCGTTTTGCCTGAACGCAAAAGAAATATTCCGGACAAGTCGCAACACAAAGACGTTCTACCCTGTTATCCGGAACATTTCCCCATGTGTGAACGTAGCAGCGATGTTAAAAGTCCGCGAGGAAGCGATAGGTTTGAAAAGAAAACATGTTAAAGAGCGGATGGACTTTACCGCAAATATTCCGCAATGCAAGTCTGAAAGCGGCTTAGGTCACATTTATTGTTGGTTTATGTTTGGTGATAATTGAACATAGCCTTTAAAAGAGACACACATTTATTATTATATCAACTTTAATCAGCTATTTGTTCACTACTTTCAGTAAGTAGAGACGTTTAAAATAATGGAGATGAACCTGATCACTGCTCAGCTTTTTCATTTTAAACCACAACACAAAAAGTTTGTAAAGACGACAACGTTAGTGGAAATAGATATCATTTTTTGTTAGTAACATTTATTATAAAACTTATCCAGCACTTTGATGAAACAGCATGACCTCCAAATGTATTAGGTCAGTCTGCATCTTACCTCTTGGCAACAGCAATACTAAGCCTGATTGGCTTTCCCCCTAGCATCGTACCCTGGCACTCCTCAATGGCCTTCTTCTGTTCATTCTCCTCCCCAAACTTGACAAAGCCGTAGCCTCTGTAAGTTAGACAAGAGTTACACCTCCTCCGCCCACCATCACACGCCACATACTTGCCATGTAAAAGCCACTTATAATGAGAAAACAGAATATAATGGGTATTATTATGGTAGAACTGAAACTTGCTGTTTTACTTTTAACATGAGGTAGCATCACTTGAATTGTGAGTTGCTCTTGCTTAGCCTATATGGGGAAAACAATAGTTTTAGCATAAGACGGCAAGAAAACATTTCTTCAGCCTTTTGTCGAAAATTGATGAAGATGCACTGGTGGTCAATGTCCATAACACTGCTATCCTAATAATCATTATACCACAGAAAACAGGTAACAGAGCTGAGTACTTCTTTATAATAATATCGCATGAAAAAAATCTTTCAACCGTAGTCAAACAAATGATCAGTCACACAGCTGTACATTTAACCCACGGAAGCTGACATACCTCGAGTACCCGTACTGGTCGGTGACCACTTTGGCTCCTTTGCAAGATGGGTACTTCTTAAAAACCTGATGGAGCTGGAAGTCATCCACCTCAGAGGCCAGGTCGCCTACAAACACTGAGAACTCTGGCCTGAAAGAAGCAAAAAGCTCTGATCAAACCCTCCTGCACTCGTACTGCTGAAAGATGTAACGGGAAAGTTATATTTCTATTCTAACAAAGGCAAATAAATGAGAACATGTTTATATTAAAGACTACTGGAAAGATGCTGGAAAAACTGTTTCTGGCAACATTGAGTTTGCTAATTAGCCTCATAATGGTTTAAAGGGTGCTTTCATCCATCTGCTACAACGTGTTCACTCTCACTTGGATCATCCATCGGGAACAATCATCCAACCCTACTTATAGCACACTGCAGTGACAGCTATCTACGAGCTGAGCCAATCCTTAAACTGATATAAGCTTAATATATCAAGATGCTCCCAGACTGCTTCAATAATGTTGAGGTCCAGGATTTGAGGACTCCTCACTCCACTAAACCTGCTGCCACTTCTCGTGCTTTTGGCAAATCCCAGCCTTTGTTCCTCATTTCCATTAAAAAATGGCATCATTACAGCCAGTTTTCCATGGAGAAAATCTCTAATGAGGCTTCAGTGAACAATACGTTGGATCGACTCCAAGTTGGGCTGCATCCCTCAGGTCTTGTGTCAGGTCTTTGCTAGATTTGTTCCTTTTTTTATTAATACTTCATCACTTTTAGTGACCATTCTTCTGCAGATAGTTTTTAGTTGATAATTCTTTTTTCCTTAACTTGTCCAGTCCACAATGCTGAAATATGTAAATGGACTGTACTTTACTTCAAACAGAATCATCTTATTTGTGACTGCCATGCCATGTGAATACCTTTGTTTTATGCTGTGATTAGTATTAGTATACTTTTGAAGCTAGCAGCATTAACAAGCTTTATATCGTGATCAAGATGAATCGATACAAAAATTAACACGGTGATATCTTTTTATTGTCCAGCCCCAGTAAAGTGGCTTAACAAGTAAAAAACATTACCCTGAAAATGGTCAGGTACAAAGAATGGAGTGAAAAGGAATGGAAAAAAGCTGCTAAAATCCAAATAAAACTTTAAAAGACCTTTAGAAAAACCTGGGAAACTATTGTTTAAGATCACTATAAAAAGACTCCAAGGTAGTCTTGCTCGGGAAAATATAAAGAAATGATGGGTGGTTGAAGACTTATGCACAGTAACAAACTTAAATGCAAAATACAAAGTCCCCCACCGTCAAACTGAACCCCAATCTGTTCACACAGTCCTGAGGTAAACTTATGGCAAATAAGAATTTTTGGTATAAAATGTATATGGTAAAGACTTTTACAACCGGAAAAGGCAGCTTTCAGTCAGCTTTCAATTTCCCTTGGGATCAATAAAGTATTTATCTATTTATCTGTGTAAAATGATGTATTTACTCCTTATAAGATCAGTGAGAAATACTTAATGTAAACAGCATCTTACCCTGCCTCCGGTCGTTTCCCGTAGGTGGCAAAGTTTAGCTTAAACTTCCGGGGCTGCACGGGGAGAGAGAAAACGCATATTAAGCCAACTTCACACACCAAAGACGTGTAGTATAGCACTGATATTGCTGGAAATAGAAAGTGGAGTTATTGTTATGGTTATTTAGGTTTACATACCTCCAACCACCCAGACCAGCCTTTAGCCACTTCCTCAGTTAGTTCCTACCAGAGACTCTATTCACCAGCTTCAAACAAAGTACATTCATGTACAAGCAGCCTCTTAGCCACCTTCAGCAGCAGATACAGGCCGGTGAACAGGGGAGCCCAGTAGCTTGGCCAGCCCACAGGGGCCCACAGCGTTTCCAATAGAGCAGCAAGCGGCAAAAGCTCAACTTCATACACCACTTGAGACTGATGTTTTCAAGTCTGGATGATTTGTTTAGTTTTACATCAGCAGACTGTAAAGTTGCTGCCACTTCCGCTATAACAGAATATCGCTTACTAATACAAGTAACAAGTATTTAATTTTTACACCTGACCACTGCCTGAAGAGCACAGGTAGTGACAGCACTAACAGAAATCAAATAGATCTGGCACATTTTTACCAAAATGAAAACATGTTAGATTGACTTTGAAGCATCTTATTGCATTTCTGATATGACAAAACAAGACCAAGGCTAGTAGAGCTCCACTATCCACAGTCAAATCAGTAAATAAATACTGCTAGGTAACAGGAGTCTAACAGTGAAAAGAAGGAAGGTTCCATTAAATTATGAATGATTATACATTAATTACACATTCATGATCAAACAATGATAGTAAATATTGTTCTTAGAATAACAATAGAGATATGATGAAGTATTTTTGCAATTACGCAATAAAAACTGACCGGGTTTGATCCAGGGACTAGTTTTCCGTTGAGTCTTTGAACACAGCGGTCAACGCTTGCCTCATCTGCCAACTCCACAAAGCAGTATCCTGCGGAACCCCTGCACAACAAGAGGACAGAGTCAGGACCTCATTTTCAGAAACACTTAAAACACTTCATATTTCCGTTTTATGGGTCATTATAGTGAAAGAAGACCCGGTGAATAAAGACACAGAGTGTGGGTCATGGTGTAAACACAGCAGCTGGAATAATAGTGGATACACAGCATGCTTAGATGCAGGCATTAGCCTTAAAGCATACCCACAGGGAGAGTGTGCGCCAGACAAGGTTGTAAAAAAGGGATGACAAATAGTTGCTATTAATAACAGAGGAGTCAGGTGTGTTGCTCAACAGTCATGGCTCCTGAATATTGTGACAAGAAACAAAACTGACAGGAGACTGGCACAAGGCCATGGTTGGGATCCAAATTAAACTGCATGATGATGAATCTATTGCTTAACTAAACCTTCCCTGAGGAAACAAAATAGGGTTTGCACAACACTGATCATCAAACATAAACCTCCACATACGCAATGACACCCTGAATATTTCAAGGCATGTTCTAGAGGATAGCGTATGGGAAGGCAAATGTCTGTAGCATTCGCTCCAGAGTTGTTTTCCAGCCATTTCCCTTGGGAAATATAAGTAATATTGCAGTGTAATTTAATGTGCACGTATTCCAAGAAACCACGCAGTAGATCCTGTTTTGGCATTTTTGGTCAGAATAAGCAGTTTGCCGTTGAAACACAGACTGCACCTGCTTACAGTTCACAGCTTCCACAATGGAGCTACAAGTTGGTGCCTCAAGCAAAACAGATTTCAAAGAGAAAACCCACCAGCTCATTTATTACTGCATCAGCTGGCTTTAAAGCACTGACACAGAGGCCGACATGCTCTGTAATACTTACCCTGTTATCCTATGTGTGATAATCTTTACTCCTAATGGTGATTCTCCCATAGCGCTAAAGGCCTGCTTGATGAAGTTCTCGTCCATGTATGGGTCCAGCTATAAACAAATTAATGAATATTACATGAAACATATTTAATTATAGCTGAAGACAAATATTTTACACAGGGTATTATAATTTGAATACAATCTTGTAATATAGACTCTACAAATGGTGGGAAAACTGGAATTGGCTTATGTTCTTACACTTGTTTTATACATTCTGCCTCAAGTGATTAAGTGTTAATACAAAACAAACATCTCATTAATTCAAGCTTGTAATTCGTGTAATAGACACTAAACATTTGTCAAAAAAGGGTAGCCATTTTTCTCTTAGACACAAGAGATACGATTCAGTAAAATAAAACAAGGGGTGGAAAAACATATCTTGGGTGGATCAAAATGTGGGCATAAAGGATTCTGAATTGATTTACAAATGTCAACATAAGGATATATTGACAGAACGCAAAAGGAGAAACTTGGAAAAGCAGAAGTGAAGTGACTTCTACATTAAGAACGACATATCACTTTAGCTCCTATATATAGCCGAATTACAATATTTTGGAAAGAACATGGTAATATGTAGCTCATATTTAGAAAGTGAACTGTTCAACCCAGTCATGTAAATAAACAAAACCCTCTTCAGTAGCTCAAGGGTTTAAACAGTGTGACAAATATCGTCTGGGTCCCCCGGTAGAAATGCTACCTAGGTAACAGAACACATCCGCCTCAAGTGAATTTTCGTTCAGGCACAGCCAACCAGGGCTAAAGCTTATCCATAAACAATAAGGTTATGCGAAATATTTGGTTAACTACTATACCATTTACTGTTGTAATTGAAAGGTTTTACACCAACTCATTCAACTTTGCACTTTGTTGCAGAGTTTAGTTTTGTCTTTTGCATCAGGGGTCGCACATCCGGGCTAACCGAGCTAGCAACCTGCGCGCGAAGCTAAGCTAACGTTCCAACACAAAAACCAAACGAAGACTTTAGACTTACATCACCCATCCAGAGGCTGTTCTGTCTATTAAACATCATGGATTTGGGGGTAAACGTGACACTATAGAGAACCTTTCTTCTGTATTACGGCCGTGCAAAAGGGCAAAATGTTATAACGTTAACGATGCACTCATGCGATCACTCGTCCTTTCTCTTCTCTTTCTTCCGCCTGCCTGCTGCGCTACTTCCGGTATCAGGCGGCGCTGCAAGATTTGACTTTACCAGGCCGAGGTGAAGGATGATAAGGTGGTGATCATCTATATTGTGACCATTCTGAAACAGGCAGCGATTTGTAAATGCTGTCAGTAAACAAAAACCCATTCTAAGACATTTTATTAAATGTCTAGCAGGGTGGGTCTAGATAACTTTGATGGGAGCCTCCAGAAGGGGCATAGACAGAAAAAGGGTTGCCCATGTAAATTATCTGGGGAAACGTCTACATTTTAGGAAATAATTAACTTTATATTGCAACTAGGGTGGTAATTTCATTTAAAAGTAAAGTAGATTTCGTCAAAGCAAATAGTGGTGTTTTTCATCAAAGATTGTTTAGGGTCATGCTGTATGACTTCAACCATTATTATGCAAAGATTTGAAAAACTTAGTTGACAAATAGGAAAACAAAAGCTTTGAGCCAATCAGTTTTATTTGTTTTCATTTTGCAGGCCTGGTTCTTTCACAGTTGTCTGATCTGGTGGTGTAATGACAATTTTTATTTATTGTCAGTATGATTTTGATTTATCAAAAGAGTTGTGTAATTGAAAGTATTCATGAACTGCTGAAAAACTCAGTGAAAAATTCAAAATGGCAAACTCGATACGATAAAATCAGGTCCCACCGAGATTTGAACTCGGATCGCTGGATTCAGAGTCCAGAGTGCTAACCATTACACCATGGAACCGCTGTCACCGCACTTGTCGCCATGGAAACAGTTACTGGCAGTCAAACTGTGAGAAAATGGCACAAAAGCGAGGGGAAATGTTTAAATATATCCAGTCCGATGACTTGGAACATTTGAAACAGCTTCTTGAGAGTACAGATAACACAGAAGACTTAGAACAGGAGGATTTGTTCGGAGAAAAGGACGAGGCTGGAAGAAACGCCCTGTTAATCGCCTCCATGTTAGGAAGGAGCGCCATCATCCGAGAACTTGTCACATACGGGGCCCAAGTTAACGAACGGACAGTCAGGGGTGAGTGGTAAGCATAGGTCCACGGTTGTATGAAGTGGGACTGTTGTGCCGACGATCACTTTTTGGCACAACACCTGGAAACTATTTCTAAAAAGCCTGGATTTTAATAGACTACATTTCTTTGGATGTAAACATGCCAGTCTGAGAATTAGTACTATGTCTGTGCACTAAGCTCTAAGATGTCAGACACTGTGTAGCCTACTCATAAATGACATTATGAATTTCAAATAGACGACCAACATATTTACAGATCATGATTTAGCCATAAAATATTTAATAAAAATCACCCAGTCATGCCATGCTGAATACAGCGTCTTCAAAAATGTGTCCATGTTTTGGTATCAGTGTAAAAACTAAGTTTTATTTAGCCATGCAAGGTTTACTGAAGCATCTTCAACTCCAACTCTAAGGTGTTAAGCAAACTCCTCTATTTCCAGCCCAGTTTATACAACTAGGTATATACATAGTATGAAAACAGAAACGTGTTTGCTAATAAATGTAATCAGCCACCATCATCGGGTTATCTTTGTTATTTACCAGGTTATACGGCACTGCACCTTGCTGCTGGTTGGGGCCACCTGGAGACAGTGAGGACTCTGCTTGAACTGGGAGCTGATACAGAGACCAAGACCTTCAGGGAGGAGAAGCCTGTAGACCTGGCCAGGAAATACTCTAAAACAGACTGTGTTGACTGTCTCATACAAGCTTATGAAGATGAGCTTAGCAATCTGGATAACCAAACAAGTGTAGAACTTTAAAACCAACCATGTGTTTTTCTATCTCTGTGTAAGGACTAAAGAGGAGACTACAGACACTACTGTAAACCTCATGCAGAGGAAAAACATACATTTCATTTCAGAATTAAATAAATAATACTGCTAAAGTTAAAGATGAACCTATGTCCCATGTCTAGATGTCTTAGCTCTAAACAGATCGTTTAGAAATGATCATTCTGGTCAGCCTCTGTAAACTTCTTTGAATTGGATCCTGGAAGAGAGTGTGAAAAACTAACAATCATCAGACTTCATAGTTCAAAAGGAAGATCAAGATGATGGTCTACACCACGTGTCTTTGTTGTTTCTCTACTTTGCATAGACATCCTGCCACATCATTTGCTGTAAAAGTTCTTTCCATTTTAGCTCCTGAGAGGCCTATCAAGCCAGCAGAGGAAGACTTGTGCAATATCAGTGATCAGATTCATGTCAGACAACTGCAAAATTGTAGTAAAAACTATTTAGTGCTACACTGGACTATATTTTCCTGTTTGCAAGAAGTTCTTATGTATATAAATCTGGAAAACGCTTGTTTTCTTTTTCATTTGATAGGAATGTTGATAAGAAGACGTCTTGTCTCTGTGACAAGACCAAAATAGACGCAGCCCATACCATCATGCACACACACTTTATTGGAAATTCACAGCAGAAGCAGGATGAGTGACAGAACAGCTGTACAAGTTGATTATCCAAACTAACAGAAAGAGTGATCTTCAGTTCAGAGTCTGTAAGTATTGTCAATCACACAATGAACTTCACTTCGTGCTTTTAATGTTTTGACCTGCCAGCTTTCATTTAACCAACATAGGAGACACAGGCCTGTTTTTTTTTTTAAAACCCTTTACCAGTACACTTCCAAACTGAAAGAAATATTGCAAACATTATTGCCTTATTTGCTCAATACAGGCAGTAGTGACTTTAATCTCACAATTGGTTTTCTGTCATTAAAAGAGACATTGATGCAGTATTAAAATCACTTCTATAGTATTAACTTGTTTCCATCTCAGATTATTAAAACTATTTAATCGCTTTTTGTTTTGTTTTTATTATTTCAATAAAAATGTGAATCACATGGCTGAAAGGAGAACAAGTTGAACCTTGCTTGAGAGGTAGAGACAGGGACACGAGTATAAATTAGATACTGGTGCTTAAATGGCCAACATGACATTCAAATTCTAACAGCTGGCCAGTTGTGTGACCACTGCTAAACATTCATCCGAAGCCAATAGCAGATGAATACGGACTGACTTTAAATCAGATTCTAATAAACAGCTGCTTTGATTAGATTTGGCAAGATTCTGTTTAAGTCTCTGTCATCAGTACACATTCTCACTGCCATCATGAACCATCAATCCTTTATTATTGTAACTTAATAAAAAAATTTAAAAAAAACATCTACAAAAGGGCAGGTCAATGCGACTTGGTAAATCAGCCATGTTGACTCCAACCTGATGCTAAGTGCTCAGAACTGCAGAAGACATGGTGCCCTTTTGTCCAATCTGTGGTTACAAAAACATTTAGGACCTCATTTATTTGCTTCTTATCGTTCTCCAATGTAGTAATGCACTCTATGACCGGATATTGCAACTTCTTATCTCAACTTCCTGCCAGCTTGGTTTGAGTTTTGGAGATGTGTGGCCTCAAGTTTCAAGTAAAGACGAGGAGCAGGAAACAGAGGTCCTGTTAGACCACCTCTAACTCAACAAATCTTTTATATTTTCAAACCTGTGTAAGTATCAGTTTGATCTTAACACAAGTTTTAAAAAACATTTTTCATATATAAATTTGTATTCCAAACACCACACATTAGACTCTGTCTGCCTTTAAAGTTGTAGTATATAAGCAGAGGAGCCTCAGCGGAGTGTAAAATAGTGCCCGTTTCATTATTTACATCTTGTAAAACAAGATAAATCCCTGTCATTGCCATATTGACCATTGTTACCATAGCCACTTGAATTTACAATGTTTTGTTCAGATCAAAAGGCACTCGAATCATTAAACTGAAATTTAGTACGAGGACCCGAGCTTTAACCCGCATATCAGTGTTGTAACCATCAAGTCCAGTATATTCCTTTAGCCTGTGAGCATCTTTAACCAGTGGCAGAAAAGTTATTCCAATATCTCGGTTTTAACCTTGATGCAATTTTCCTCCACGTAATGTTAACACCACACAGAGTGCTGAGATAGAATATTTAGTCATTTGCATGTCCATCTTTCTCAAGACGCTGACACGAGCTCTTTGCTCGGATTTTTTCTGTACAACTTAATACAGTTTCACTGCAAAAGTAACGCCCAACTTTACTGCCTTAGAAGTCTCAGTTCAGACAGATTGACTCAGTTACTGCAGACACAAATCACAAAGAAAGTGGTTGGTGGAAACAGAGGTTCATCAAGCCAATGAAATTTTATAAGATCAAAGGTTAATCTAACTTCCAAACCATGCAAGTACACTTCAACAATGTGCAGTCCAGTATTTTCCAGGTATGGACGTGCACAGTACATTTGAAAGGAGAAGAGATGCAACCGTCCATCTAATTTTCATTTCAGATTCATCAGCCAGTCTTAAATATGGGATTTCCCATGGAATCAGATTTTTTTTTTTAAATAAAAAAAACTCATTAAGTTCTCTGTGTTAGGAGGACAACAGAAAACACATGGTTTTGATGGTAAGCTGTAAAGTCATGAATGAAACTGTTCATACATGTACATACATAAAACCATACGGCTGCCCAGTCTATAGTCCGGTTCCACAGGACCTCCCAATCATTAGGAAATACACCAATCCAACCAACACATTAGGACTGGAGAGAAGGGAAGGCTGACGGAGGGAGTCTGGCCTAAGACACCCTGGAGGTCTCAGCCCTTCATGTTCTAGGTTATTCTGGCTAATTAAAGGCCAACTCTGTGTTAAGGTTAAATACAGACATGGCCTCATCTTCTGTGAAGGTCTGCAATACTCCTTCTACTTTGCTGCTGCTTTTCTTTTGGTTGTTTTGTGCTTTATTCATGAATAAACCTCATTACAGGTCTGGAAAAAAAAAGGCATGTCTGGTCAGAACCCAAGTTTCTCTCATTTTTCCCCTTTAACCATAATTTGATTGACTTATTTGACCATTTAGCTACAGGGAGATTTTAGCTAAATCATTAACGTGTGTGGTCTGATCCCTCTAGGCTTAAATATCTCAAAAACTTCCCGTCTTCCTCTAGTTGGTCTTTAGAGGGACTAAGGAATTTACTAGAACGAGAGGTTAAGCAACTACGCTCTGATCACAATTTGTGGAAGTTCTTTTTTTTATTATTTTTTTCATTCCTTTTAATGCTAAGACCTCTGAGTGGCCAGTTACCTCATGTTACATCATTTTAGAGATTCTGTCCAGCCTCAATGGTAGGTGCTTGATTCAAGATCTAGAACAAAGCTCATTTCTATGTTGACCCCATCAAGTCAGTCTTGAGTGTTTGTGGAAGCCCATGTGACGAAGATGGAGACTTTAAGATGCAGGGACTGTAGTTTTTGTACTCCTCAGTTTAATATTTCACATTACAGTCCACTTGTTTTCTTTAGCAGGTGGAAGGAGGGAACTCAGAGCCATTGATGTCCACTGTTCACTGAGCATGTGTTTTTCCGTGAGCGCCCAAGGGGGTGGAGGATGTACCGTTTCTTCAAGCTTAAAGATGAATGCATGAAGAGGAGTGTGCATTCAGAGCCATTGTGCCAGCCCTGTTGGCCCCACAGTTAGGCCCAGTGGCCCATGGAGCAGTGGCTCCAATCCAGTTGACTAGTTGATGTTTGGTGTCCAACAAAGATGTAACAAAGCAGGCTTGGTAATGTTTATAGCTATATCTTGGTTACAGTGAAAGGCTGTCAAGCGTCACCCTTACCACAACATGACTCAGCATCCAATGCTCTGTGTTTGTGTCTTTCAGTGCTTCTCAGGGTCCCAGTTTGGTAGTTTCTCTAGTATAGCCTTATGATCCACACCAACACTGGCCACCAGTCCTTCTTTGTTTAGTGGAGTTCCACTGTAATCGATATCCTCTCCCTTCAGAGTGGTCATGTAGCCTCCTAAAACAAATGTAATTGATAGTCACTAAACAGGCCCATTAAAAATTATATGTCATACCTGCATGTAGAGTTAAACATCCCAACAGTATTTAGGTAATTGTATGTGAGGTTTCATTTATTTGTGTTTTTGTCTATATGAGAGTCTTTGTCTATATAAGTGACTCCTTTTGGCAAAGATTACCAAAAGGAGTCACTCATAATGATAATGGCAGAAAATCAGAACAGAATTTGACAATGAAAAGGAAAGCAAAGTTATAAATATACTTGATAATTACCCAGTGCATTCAGTACTGCTGCACCAGCGCAGATATCCCATTTTTTTATAAAGGTGATGTGGACATAAACATCTGCTTGGTCCATAGCGCCTGCATCATTTGAAGGCATCTCCAACAGTGAAAGTACTTTGTATCCTAGGATATAGACACACACATACACAATGAGAGTGAAATGACTCACTGCCTCTCACACTACCTCTACACAAACATGCTGCTTATTTGTTTGGGTTTTATTTCTGTGACTGATGAACTAAATATACTTTGATGGACCTCCTGGTATTGATGTCGATATATTTCAGGGCAAAATGTAGAAACAAGTTCATGCTGCAGCATGGTTTCCTTTTTTGTTTGTGTGAAAGGCAAATAAAACATCCGTGAGGAGTCAGAAAGCCGCTGACAAGCCTCCCAAACTGTGTCTTGAATAAAAGACTAAGCATCATGCGCCTGAATCAAACTCCCACTCATATGCTGATGTTTACAGACAAATTCTAGTTTGTATACAGTCACTATGAGTGTTTGATGCAGGTATAAAAAAAAAAAGTTGTGGAAGAAAAATGTCCAAAGATAAATGTGTAAATTTACTGGGAACAAACGTGTATTTCTATCAGTCGTTCTTCTTAAATCATGGTGGCAGATGCCATTTTTTAACTGATAAATGGTAACAAATGTTGGAGAATTTTCAACTCACCAGCTCCCCCTGCTTCGATTATTGTTGTGCTGTTTCCAAAAGCATCAAGAATAAAATTCTTAATTTTTCCAGAGTGGGAACGTGACACGACCACTTTAGGAGGGTTGATGTTGTAGGACATCCGGGCTTGCACATTTGATCCCTGACCTACAAACGCCCAGGCTGACAATGAGAGAGAGAGAAGGCAGAGAAGGGAAGGAGGTTCAATGCAAGTTATACTGTTTGCCAAATCTGAACTACCTCAGCTAAAACTCCGTTTCACAGTTTCTTTTAACCACGAGGTGAATTAAGAAAAGCTGGAAAATTGTTATTCTATACAAAAGATAAAGAATCAAGACACATTATGAGATATACTTTAAGTACAAACTAAGAAGGTAAGCAGAAAGAAAACAAATCCATTTAACCCCATTAGATAATAACGGTAGATCCTCCAAAAATCTAAAATTAATAAATGGAGCCACTCATCTTAAAAGCAAGTAAGTTAAATCAGAAACTTACCAGTGAAGCCTGTAAATGGCTGATGTATGACCCCAATGATTGGTTTACCATCTAGAGCTACACACACCATAGTGGTGACATATTTCACCAAGTTCTCTGTAAAGATAGAAATGAGGTTATAGGAAGTGTTTGGCCATGGGGAAATAAGTAATAAAAACAAAAACAATGAGAGAACAAAACAGAAGTGTCACCATGTGTCGGCTATGTGGAAATCATCCTCTATCATCTTTTCTGTTGTTAAACATGATAAACAAAATTAATACTTTACTTAAGTGGTTGATTATGATCATAGTCTGTGAATCACTAAAGCAAAGTTGAGTAGTGGAGTGGCTAAGTAATGTTCACAAGAATGCATTTATTTCCAGCAGGGCATAACATAAGTACACATTATCCAAGATAGTCTCCCAGAAGATCCACAGGTCGGCTACTTAATACTTGCTGTTGAACAGACTCAGAATATTGTCATGAGTAACTATTCTGCACAGATCTATTTGCAATTATTGTTGGAAATTGCCAAAACAGCTATTAAATATATGTCCATCAGAGCTTTTAATGCCATCTTCAGATTGTTTTTATGATCCGGCCAACACTCAAAGACCCAAAAACATGCTGTTTATATGATGATATAAAAGAGAGAATCAGAAGATTAGCACAACGGAAGAGCAGGAAACAGTTAAATAAATCCAGAAAACCTATCTAATGTATTTTTTTTTTCATCACTGTCAGAACAACCACAGGTCACTGATTTTAAAAGCAGGTCTTTCATCTAGTTCTTAATCTACAGCAGCTACTATGAATCCAAATATATAAAGGCTATATTCAGACTGAATCGTATCAGTCTTTTTACGACTCAGACTGACCTTGGATCCGTTTCTGGCCATTTCACTTGTACAGAGCCAGAATAGTAATACAGGGGGGTTGGGGGTGCCTACAAAGGCCCAAACAAGGAAAGGCACTAGGATCCAGCAATGCTATTATGTCTATGTAATGTATATTCAAGTATTTCAAAGCCTTAACTATTAGTTGCTCCAACTGGTCTGGCAGGTTTAGATTTAATAGCACGTTATTCATTATCACACCCAAACATAACTAAGGTTGAGTGATATTCCACTCAAACATATGCCCTCTTTTTAATTTGTACATGATGAGCATTTTATGAACCAGCTCAGTGATCAATGACATTACATCCACTTATAAGAAGGTCATCTGGACAACTGAACCTTTTGATGGCTTAACTTCTCACCTGTATACTCTTGAGTAGCATCTAGAGGATCGATCCACACAGTGATACTTTCAGCAGGAACCTCCTTGCCCCTCTCGATCTTCTCTAAAATGTCTGCTGGAATGTCCCGGCTCCACGTTACTGGATCCAGTTTACCGTCATGTTCCTCACTGTTAACCTAAACAGACATGCAGAGACAACTGTACAACCTATGTTGTGGCCATATTTTGAACTTAATATTTGTTCTCAAAATAAAGCCAAGTGCAAGATGGAAAAATTGCAGTGGAATTACTCACTGTGATATCTGGGAATGTGTTCCTTAGCAGATTAAACATCTTTCTATGAGACTGCAGGTCACCCATTGTCAGAAGCTCACTGGCTCCCTCCTTTGTCTTTCCCTTCGACTTTTCGTTCAGACTATTCTCATCACGCACCTGCTTCACCTACAGAGAAGGAACAACAACGAAAATTAATTACATTCGCTGATGAAGGTTAAAGTTGTAAATCAGAAATCATGGTTCCTCCAGACTTAAGATGAACTAGACTATTCAGTTTGTTCTCATGTAACATCACACCTCCACTGTGGGTCTGTCACCCTAAAGCTGGGATGTGCAGTTCCGGTCCTCAAGGGCCACTGTCCTGCAGGTTTTCAAGGTTTTCTGCTTCAACACACCTGACTCACATCAGTGGTCCATTAAAAAGGCTTGGGAAGAACTTGACAACAAATTGTTGAGGAGATCCATTTAATTTGAATCAGGTGTGTTACAGCAGGGAAACATCTAAATCCTGCAGAACTGTGACCTTTGAGGACATCCCTGCTCTAAAGGGAACAAATTAATAAAGTAGAGTAAACAAAAATACAACAAAGGAATTTCTCATCAACTCAGAAAAAAAAGAGGTTTGTTTTTACCTCTTTACCACCCAGCACTGCAGCCTCCACTGAGACAGCCAGAAGGTCTCTCAGATCCACCCTTTTCCTCTGTCTACAGACATAAAAGCACAAAATAAACTTACCTCAGATGGAAAGAAAAGGTTTAACCTTTCACATCAAACTAATAATGCAAAGCAAAATAAGCTTTTGGGTAGTGAATTAGCAGGCAGATTCTGAAGACACCCCCATTCTATCAATGCTTATGTAAACAGACGAATATGCTGTGCTTATAATCAGTGTCCTACAAGCAAACCACCATCATGTTAGGCAGACACAAGGATGCAGTGTTCCTCACAAAATACTTAAATCTAAATAACAATAAAAGGTTTTAGTTTTGTGTCAGCAGTCAAGGTAGGAACGGTTTTTTGAAACTCCTTAATAGTGAAACCAAACTCCTAATTTGGCGGGGGGGGGAGTTTGGATTTAAGCAATAAGCTACTTTAAGTTATATAAGAGAAAAGGATAATAAATAAGGCATAAACCATCTCAATACTTGACAATAAATACTCTACAATATAAAGTTCAATATCCAAGTCAGCAGCTGATAACCCCATTTCAAACATTCAACAGGATCTGATACTCTGGATCTTATTGACTAAAGACAAATATTGAGCAGCCAGTTTGACCTGCAGGATTGTTGCAGACCTACAGTCAGACTGGCCCCAGTCATATACAACAGTTTATTACGCCAGATCAATCTTTAAAAGATGTATACTAATCTTGGGGATTTCCTTTGGTCCCTTGAAGCAGAAATTTCTTATTGTTATAGAATAAAGGTTTTTTTTGGTGTCAAGTTTGGACCATTTTTCTAATCCAGGTGGCCTGAAAGTAAGTACAGTACAATGCAAAACTTCTAGGTTGGACTGACGCTCCTTCCTGCAGTATTATCTGACTGATCCTATCTCTCACTGTATTAAAAGGTGTGATCAGCCACTTTCTACCTTTAAACAAACATTCAAACATAAGCTCTGTACTAGCAAACAGCTTTTGTACCCCCACTGAGAGGCACAGTCAAATTATACCATTTAAAACCATAACAGACCAATCTAACCTGTAGGCAGCCAGATGGCTGGAGATGACCCCGGCATACAAGTGGTAGATGACACCGACTCCAAGCAGGCAGAACACCGCTACACCAAGCGGTGACAGCCGAATTCCCATTGGAGCCATGGCTGTAGGAGGAAACTTGGGAGTTTGTTTGCTAGAAACAAGAACACGACCCACAACTAAAAGTGCTCGCAGGGTAACGAGACAGAGACGGCTTACGTGGCTCTCCCAGCCGCCTCGGGGGGGGGAAAGCCTTTAGCCTGTCACTTCACACCTGGTGTGTATCTTTCTGATAAATGTATCGGCGGTCATACAACAGCCGAAATACGGTTAAATGAAGCTGTCAAATAACCTACACATTAGCTAAATTTGATCAGCTGGCTAGCCGTTTAGCGTCGTCCGACACGTAGAGAAATTAACCGAATAACCGACTGTTGTTTCTCTTGGAAACGACATCCCGTTTCTTGGGTAACTCCACCGCTCCCTATTCTCGTCGTTAACTCGCTGATACGAGCAAAGTGTTCACGACTGTCGAAGGTCCGACAGAACAATCACATCTCTGTTCAGTCATTTTTCCTCCTGACGTACAAACGTTCCTCCTCTTCCGGGTTACCGCTGCCGTCGTCATCAGTGGAGCCGGAAATACACGGCTGAATTTCATTAAATTAACATTAAAATAATTTCATTTGCGTGAGCGAAAAAGGGAAGATACCCTTTTATACATTTTAAAAAGTTGTATTTCTGTCAACCAAAGAAGTAGCAAATATGAATAAAAACAAATGAAATATTGTTAAATATTGTTAAATATTGTTAAATATTTCAATTTGCTATATTTCTAATTACATATTATTACATTATATTCCTAATTCCTTTGTCTCTTTCTTAAACTTTTAACTCTGTATGCCACTGTTATTTCATAATGATGATTTTCTATTCCTAACAAGAATTTTGGTTTAAATACTAAATAAAAAAATAAAAAAATCATCCAAAATTAATATAATTGTAAAATTTGTTTTGACTTTTTAACTGTCTTACCGCAATAACTAACAGTACTAAAGCATTGAAAGCCAATTCGCAGCAATATCATAGATTGTGCAGTATACACATAACTCATCAGTCCTCCATGTATCTATTTAAAGAGTGTAATCTAAGGTGATATCTTCTGTATGACTATAATTCCCAGAGTCAGGTATAAAATCGCAATTTAATCAGCTTGAATTATGTAAATACAAGATACCAGGAAAAAGCCTGAACAAATTAAAACATTACAAAAATATTCCACATCAGACAGCTCGTCTTCTAACTGCAGCATTTTGTTTTGTGATAAAAACTCATCCTACGTATTTCACTTGGCTACGGTTTTGTATCTGCATCCCACTGCAGGTTCATGAATACTGTACAGTAAATGTTTTCCACCTCATACAAATAAAACAACAAGGTTCGCATTCCTCAAATAATGAGTTTTTCTCAACAGGTTTAATCTTCCTGAGGTGGAACAATCTCACAAACAAGAGACAAAAACTACCAGAGATTAAGTCCTCAAAACAGAAATTTTAAATAAAGTTTTATTTCATTAAGTATAATGTAAGAAATCACAAATCAGTTTAACCACAAGGGTCTTTGTTACTGAAGAGACTGTATAAAGTTTTCCTCTTTGTTTATTCACCCAGTGTTTCAGACGTCCTCTGCATCTGTTTTTCCTCTCGTACTGAGACGGAGCCACAACATCCCCTCCTTAAGATCTCTCCACCTCCTCATGGCCGGGCAACCGGCATACCACACTCTTCAGTTTTTTTCCATTGGCCTCATCCTGACTCAACCTTCCTCTGTTGTCAGGGTTACAGAAATCTCCAACAACAATCTTGATGCCTCTTTCATCACTTCTGTTCTCCTCCTTGCTCTGTTGGCCATTTGACAGAAATGTGGTAAGGCTTCAGCTCCTCGTCAGATACCGAGTCGGGTGCGTGGCTCATGAGGTCATGACCACGGAACGACTTGGGGAAAGCAATGACGTCGCGGATGCTGGGCGCTCCGACCATAATGGAGACCAGTCGATCCAATCCTAGAGGAGGGGTAAGGCAAACTTTTTTAATTCATTAGTTTTGACTTTGTGGTATTATAACATAATACATCACTAACACTCTGTAACTTAGCATATTCAAAAGTTTAAGAAGTGTAATGCTGTATTATTGTGTCAATTTTTTAAATATAGGTTTTTCAAATACATTTTTTATAACATTTGTCATATTTAATTCAATTTAATTTAAGCAAGCTTCAGCTGAAAGCAGAGGTAACCTTACCAAGGGCAATGCCTCCATGAGGTGGTGCACCTGAATCCAAAGCCTCCAGCAGGTGTGAGAGAAGACTGGGATCCTCCTGCAATAGAAAGTATTTTGTGCTCTTGTAAAATATCCAACTTGTAACACGTAATAGGGGAGAGCCTGAAACACTAAAGCTGAGTGGCTGGATTCTATATCATCACTAACCTTGAGGATATTCTTCAGGACATAAAGCTGTTCTGAGGCCTTGTGGATGCGAATGGAACCTCCTCCGATCTCACAGCCGTTCAAAACCAGGTCGTAGTGTTGACCTCGTACCTGTAAAGTACAGGTACTGTCTCAGAAGATTCTTTATGCAGCTCATATTATTATATTTTCTATTTTCACACATGTATACATGAGTTTAAAAAGATGCAACATGAGCACCTTGTGTGGCTCTGTGAAGAGAAGCTGCGTGTCTTGCGGCAGGGCGGCAGTAAATGGATGATGGGCTGACTCTAACTCCTCTGGCTTGTCCTCTTTGGGCAAGAAAAGAGGGAAATCCACAACCCACAGAAAGTGGAACGCTGAAGGGTCGCGGACTGAAAGGCCTCGGGACTCCAGGAGCTGTGCACAATGCAGCCGAAGATCACCCAGTAACGGGCGCTGAGAGCACAAAACAGGGAAAAGAAGACATTATAAACTAAATACTGTCTTTCTCCTCTTGTGTTGTCACCTTTTCCCATCATCAGCCTGTCCCCATCTCAGTTCTTACCACAGTGTGGAGGGAGCCAGCCGCTATCAGCAGCAGGTCTCCTGGTTTGGCTTCAGTCCTCCTCAGCAGGTTATCTGTGACAGAGACAGGTAGCAGCTTCTTCAGGGGAGACTTCAATGTCCCATCTGCTCTGACCAGCACCAGGCTCAGCTCCTTCATGTCATTAAAAAAAAAGACTATTTCAATAAACATTAGTACAGCTTCTCTGGTTCTATCTGAGTTAAAGATGCTTCAGAGTTGTTGCTTTTGTTTTTACAGGGTAAGTTATGGAGGCGATGCAGGACTCAGGAGGAGGTGGAGAGTGTTTTGTGCTCTCGTGGCCCAATTAGGTACAAAGCAACATTTTCATGTGAAGTTGATCCAACTTGATGCACAAAATCTTGAAGAAGATTTATTTGAATAAAAAAAAAAAAAAGGAAGGAATAAAGAAAAAAAGAAAAGAGGAGAGACAAATTTACCTGTCCAAACTTAGTCTGGGCTGTTTGCCTGAGCTCGTCCAAATCCTTCCCAGTGAAAAGTTTCTGTCATCAAACACGGCACAGGAAACATTGGAAACAAAGGCAAGAACGGTGAAATACAAGCACATGATTCAATACACATGGTAATAAAGCATCTTTATTGTCATGTCAGTGTCAGCTTCATTCACATTTTACAACATTTTCTGCCAGAAGAAATTATTTTCATTCTTACCGCTCCACTAGGGACACAGAGGGCCTGTATGGAGCCGTCTGATTGGCTGAGAGCTGATCTAAAGAATTCAATTTGTGTTGATAAGAAAACCTCACTGAGGTCAATCAGCTGAAAAGACAGACAGACAAGAAAACACACAATGATTTAGACAAAAAGACAGATATGTAAAATAAAAAAATAAAAATCATTTTCTATTTTGACGGTAATATTTCTCAGGTTAACCTTCAGCTTGTTTGGATGAACACCGTTCATGCTAATTGAGGTCTGGATAGACTCAACAATCATGTTTGGTAGGAGCATCAATTCTAGTGGATTATTTATGACTGATTAGTGCTCATCTGAGCTAAAAACACATCAATCATAAGATAAGCTTCCACTGCAAGACCTTTACCCTGGAGATCAGGAAGTGTTTGAGTAATTCAATCATTAAATGTTTTCAGAGCACAGAAACAAATGGAGGAAAAACCTCCACTGCACTCCAGATGGTTGTATTATATAGAATCCAATTTGTAGGGTTCATAATCCAAATATGTATACATTATTAACCTTAACCAAATCACACAGCCTTTTCTGTCAATTATTAAAATGTTTTCTGAAGTTAAAAAGACCCAAACAAGGAGATGCATACAGTCTATGTCAGAGTTTCTACCTGGATACAAGAATCTATGATTTATTAACTTTTGGGTTCCAACTTCCTCAGAGTTGGTACACCACCAGCTAGGCCCTCAGTAGAGTTAAGTGCATGGTGACTGGTTGAAAATATTAACACCACAACAAAACACACCATCACAAAAAACCTAAAGAGAAAGTTCTTAATCAAGAAAATATGAAACAAAACGCTGAGAAATGGACCAGTAGAGAAGCTCAGGGTTTGTTGAGCCTTTACACAAAATGCAAATTAATATTTCTCATCTATCATTAAATACAAAACAGTTATGTTTTATTATCTTATTTCCATATGGGATGCAAATTCACCCATAAAGAGGCTACCCGGTCTCATATTTCCACAGTGAACTCCTACAAAGGTTTGCTCCTGAAGCGTATATAATAA
>JBBBVU010000008.1:10048400-10079762 GCA_037177055.1 Atherinosoma microstoma
ATATATAACAACAGTCAGTGAATGCTCAATTCATATTCATCAAAATACAACATGAACTGTAATTACAGTCACATGAAAGCTGCAGTTCTTTATTACACAAAACAACCGGTTTCATTGAGCCCTAAGAAACCCCTCACCTTCATACTGAATCTGGTATCAGGTTTGTCCACACCATAGTCCCTCATAGCTTCCTCATATGTCACAGTCTGGAAAGGAACAGTAATGGGAGTTTTCTCCGAGGGCCAGGAGTACTGCAGCAGATCCTCCACCAGGGACATGATACCTGCCTGGTCCACAAAAGACATCTCTATGTCCACCTGGAAGAGATAGTCAAAGGACATAGATAGATAGATAAATTAGATATGTCAGTTTAGGAAATATTATTATACAACAAAGTGATTTGAGCTGTTTAAGTAAAGTCCAACCAAAATCCATGACCAGGTCTGAAACAGCAGCTGCTATAAAAGAAAGAGTGAAGCAGCTTAAGCAGCATCTGCTAATGAATGCAGAGATATATGTTGAATTTCTCCACGGAGATCAATAAAGTATATCTATCTATCTATATATATGATCAAATCAAATTTTATTTATAAAGCAATTTCCATACATTAGTAGCACAAAGTGCTTTACATAATAAAATGCCCATAAAACAACAATGTTTGCAAATTGAATAGATGGATGAATGAGGTGAGGTGTAAAATCCTCAAGGAGTTTGTTAATAATACTGGGGGAAAAAAAACAACGAGCAACCTATCTGAGCAAATCCCTGATCTCTAACCAGTAAGGTCGAGTAACAGACACAGACAGATGAAATAAACATGTGGCTCCTCCATTTCTGACACCTTAACCATAAACTTCTGGAGGAAATTTCATGGTTAAAGGGTTAAAGTGCTATAATGCCATAATTTATAATAAAGCCTGTTTCCTTGCTCCATCTTACCTGTGTGAACTCGGGCTGCCTGTCTGGTTTGGAGCCCTCATCTCTGTAGCACCGGGCCATCTGGAAGTACCTGTCACAGAAACCGCTGAATGCAGTTATACCGTCTCTGGTACACATAAAATGTAGAAGCTTTCAGCTACAGTGTGAATATAACCAGACACAAGAATAAGTTCTGACTCTAATGTTGTGGACACCTACAGTTTCTGTTAAACAGACACTGTTGCCAGGACCGACACACTCAGTCTACACCCACCTGTCTACACCAGCCACCATGAGGAGCTGTTTAAACTGCTGGGGACTCTGGGGTAAAGAGTAAAACAAGCCTGGCTCTCTGGAGGGAACCACAAATTCTTTGGCTCCCTGGAACACACACAAGTGTATTATTTTACATATAAATTATTTATATAATATATGTTAACAGGATGGATGAGCCCGTTAGTCAGGAAAACCAGCTCTTACCCCTGGCGTTCTTTTGAACAAGGTCGGCGTTTCTACATCCACAAAACCTACAAAGCAGAAGAGAAAACAACAGAATCAGGGCCCGTCACATAAATCTGGTCCAGGTTAGAAAAAAGCCTCATTAACCCAAAACAAAGAGCCTCCCTGTCCATACCGTGGACATTACAGAGATATTCTCTCATCTTCATCACCAGCTGAGACCTGAGTCGGAGGTTCCTCTGCATCTGTGACGACCTCAGGTCCAGGTAGCGATACTGCATCCGTAACGACTCGGACTTCTGTACGATGGAGCGAAAAGACACAATCAGGCCCGACTGCTAATACAAATAATCATATAAATGTTGTCATCGGCGCACACATGAGTGACATGAGTCGCTTACTTTGACAAATTCTTTGATCTCAAAAGGCAGCTTCTGGCACACGTTGAAAACATCCACGTCTTCGGCCAGGACCTCTATTTCTCCAGTTGCCATCTTCTGTTTTAAATAAGACAGAAGAAGAAGACTACCTGATAAACTAATGATGTTTTCACTTACGGTGAAGTGGTTATGAACTCGTGGTTTTCACACCAGGGGTCTGGTTTAAACTCTCAGTATGAGAAACACCATCTTCTTAAACTAAACTTTTACTCAATAGTTAGAGAAAAAAACACCCTCACAGCATCTCTACAGAGTTGCAGAGACTGAGGAGGGTTCTTGTCACAGTGATGGGAGCTCATTTCTAAACACTAACTCATTTCAATTCAGATGTTGCCAGAGAGATGAGAGCAGGTTGCAGAGGGAATCATGAGGAAAGGATTCAGAGAGCTCCTAAAACTGCTGAAAGCTCATTCAGCTAACTTTTTGTGATGTCAGGTTTAATTATATGGAACTAAATGTCATATTAAAAAGAAAAAACTGAATTCCTTATTAAAATTTCCAGGTTACATCCCATAAAGACAAGAAATGATGAGACCATGCTGTAGGTTTCAGAGCTTTGCAGAGAGTAATAACTAGAGGGAAAATATTCCTTATATCCACACATACCAGAATGGGTTTAGATGTCTCTTTTTCTCTGATGAGAACTGAAGATTTAACAGATTCAGGGATGTTTCATCAAAGCTGAATGTTATTATGATTTTCTTTGTACAAGCATTATTATCCATCATCACACACAAACCTTGTTCTCCTGCCCTGCCGGTCGCTTTCTGACTGTTCCTGTAACCATGACGACTGACTCCACCGTGAGACCACACAGCACTGATTTTAAGTGACTTGCAGACTAAAAACAGAAAAATCAAATATGTGATTTACAGCAAAGATTTACATTTATTTCTTGTTTCTGCAAGCAGTAGTTCAACACCTGTACAAAAACTAGTTTCCAGTCAAGCTCAATAGTTATTGTTGTTAACAATATCACATCTTTACTCATCCTGATAGCTTTCGTTGTTTGATGTCGTTCTCACCTCTTCCTGAGGAATTAAAACTTGTACCAAGCCGCTGAAATCTCGTAGGATGACAAACAGGTCCTGTCTGTTGGAGGCAGAAGTAGATCACAAAGAAATAGTCAAAACTGCCAACTTTGATCCACAGTTTGATCAACAGAACCTGACTGTCAGACCATCAGACAGTCAAAGATCCACCACTTTGGTCCAGTCTGGAATTTCTAAATTATAAAAGGATTGTTGAGACTTTTTCCTGAGACATTTATGATCCTCAGAGGATCAAATCCTTACTTTAGTTCCAGCAGTTCTCCCTTACCCTGCGAAATACTTCTGTATCCATGAAATGGGGGGGGTGAATTTGTAACACATATTCATGGTTTTCATTCAGATCTCCACACATCTTTCAGCAACAACAGACCAGAAAAATATTTACTGAGGGTAAAAAGACTATCTGTAGTATAAACAGAGGGTCTGAGGGTCTCACTGCCATCTGAAGCCACCGCTCTAGGCTAAATCTCATATCACTTTACATAATTACAGTAAACTGCTAACTAATGTCTAGCTTTCAGATTCATTGTGAAATTAAACTAACAAATATATTTCCATTTTGAAGTCATCTGCAGACTGTTTCTGTGATTATGGTGAATATATCATAACAATACTAAACCTGGTATTTGCCAATGTCAACATTTAAAAACAGTTGCACAATGGTTCAGATGGTTGCAGGTTCATTTCCATTGAATGTCCCAAAATAAAATGTTTGGGACAGACCTACTTCTCCTGTAGTTTTCTTTTTTTCTTGAAGCCTACTTGTACTTCAAATAATCCTGTGCTTAGGCTGGGTTCAAATAAACATTGTGTGGACATCCAAAAACATAGCATGTATTGGCCAAACCAGCATCTGAACCACCTCACCACAATTTAGCTCTTTCAATAATGATGTGCATTCAAACAACTGGAGCTGGCTACTGATTGTCTGGCAGTACCGGAAGGCCATAAGTATTGGCCACCACACAGGCATGCATATCATCATTTAACAGCCAGTTAGTTCCCCACACTGATCAGCTGATTGCATCTTGGTTTATATATGTGGTTTAAGAGAATAATACCTGAGGTATTGGACCCAGCCACATAGAGTGACCTTTTCTCCCACATGATCTGACCTCAGCTCTCCGCAGGTGTGACTCCTGAATGACAGACTGCTGTAACCTGGCAACAAAACACAAGAAAATGGTCTTCACTTGTTGGTCCTGCAACACAGTTACAAACGGCTGCCGCCAGTCAGCAGATCACTCATCAAACAGATGATAATGAAGTTTATTCCAATCAGAGCAGGGTACCTGCGGAGGGGGAAGCAGGTCTGTGCAGTGTGCTGGAGCAGCTCAGGTGTCTGAGCGGAGCTCTCAGCTGGAGGCGTCTTCCACTGGAGGTCAATGGGAACTTCTGGTACCTGACAGAGGGAGCTCTGAGCCCACCGACGAGCCTCTGCAGCAGAAACCTGCTTTTTGTGGCCATTTCTTATCCACACAAAGTAAAGCTCAACAATGAAGAGAGGTGATTCAAGACTGTGAGGATCACGGTGTCCCGTCAGCGTGTCTGGCTGTTAGAAAAGACACGAGCTCCTCTCATACGGAGCAACGCTGCTGAAGAGTTTGTGGATGTAACAACATTATAAAAGCAACGGAGGAAACCTTCGGTCAATTCTCTCATCCGCTCCTGGTTCCGTAACGCGCTCCCAGCGGAATCTACGATCCCCTGCTCATGTGGATGGACAGTTCGGTTTGTTTTCCATTGGTTCAATGTAGACACATTCACGTGCAAGTCAGCGTTGTGTAAACGGATATGACGTCATAAATCAAGACGGAAATATTCAATCCACGATATGATCGATTTGATACTAAACGCAGGTTTAGAAAACACAGCGAATCTTTAAAAGAATCATAATTATATGGAAATAAAAATGTAAATGATGATTAGAATATTAAATAAGTTTAAAAAATAGTCCTAGACATTTAAATTAATGTATTTATTGTATAAGTTAATTATTTGTTTATTTTAATTTTTATTTTCTTCACATTCCTTGTCAGGTCAAGGTTTTCATCCCACCTGATATCAATTTAATAAAAATTACATTATGTCAAGAGACAATAAAAGTAATAAATATAATTCTTCATTTTCTTTTCTTTTCTTTTTAAAAACCAAATGAAATAACTACAGCTAGTTAACTAACTCACTAGTATCAGAAAGTATGCTCCATAATCTATTACACTCTTGATTAAATAAATAAATAAAAATGTATATATCTAAAAGAAAATTAAAAATGTTTTATTTTTTTTATTTTTTAAAAAGGTAATAGAGGAGTATCTAAGGAGGAAGGGTAATAACTGACTTCTAAAAGTAGATTAGAAAATAGATTGGCGAATCTACTCACCTATTTGTAAAAAAAGAAAAAGAAAAGAAAAGAAAAGAAAGAAAAACAATGTTCCACATGCACGCGGGAGGGCACTAATGCGCCAAGACCCCGAAGTTGTAAAAAGAAGAAGAAAACTGATAGATCACAGGTTTTGGTTTTAGTAACTGAGACGGTGTCAGTGTGGGGGAGAGCAGACATGTCGGGCAGCAGGCTGATGAGAGCCATCAGAGTCAGTGAGTTTGGAGCTCCGTCAGTCCTGAAGCTACGTTCAGATGTTCCTGTCCCTCAGCCTGGACACAGACAGGTGAGACGTATGTTCCTGTCCCTCAGCCTGGACAGAGACAGGTGAGACGTGCAGGACACAATGCTGAGGGGAGCAAAATAAATCAAAGAAAGCGTCCAACTAAACTTAACGACACACAGCACGGAATGAGATATTACTGTTTCTATGTAATAGACAATATATTTTATACTGTCTAAATACAGAAATGCAATGATGTTCAAGACTGCAGATAGTAGACTAACATCCAACAACCAAATCCATATTTTGATCTCAAATCAAATGCCTGAAGCAGATTTATCCACTTCGTGCTACTGTAAGTATTACAACATGCAATCTAAGTATAACAACATGTAATAGAGTAGTTGCATCTGCTGCACTAGTCAAGGTAAAGGCAACTTTATTGTTACCCAAAGGTAGATTTGTTTTGCAGTAAAGTAGGAGAGGACATCCTTTTTACAAAAAAAAACAAACAAAACGCAGTTAAACCAAAAACAAGCAGAGAGGGACAAAACTGGACTTTAGCCCTGCCTGCTGCAGGCGCCACTTGTTCCAGTTGAGCAAAGGATGTAAACCAGCCGTTGCTAAGCATGTCAGAGCAGTAAACCCTACAAAACACTCACAAAGCTGGGTGTCAAAGACCTTAGAAAAATGTGTCAAATATAGGCTACTATATTTGACACATTAGTAATATTCTCATTTGGGGCCTTCAGGGCTCTATCAACTGGTTCAGATCCGCTGGCTTTGACAGCTGAATGAGAAACAGGCTGTAGCATGGATCCTCTTGTCAACGTTGTTTAGTATAAAACATAAAATATGCTAGTTCATATACTTAAGCGTATTAAGGAAGTTTTGCAAAAATAAAATAAAATAAACATTTGTTATAGAATGTTTACTGTGTGGGACCGTGAGCGGATTAAACGAGACCCGTGCATTACACGGTTGTAATACACGATGAAGTCTTCCTTGTTCATCTTTACATAAATAACACCTGTTCTGGCAGGGGAATAAACTAGCTGCAATGTGGGGGAGTAAATCCATGCTCAGGGGGTTGTAGCGAAAATGGTGGTCTGGTCCAGACCACGGCCACAGTGTAATGTGTGGTCCGTGGCGCTGGAAGACATTTAAATCACTGGTCTAAGTTGTGGTCCTTGGAGCATCACCACAAAGCTGAAAGCCCATAAGTACTCTACAGTTTTTAATACAGTTTACAATGTATTAAACCCCTAACACCTTATCTTGAGATGGTTTGATCCGTTTTGTATTCATCATTTAAGGCAACTGTTAGGCTGCACTTCTTGTATGTTTTTCATCTGGAACTAACCAATTGGTTTTTCAGTTAGGTCTAATTATTGTGATTTTATTTGGTTTACCCATAGAAGTTTTGTCACCCATTTTTTTTAAATAAAAAAATTTGACTTTGCCATAATGTGACAAAATAATGTGTTTGATTACAGTACTAGCTGTCTATTATGATGAGGGTACCTAAACTAAATGAATGCTCCCTGTACCATACTGACTGAATACCCATTGGACAATATTTGTTAATATTATTTCTCTAAAGTGTAACTTAAAACATCCTTCTATCAGGCTATTCCAAACACAACACAACTCTTCCACATTTCTTAGTGGTGGTATTATTATAGTCATGCTGCTGCCTATCTTGTAAATAAATACCCAAAGTTTACTTCCTGTCTCCACCATCCCCCACTTGCATTGTGAAATGTGGTGAATTTTGTGTCTGACTGTTTTTTGTGAGGGACTGAAAATTACTCAAAACGCTAACTCACACTGATCTTACTCGACATTGATTTATTTTTTTTTTTTTTTAAACATACATCAAACATTTTTTTTTAATTTTTTTTTTAAACATTCTTTTATTTGTTGATTCCAAGGAGTTTATCAGCCTGGTACCTGGTTAGGCCCACCATAGTGCCATGAGGAAGTTGATTGTGACCTGTGAAGAACTAAAAGTTAGATATTACGTAAGGTTGCTAACATGACTATGGTGCCAAAATATGTTGATATTGAAGCAAAATGAGAGATGTTACTTTAAGTGTATTCAGACTTACCTAACTCCAATGGTTTTTTGATCCTCTTAATAAGCTCATCCATCTATAAGATAAAGAAAAACAACTCCACCAATTACTATAATTATTCTTTACACTGGTCTGGAAAAGTCTCCACAAACATAACTTCAGACTTACATATTGTTCGCTAGAAGCAGATGGCCTCACACTCTCCAGCAGTTCTTCAGAGTCTGTTGTAATGGAATTGACATGATGACCATTTGTACATCACCCAAAGAAATTCTAAACACCACATACAAAATCATTTAACATCAAGGCAAAACACCAGCTGCAAGTCCATGTATAGTCATAACGACTTGCAATACCCAAACTAAAGGCCTTGCATAAGAGTCAGCACCAGAAACCCAAAGCTTCATTTATCAACCAAACTTAATCATGCTATCACCATATGGATGTTGCTATATACATCAAGAAAGAAATCAAACCATTCACAGAGCATCTCAGTTACTTTTCTCTTTAAAAATGTGAAGCATTTCAGAATAGTAATTACTTTGATAGTATTCCAAAATCATGGTTTGCTATGACAAACTTGATTGTGTGAACAAGTGCTTGACTGTAAAATGGAACAGTCCAAAGGGTTTGTGTTTACTACAGGAATATAGTATGGATCATATTCTTAGAAATCTAAAAATCATTCTGAATAAACTAACTCCTAATCACATATTCTGGTACATTGCATCCTTGTGCTCATAAGTTTATACCCTAGTAGAGTGTGGATTTCTCAAAGAATAAAAATGAGAAAACAAAACATTTGCTTTCATTCATAGTTGGTGGTTTTTGTTTCCCTTTGTAATTATAGTAACAAACTACCAAAATAACACTTAATACAAGTTACAAAACACACACACACACACGTAAGTTGACACACTAATGTAACCAGTGATTTACTCGCCCCCTTGTGGCAAGGACCATACATTACACCGCGGTTCGTACCAGCTACAACCCCTGCTGAATTATTACTGTTATCCTTTCCTCTGCAGGAGAGATTTCATTCAATATGTCGTATCCACACGGATAATGTAGAGGTGTTAATAATTTGATAAACAGTGAGAAAAAAAAACTTATGGCATTGGGTCGGGAGACTGGGTGTCCGAATATCTGTTGAATATCAAACTTAAAACTAACTTTACCTCGGTATGCTACCAGCTGTCATACTGCCAAGTAATGTTTGACACTGTAACATGTACTCAGGCATAGACCTTTTAATTAGTTTTTGATTAAAAGTTATTAAATAAAATGTATTAATTAATAGCTAAAATTAATTAACTATTAATCAAATTTGTAGTTATGATTAATGACCAATAAAATAAGAAAAACCTGAGAATCCCCTGTCAACCAAAACCTTTCCTTTAGCTAATCGCAATGCCTCAATAAACTTTTCAGCCTGACTGGTGATGAACATGTCCGAACCTCATCCACCATACATGTTGGACACGAAAACAACCCCAGGATGGGCACTTATGGCATGATATTTTAGCAAGCATATTCAATGTAAACAACGTCACCAGAACAACGGGCAGCGCAGAGCATTATGGGCAGGCCTGAAAGACTCTATACAAAATGCACAAACACAAATAGTAAGTACTTATCCAAGGCTTGGATGTAAATGAGTGCATACAAACCATAAGAATAATAAAAACCCATTAAATGAAAAGGTTAAAAAATGGACAGCGCATGTTCTTCAATTCTCCAGCCTGATGGCAGGAACTCACTCACCAGGGGTTGATGGGAGTCATCATTTGAAATTGAGCTGGCTATTTGCCGCAACTATCTGCATCATCTGCAGCTGAGACTCCCCAATCAGACGACCAGACCATTGGGTGAGTGAGTTCCTTTCTTTGAGAGACAGATTTCCAAATCATGACACAAGAGAAAAAGCTAAGAGATTCAATACAAGTTGAATAAAAAGTGTCATCATTGTTCTCTCAACATGAAAGCAGGACAACTTCCACCAGCAGAATAAACACTGATGCCTCTTTTTGCATTCAGCTTCACAGTTTTGTTTAAAATTCAGCATGAAGTCAGTGATGGTACCAAGGTATTTATAAGATTGTACTTTCTCGATGGTTTTTCCTTTTTATAATGATTGAATCAGGCATACTGGCGTTTAATGTTCATGTCTTTGTGTTTCTGTGTTAAGTTGTAGGTGTGAATCCTCATATCACTTGACAAAGCTGTCAATAATGGCTTTTCTGAATATAATTTAGTTTACAATCTAGTTCTCTAGTTTCTTTTTTTGGACTCTGTGTAATATATATTCTCTTAAACCTGTATTTTTTCCTCACAGCTGTGAACACAGTCTGTCTGTATTGTGAAGCACTTTGTCTCTGTGTTGCAGGTGTTGATCCGCGTCCTCGCCTGTGGGGTGAACCCTGTGGAAACTTACATCCGCTCTGGATCTTATGCCCGGAAACCCACTCTGCCGTACACTCCGGGCACCGATGTAGCCGGAGTGGTGGAAACTGTTGGGGAGGGAGTGATTGCACTAAAGGTAAAGTAAACACATTTCCATAAATCTAGATTGGCCGACATTATGCATGGTATAAAGCAAATTGTTAAATCCCAGCGTGTGTTTTCCAGGCAGGTGATCGGGTCTTCACCTCCGCCACTGAGTCCGGAGGTTATGCAGAGTACACTGTTGCTGCTGATGACAGTGTTCACAAGCTGCCTGATGCTTTAGACTTCCCACAGGGAGCAGCCATAGGCATACCGTACTTCACTGCATACAGAGCTCTGGTTCACAAGTAAGACCACACCTTTCCAAGAGTGAAACTAATCAGTGCAACCTCAGGTCTGCAGGTTTACAAAAGTCTTGGGGAGCAATGAGAGGAGCTACTTTTCATTATTCTTAGTAGTAATCCAAACATTAAATAAGAATTAACTTGATATGAATTCAACAGGAAGTACACTCACCGGCCACTTTATTCATTTTATTGGTTCAATTGCTTGTTATAACGCATCAGGTCAGGGTCAGAATTTGGTGGAAACATGAAAACATGGATCCATCCTCCCTTGTATCAACAGTTCAGGCTCCTGGTGGTGTAATTGTGTGGTGGATATTTTCTTGGCACACTTAGTACCAATTGAGCATCATTTTAACAGCACAACTTACCTGAGTATTGTTGCAGACCATGTTCATCCTTTTATGACCACAGTGCACCATCTTCTAATGGCTACTTCCAGCAGGATAATGCACCATGTCAGAAAACTCAAATCTTCTCCAACTGGTTTCTTTAACATGACAATGTTCCTCCAATGGCCTCCACAGTCACCAGATCTTAATCCTAGTGGTTCCCAACCTATTCTCCTTGAGGACCCCCTTCATGCCCCTCCACCTGCTGAAACCAGGCTGGTTTTACGCATTCGAAAGTCAGATTCTCACCATAAACAATGTATTCTGGCTGAGTCCTGTCCTTCCATGAAGCCAAAGTTAAATAAACAACATACAACATACCCCTACTCCCTCGGGGGTTCCCGGACCCCAGGTTGGAAAACACTGCTATAGAGCACATTTGGGATGCAGTCATGTCAATATGTAGCAAAATCTCTGAGGAATGTTTCCTACACCTTGTTGGATCCATGCCATCAAGAATTAAAGCAGTTCAACCTGGTACTCTCAAGGTGGACTTAATGAAGCGGCTGGTGAGAGTAAATCTGTGGTTACATAGGAAAGTGTTCAAGGTGCTTCTGTTCCTGGACAAAAGAGAGAAAACAAGAGTCCAACACATCTGATTTAAACTGAATGGAGCTTATCAAGTTCTGCTCAGTGACTGTGGCATTAAGTTAGATTCTGTGTGCAAATAAGTATTGCTGTTAATTTAGTGAGCCCTGCAGAGATCTTTTAAATCTATAACTTTATTCTCACCATCACTATGCATGAACTATCTTTATTCATATTTATGTGAATTTGGGGCAAAGAAAACTCTAGACTAGACCTGAAAAACTCAAGGGGAAATGCTAAGTGTCTGTCTCACCCATAAAGCTTACAAATAACTGTCTTACCAAAAGGAAGTTACATATAATGCTTGAACCAGAAGACAGTCTGAATATTTTTGGACTAGGATAAGCAGAAGCCATAAACACAGTCACCACAAACAACACAGCATACTCTGTAGCTGTATTCATAAAATAGTTAACACCGCTCTCTGGTGGGAGGTGTTTAACAGCATCATACAAAGACTCCATCATCTCCCTCCCACTCATGGACAAATCCAAAATCTGTCAGAATGCAAATAATTCTTTATTTAAAAACTTTATGACTATCAGCCTGCTTATTTAGACACTAATAACTCAATCTGTAATTACTATGAATAAAAAATAGTCTTTAGATTGTATTGTATTCTTATATAGACAAAAATGTCATCACAACTGAACGGCACACTGAAGCCTCTCATGACGGGGTTTTTTTTAACCCACAAATTTAAGTGACTCAGCATTTTTTTTTTTCAACATGTTTCTTTATGTTTTAATTTGCTGTTTCGTGTTTTTGCAGAGCTCGTGCCAAAGCTGGAGAGACCGTCCTCATCCATGGTGCCAGTGGAGGGGTGAGATGAGTTTTCAGCATATTGAATGGCAGCAACAGATACGTCCTCATAACTGCTGGCTGCTCTCTTACTCCAGCCATTATTACAAAAAGTTTAGTCAAAATGTTGCAAACTGAAATTCTGCGACATGTTCCCTGGACTGGATGGCAGCTCCTGCATTATTAACCCCAACAGTACTGTAGAGCTGACGGGACAACTATACTCGCTTTTGGCTTTACAAAAATAAATCAGAGGTGCAGTTTTTGTCTTTAGCTGTTTGCTAATCCAGACTTGTTTCAGGTCCGTAAGTCTACATAAAATCAAAAATCTCTTTTTACTTTACTGATTTATCCTGCTGTGTCTGTTATTAACTTACTTTGTCTTAGTTAAAGAAGTCTTAACTCTATCCTCTCTAGCTCCAGAGATGGACATTGTTCTCATATTTCAAACCTTTTTCCTCCATTAACAGGTGGGTGTTGCAGCGTCCCAGTTGTCCCGTGCTCTGGGCCTCAGGGTGTTGGGGACAGCAGGGACACCGGAGGGGATGAAGCTGGTTCTCAATAATGGAGCTCACCTGGCTTTTAATCACAGAGAGGAGGGATACACAAACCAAATCATGGTATCCACTCACTCAGGAAGAAGATACTCATGAATGATATTTTAAAACTTCAGAAATATGGATTGTGTGCTTCTTGTGCTTCAGGAGGCCACGGAGGGCCGAGGTGTTGATGTGATAGTGGAGATGCTGTCAAACGTCAACCTCAGCGCAGACCTCCAGATGCTGGCCTACGGAGGACGTGTTACGGTCAGTCTGGAGCTCCTTACTGCACGGCCTCATCTCTAAACTGGAACTTAATGTTTCTGTGACTGCATGGCTGCCACTTCAAGTCCATTTAAAGCACTCGCAAGAGGTTAATAGATTTGCTTCTGCTTCACCCTTTTGTAGGTTGTTGGTTCCAGAGGCCCGATAGAAATCAATCCCAGAGACACCATGGCCAAAGAGAGCTGCATCATGGGAGTGGCCCTTTTCTTTTCTACACCGGTAACTTGCAGTGATGCCACAATCAGTCCACACAGGATTTTAACATGTCATAACTGTAGCTGCATGCAGTTGAAATAAAATGAAACTTTCCCATCCTTCTGTAATCTTCATGCATGATCTAATAACATTACTGATATGACGTGACTCTGTGTTGTTACTAGAGTGATCACATAATAACAGGAACAGATCAATCCTGCAACAGTGTACCATTTAGTTTTAGTCATTTTTGTCTTTCCTCTGTTTTCTCTCAGGAGGAGATGAAAGAGTGTGCAGCGCTGCTTTATGCAGGGATGGAAGCCGGTTGGCTGCGTCCGGTTGTCGGCTCCCTGTATCTGCTCGACAAGGCCGCCCAGGCCCACCATGACATCATCGAGTCTCCTGGAGCTGCTGGGAAAATAGTTCTGACCATGTGATGAAATAATTATTAAATCTGCAGTTAACTCCACTAACTGATCATCCACAGCAGGGTCTGCTAACAATTCTTATTTCTCTGTCTTTTCTTTAAAGAACACTCAAGAAAATTGCCACTATGCAAAGTTTTAATTCTTCTAGTAGAAAGAATTTGTATCGACTGCAAACTGTAAATGAAATTGAATAAATTTTTTTTAAAACAGATCATCTTTAGACGTATTTCTGTGGCAATTGTATCAAGAAAAACAATTCATCTTTAGGTGTGACACGACATTCAGTGCTCATTTCTGAGTCAGACACAACATCTGTGCCTCTCAGGTTACGGTCATCTCTACTGAGCATGCTCAGAAAACAGCCAGGTAACCTAAGATTGACACACTCAGACTCTGTACATGCTACAGCACTGTAGCAACCAGTAAACAATGATGGCTTCAGTTTAAATGAGCTAGCAGAGCTAACCCTCGCTCCTCTGGGGCAGTATGTGAATGGAGTGAATCATGTCATCAGCAGAGGCAGATCTTCGGGCTCTGTTCAAAAGGTAAGCAGTTTTGAAATTACTGACAATCTGACAATTGCATCCGGCACTGTGAACATTATTCATTTGATTTTGGAATGGATGTACATTCTCCGAAACTAAAAATGATAGAAATAGAAATAAAATGAATGGTACAGGACAGGAATCTCTCATTCTGGTCCTGGACATGTTTGAAACACTGACACTGTCTAGTTACTGTCACTATGAACAGGGCAGCAAAGATATGTACTGTAGGGAATCTGAATAGACTGAATGAAACCAGTTTACAGGATGAGAAGAATAAACTAAGCCCAGGATAAATCCCTCATGGTGTGTTTGACAGGAGAAACCGTTTTGTGTCTTTGTGTTAGATGCTATAGTGGGACACAGGCTCAGCGAAAGGCTCGCAAATGAAATTGTTTAGCTACAGTTGTAGGTCATTAACAGAAGTTTGGTAACTAACAGCTGACCAGGAAACTATGAGCAAAGTTCACAACATTCAGTTAGGTGCATTGTAAAAGAAATGAAGAAAAAATATAGAAGCCCCAATACAACAATAGGAATTGTAAGAGGATTAAGGGAAAGTCTAAATTTTTAAAAACCTATCTTTGATGTTTGTATCAATTGAGACAAATTAGCTTTAAAACCTGAGATCGCTCTCTTTGTTTTTTCCTCATAAATTACTGTTTGTGGGCCTTCAGATTGCCTCCCAGCCTAATTTGTGCTCAGCTCATCACAGTTGTACCACTAATATGGGGCAGGTTTGCTTCATCGATCAAAAGAATGCCACTGAAGCACATTTCAGAACAACTATGAAGGCAAACACTAAAGTAGTCTTTTAAATGAGGTATACACCTGTTTATGTTGGCCCTTAGAAATATAGATGTTCAGACTCATTTGCATTTTTATGGCTGTCTCATTACCCCAGTCCTGAGACAATATGTCTAGAAGATATGTAGTTAGCACCACCTGGAGATGGAAACAGCTCTTAGTTAACATATTTGATGAAGTATTCGACTGAACTCTTTACCCAATTACTTTTTCTTTTTTTTTTACATTAGCTCGAATAATATCCCAAACCAGCAGTGACCTGGACCCTGACTTACTGTGAACATATCAAGGACTCTAAGCTAACATGTCAGCAGGTGCAGGCACTCATAGCGTCATTGGTCCGTTGATACTGAGAACAGTTGAACATCTAGTTTGAAGAGTTAAATGTTTAACAATCAGAAGGCTGGACATCAAATATCTTGTTAGTGGTGCTATAGATTGTTGTGTATCTCCTGATTGCTGCTGCAAATGTGTTTTTTTTTCTTCTGATTTTTAGTCGTCACGATTGTCTTTGTATCTTCCACCATCTGTGAAAACTTTCCATTCTGTTTTTTTCTTTTTCTATGTGAAGCCGTGACTCAGACATGCAGATCAATAACAGTTCTGGTGTTCACAGATCATTTAATAATCATGTTTGTGTAGTTTGTCTAATTGGAAACTATTACATTCAGTTGTTTCAATGATCAGAGGCTCTCTAAGTGGAGTGTGTCAGCGATAACAGGTGTATTTCCTTCTGTTGCATTGAGCTTTTCTTTTGGGCTTTTTTCTCCAGTAGTCTCTCTGTTTGCTTTTGATTGTTCCCTCGAAGAAATACCATTCAACTTGAGAAAAAGAGAATCACTTATTGAGAGGTGATGCATGTTTTTAATAGTTAGAAGTTTAAATGATATTACGTAAGGGTTCACCTCTGTAGCATACAGAACATGCATACAGACACATAAAAAAGCTAAATAAGAAGAGGTGCAAAACAATTTAAAGAATGAACAACACATGTAAAAAAAAAAGCCAACTAAAAGATGTTAATGTGATCAAAACAATCAACAAAGGAGGTGAAGACACCTTGTGACGTGTGACTATAACTGTCTATAAAACAACCACATGGTGACTAAAATATCACCCACAATGACAGCAAAGAGCAGCTACAAAGCCCATCCTATGCCAAGCTGGATACTCAGTGTTCTGAAACATTAAAAACTCCAGTCTGCACCAAAGTTTAATTGGTTATTCCTGAACACATGTTCCACCTTTCAACAAGTTTCATCAGATATGAAACAGTAGTTCTGTCAACAAAACAGCAAACTGTCATGAAGACCTTCAGAAAGCACAAAGACATCCAAGATGAGATGCATAACACAATTATGACATTTAAATGACTATAAAAATCCAACTTGAAGATCTAAAATGATTTCCAACGGTTCTGCCAATATGTGTACTGTAAGTCAGTGGTTCCCAACCTATTTTCCTTCAGGACCCCTTTTATCCAACTACCAAAAAGCTGTGAACCCCCCATCCATCCCGTGCTGTTGTCTCAGTCAGTGAGAGTGTCTGTGTAAAGATACCAGAAGAAATACTTTTCCTGTGAGATAAATAAAAGGTTGCCAGGATGTAACAGTATCACACTGTGTGATTCAGTTATTCTCTTGTGGCCTTTCTGATGACCCACTCTAGTTCGCGGATATCGAAACTCAAATTGGTTCCTCAGAAATGACGGCTTGCTAAAGGAAAGTCCATTAGTAAAAAGAGCTTTAGCAGAAACACGATAGGCCTCATTCTGCTACAATGTCTGGCTGTCATCCATCAGTCAGCATCCTCTAGGGACAACCCCCATCTTCCCTGACAACACCGCACACAAACACACACATTAGCATATTGCTAAACCATTTAGCACTGTTTCTCCAGCAACTCAGAATAACTTTGACATTAAAAATCTGCCCAAACTTTGTCCCAACAACTTGTTTTCATTTTCAAATATCTAAATGAGTTTCAGGAACATGTGCACATGCCTGTCCTGAGCGCTCATCATCATGATCCAGGGAATTTGCATTTTTCAACAATGCGCAGTTTTCTGATAAATGTGCTGTAAGCATGAATTGGTGATAGTGATGATTTTGTTAACATCTGAGGATCCCAATCGTCAAACACACCCTTCTGTAACAGTTCAAACATATCTATTTGTGCCTGTTTTCTGTGATCTGTCATTTCTTTAAACTTCTTTTTTTTTCTTGTTCCGTATGATGAAGAGCTAATCATTACATTGGTCTGTGCACAGTTATAATTTTAGGTGTATCAATATCTTTTCAGGCCGAACAGATGATGATAGTGATGCTGAGGAAGCTGTATGGGGTTACAACCCCATTGAAGAGATGCTACCTCATCATCATGCTGCCTCCACTCTAACACAACATGACCTGTAAGTACAATGCAAAAAGTATGATCACTTTTTTAAAATGTTTTAATCATTACAGATATTTTAAATATCCATCAAATTAACTCTTGGTTGCTTGTGGTAATAGTAAAACAAATTTCACCTGAGCCACCATGAAGCAGGAAGCAATGTTTCTGAATTTGTCTGCAGGTATTTTACTGATGTTGCTGCTGCCAGTCATCAGAGTCCAGCATGTCTCTCCTGTACCATCATGTCCTGCTTCCTGTGTGGTTTGTTCTGAGGACGCTGTCATCTGTCAAAGACTGGCACACATCATTGGTGAGACTGTGCGGTGATTGACCTGCATTGATAAGACTCACTTTAATATAGTTTACAAACTTCTGTCAACAAAGTAACATCAGTCAAGTTACTAAATGATGTTGTGTGATAAAAAAGTGTGTATTATGTGACCCATGACGGTCAAGTGTGTGTTTTTGTTTTTGTGTGACCAGATGCTCCAGATTCGACCCAGGCTTTGCTTCTAACCGAAGGCTCCATCTCTTCAGTCCAGCCCGCCTCCCTGTCAGACCTCAACAACATTACTGTCATAGGTCAGAACAAACGTCAATCTTCATGTGTGTCATGTTCTGCAGAAAGTGGCTTAAAAAGGTTGAAACGTTGTTGCTTATGTTGTTCAGGTCTGAGTCATAACCATATCTCAGAGCTTGGTAAAGAGGCCTTCAGAAACCTGCCTTTCCTGCACACCTTGCTGTTGGACCACAACCTCCTGACCAGCCAGGCCCTTCAAGGTGGAGCTCTGATTAATCTAACCCAGCTGGAGGTTCTCGCCTTGGGCCATAACCTCATCAGCATGGTGGGTACCTCTGCAGGGAAAGATTTTTTGGTGGTGGTTTCTGCTGTCATAGAAATATTTTTCATGTATTTGTTAACAGATAGAAAGGAGATAGAGAATAAACCATGTACTGAATGTCATGGCTTTTAAAGTCCATTGGAAACATGTATTCTGGTTGCTGTGCAGATCCAGGCCGGCTGGTTTAAAGGATCGAAGGCTCTGCTCAGCCTGAAACTGGAAGGAAACCTGCTCACCAGTTTGGACTCTGGTTCATTACCTCTGAATGACCTCAGAGAGCTGGAGAATCTGGATCTATCAGATAATTTCATTGGTTATCTGGACGGGAACAGGTTAGGACCTGGTTTAATTTTCTTCAAGTTAACAAAAGACATGAAATGTTTGTCAAATAATGTTCTCTTGTGGTCTCAGTTTTGATGGGTTGGTAAGTCTGAAGACGTTGGATCTCTCCAGAAACCGTCTGAGTTCTGCTCCTGCTGAGGCCTTTTCTTACCTCAGCTGGCTGACAAACCTCAACCTGGACCTCAACTCGTGGAACTGCTCCTGTGAGCTGCTGGAGTTGGCTGCCGTCCTGTCCACCTTCATTCAGCAACCTGATAAGGTGTTCCTCAAAAACATTTGCAAAATAGCAACGCAACCTCCCTTGTTTCATTAACTGCTACAATAATTAATAACACAGAATGATACAGCAAATGAAATACAACTTAGGGAAAAATTGCAATTGATATAAGACCAGGAGCAAAAATGTTAAATCAATACAAAATGAGTTTACTCGAGCTAACGTCTTTCCTCCTTGCTGTTTTCAGACCCTGTATAATGGCCGTAGGATGGTATGCGTGAGTGCAGATAACCCGGCTGTAACCACAGTACTGGAACTGACCGAGGCCAATTGCATCCCGTCCAACCAGAACATCACGGTGCAGATCGAGACAAGAGGCAGTGTGACACCTCAGCTGTATGCTCGAGATCTGGCCATCACTGCTGTCATTTGCTTCATTGGTGAGAACTGTAAACAGTGCAGAGAAAGACAATGTTCCATGAGTTTAAAGACACACTACAGACCTTTGGCAGAATTTCTCAGTGACGGCTGATTCGGCATCCATCTTGTATCCTACGATTCTCTGCAGACAGTAAAAGTCAGTCCAATGTTGACCCTTGTCTCATCCCTTGCTCTGTCTCTCTCTTTCTTTCTTTTCCTCTCTTCCAGTAATGTTACCTTACGTTTCTTTGCCTCTGCATTGAATGTGGAAAAAGATACAGAAAACTAATACGATAGAAGCAAGAAAACTTTAGAAAATAGCTGAGAAGGTCGTTGTGTAGCTTACTGCATTACAGACCCATTTTAAAGGTTTAAAAGAAAACCTATTTCACCAAATTTTTCTCATATATAGTCATATTTGTGGCATAAGAAACACTGAGTGTTTGTAGTTTTGGAAAGTCCCCTAGTTAATCACATTTTATTATCTTGTTGTCAAGGTGATAAAATGCCAATATCAGCAGGCTGGAAGGAGGGTTCACAAGAACACTTGTAACTTATATGAACATCAATAAAAACAAATCAGCCACCTGAACTGTGATAACTACGCTAATTTATTCAGACAAAGAAATGTAAAACCAGAAAACTGCAAACAAGGTCACGAACATCACCTTCTTTCTTGTTGTAGTGATTATGTGGAGTTTAATGTTTGAATAGGAAACGTTGCATTTTAGATTGCAGCCTTAAATCCATCATAACATCCATTAAAAATATTCATTTTTGTCTGTTTTGTTAAAAAAAAACTCTGCACATAGACTTTATTACTGTCAACAATTCATATGATTTCTAGTTATTTCTAGTAAATTAAGATTCAATTAAAAATTGTCCCTGGTTCCTCAAAGAGAAATCTAGAACAATCGAACTAATATAATGAATTTGTAAACCCAGTCATTTCTGTCTTGTTGTGTTTCAGGTGGTGCTGGTTTGACCCTGTTTGCAGTCCTGATCCACTATGAAATATCTAGAAGGAAGAAACGGAAAGAAAGCCAAAGACTGAAAGTAGAAGAAGAGACAACCGTGGTTAACCATGTAAATCACATTGATGTTAGTGAGAGGAAGAGGGATTTTCTTTTGCAACCTAACGGCAGTCAGCCATGGAACAAGGAAACCATGATGTTGGATGTGAAGCCAGACGGATACGGTGCACAGTTTAGGTCCAGAGCTGATAACAATGGCGGTTATTTACGGTGCCCTCACTGCAACGCTGATGGACCAAACCCGATGAGAAGGGACAACTGGATGAACGGAGGAATTGAGGCAGAGGACAGTCAAGAGAGAAGGAGAGTGATGATGATGATGGAAGAGGAGAGGGGGAGGGCAGGCTTTCAGCAAAGAACCTTAAGCAGGGATGTCCCTAATAAGATTCCTTCTCATAGCAATACAAACTCGTCCTCTCACCCACCGAGAGAAATTTCTAGTCAGAGGATGGAAACGTTGCCGTCCTACAAAACTAGCAGAGACATGGAAAACCACAGGGCTGACCAGATCAGAGCTCACAAGACTTTACACTGCGAGAGCTGCCACAGGACCTATAGACCACCAGAGCAGAGTTTGAGACAAGGGGGGATTCACTCAAATCCTACAAACTCGTCTCTGTTTGATGACTTCCCTTCTCATCATGAGCTCATTGACAGAAGAAGGAATGGTCATCAGCAGTTTGACAAGATGAAGAACATGGAGCTGAAAAGAGAATCAAGAAATGTGACGTTTGATCCGGACATTTCAAGAAGCAGTCGGAGTAAGAACAAGCTGGAGGAGGACCAGATGACCCCTGGAGCCACGAAGAAAGGAAGAGAAAAGACACACAAAGTCCAATCCAGCCGCTTACTGAAGGTTAAACTGAACTTGAACCCATTACGAAAAAGCAAAGTTCAACCGAGGAGAAAAACTGAGCAGGGCCGCACGGAGAAAGACGGCTCAAAGAAGAGCCACGAGAAAAGAAAGCATGGGAAAGAAAGGGAAGAGGTGGAAGGGAAAGGAAAATCTGGCAAAAGGAAATCCTCCAAGACTGGCAGATCAGCAAAGGATGGAGAGAAAGAAAGAGAAGAAAAGGAAAAAGGAGCGGGGGGACATAAAAGCAAAACCTCTGGTGAGCATAAAAAAACTTCCAAAAGTGAGCAAGAAAGTCAGGAAGGTGCTGGAGGTGACCAGGGTGAAAACTCCCAACCTGCAGAGAGCATTGCTTCTGCAGACTTATCAGCCTCTGCACAGGCTCCTGGTATGCAGGGTTTTCAGTATCAGGGAGCTGGACCGGCACCAGGCAGTGCTCAACTTTCCTATCAGCATCCCTTCTCTTTAATTTCCACTGACAGGAATCGAACTGCCGGCCTCTCCCTTCTTGGATCAGCCGGCTTACAGACAACAAGCAGCAACCTTTCTCTTCAAGCAGGCAATGTTTTGCTCAACCCCACGACCTTAGGATCTAATTCTCTGCTCCCTGGAGGTCCCACTAATCCCATTACTTCTGGCATAGCATTCAGTGGGCCCAACATGACTCCAAGAGGTACCACTGACAGCCTCAGCGGACACGCTGCAGGAGGGATCGTGCCTTCAGTTTCCTCTCTTCTAGGTAATACTGCACATAATAACCCTTTGATACACGCAGCTTCATTTCATACCTCCCAAGCTGAAGGACTTCCCTTAAATACAGCAAACCCAGCTGTTAATCCAGCACCCGTCCAAACTTTGTCGAAGAGCCAGCTGCCTCCTGATAGCTCTCCTCTTGTTGCGGCACCAAAGCCGGATCCATCACATGGTCAAGACGTTAAGGCTGGGGAAGGACAGCTTCAGCTGCCTACTGGATCTCAAGCACCCACAGAGAGTCCTTCTGACCAAGGTCAGGGTGAAATATCCGAGGTTACTCCTCAGACTCTTGAACCAGTGACCACAGGGGAGAATATTTCCAACAATAACAGTCAGACAGAGACTGGGCGAGTCAATATGCCAGTTGGGGACATGACTCTAAGTGAAGGATCTGCAGGAGTGAGGTCTGGAGAGGGCAAGGAGGCAGCAAATGTGTCTGTATCGGGTGTTTCAGCACCCAGTATCTCCACGCAGAGTGGATCCTCCCCAGGACCTGCTCTGCTGCAGCAGGAGTACTTGTCCGAGGAAGGAGGCTCCTCCCCGAGAAGGAAGCTGAGGCTGGTGCTTCCTGAAAAGACATCCAGCCGCCCGCCCACCGCACTGGAGAGGAAAATACGCTAGCAGCTCTCATCATCTTTAAAGTGTCCTTTTTTAAGATTTTTGCACCAGATTCAGAAGAAACTGCAGCTCAGACTGATGCTTTCATTTTTCTACATGGTTAATGTGATCTCATGAACTAAATGTTATTCCAGAGCATGTACAGATATTTTATGTTGTTTTGCTTTTATAAATCATGAGAGGATAAATTCTTACTTTCATTTCTGAATAAAGTTATACAAATAAAAAAAAAACTGTGACTAAATGATAAACATGAATTTTCCACCAGCAGGGTCTTTGACGTCAATACAGATTATAACCTTGGTTTTCAGCGTGTTGCTGCTGGATTAGGTTTCCAGTTTGGGCTTCAGGACATCTGTTTGTTGGGTGTCGAGTTTCACTTGTCACACTGCTGCTCTGTAAGTGTTGCCCACAGAGGGGTTGGGTTTACACTCACCAAGCCTTTAATATTGTCATATTAACTGCATTTCACCACTGGAACTACATGAGATCAAGGCGAAGAGATGTCACACCAGTGTTTTAGTCAGACTGATTCCCTGAACTGAGATGGGAAAATTCAAGGAAGATGTTAAGAATAAGGAAAATAAGGAGAATGACTTGTGTTATAACAACACCATCTCCAACACCTGGCTGCAGGATTTTATTGCTTTTACAGTTCATGCAAAATGTGTAATAATGACTTATTTAAGTCCTGGTCTGCAGGACCAGGATGCAAAATCTTATTTTTCACTTCTTTGAAGCATCATGAAGGTTTTGTTTTTTTCTGTTATATTTGAGAACTTTTTTCTTTTTCCCTGGACAGAAAAACAACTTTTCATTTCATATCCAATCTCCCAAAAACAAAGTTGCACTAAAGCCATAATTATGACCCACATTTTGACCCAATAATTAATATCTAATACCATAATTACATCAAGTAGATATGCTTTGTGCATAAATCTTAGTTATATAACTAGGGTGTTACTTGTAGGAAAGTGTTGCTGGATTCACACTCTTTACTTTCATGAAAGTGCAAATACAGTAAAAGATTCTGAGTCCATGCCACATGGAGGAGGAAACTGGAAGAACTCTGCACCAGCCTAAAGGGAGAAAAGCTCATTGGGTGGAAGGGTAAACTGAAACCATTAGGGTTCCCTTCACTGCTGCTCCCGTGAAGAATGAGGGTGATGAAGAGAAATCTAGATTCTGAGAGCCTCGGTAACACCCAGCTCAAGATAGAGAGCCTGCAGAGCAGAGCCGACTGCTGACGATCAGAACCAAATACTGATGCAGAGGCTGCAGACTCCACTGAAGCTGAAGTCAATGATGAGGAAGTGTAGACGGTGATGAAGGGAAATGTCCCGATTATCAGCAGATACCTTTGTCCCTCTGGATCTGGACCTTCAGATAGGGGCAATGATTGGAATGAGAGCCCGGTACATGAGTAAGGTTTGATACTGATGTGCGATGTACCACTTTCAATAAATTTTGCTATCTTCAATAGATAAATAAAAATTCTTCAAAACACATTATATGCCCCTTCAGTTGTCCTGACTGCCCAGTAGTTTCCAGATTTGGAGCTGAAAGGCTACTGTGCTGCGTCTGTTAACTCTTACAAGCTGCAGAGATTAACACAAAGCTTTCTGTGGCAACTTCACCATTTACTGCCGTTTATTTTCTCTATATCGGAGTTAAGAGGACCTGGTCTAAAATTTCTGATAGTGATCCAATTTTGAATGAATATTTGCACATTAATGCTAAAAATGTTTATAGGATGTTGTAGAAATTTGATTAATTGCTTTACAAAACACTCTTTAATATTTAGTCTGATTTTATTCTATATTTTAACTATTAAATGATAAATGAAAGCAATAGATCAGCATTCACTAATAATGTGAGTCAGTCTGATCTTGGTGGTGTGGTGGTTAGCACCGTTGCCTCACGGCAAGGTCTTTCAGTGTGGAGTCTGCATGTTCTCCCCTTGCATGCACGTCAGGTTCATTGGTACCTCTAAATGCTCCTGTGAGCGTGAGTGCTTGTTTATCTTTCTGTGTTGACCCTGTGATGGACTGGCGACCTGTGCAGGCTGTACCCTGCCTCTCACCTGGTAGTTGCTGAGTTAGAATAAATAAATGTATATGCTAACAAGGACATTGAAGTTCCAACACTGGATCAAAATGAATCCAAAAACTTAACAAGGTGCTGAATGATGCTAAAAATGTCATTTTCTCCAGTTTAAGTTGTGTATATTAAAAGCTCCAAGCCACATTTTCTAGTAACCTGCACTTTATTTAAAGTATCTTTAATAAAAGGCAGTAAAGTTGCCACAGAAAGATTTGTGTTAATGATTGTTTAAGACATTTAATCCCATGTAACAAAAATCTACTTTAGAGGAAGCATATGGAGACAGATGGAGGCAGCATAACGTCATGTAAGAAAATAAATGATCTGGTTGCAGTTCTGCCCTGTGGTCTTTAGGGGGCAGTGTGTATCCACAGACAAATGCAGCCTGCTTTCTTCAGCAGTTGATATTATGATTTATGACAGGGATAGAAATAAAATGGCATTTAGGACACAAAATATAATTACAGCTGGGGAAAAAATATCTAATCTGCCTTGTATATTCAGGAGGCTGCGAGATCCCGAATTCAATTATTTTTGTATTAACCAAAAATTCAACTATGACCAACAAATAAAATCCTGAAATGTAAAAATTATGAATGTGTGCAGCATAGACAAGAATAAAGTCCTCAGACTTTGTAGAGGCGGATGTTTTATGTCAACAGTCAAGAATGAATACTTAACTAATGTCAGAGTTTGCAGACGAGAGGGGAAATCATACAAGCCTGCAGAATACTGGACTTTCCCACCTTATACTGGCAACATGTAACTGACAGAGCATCTGTGTGAATTGTGAGTGTCAAATGAAAGAGAAGAAATGTCTGGTAGGTTCTGTTTTCATTATGGCTCTGACTCACCCCCACACCCAGCAGAAGCTTGTTTCTTCTGAATAATTGGAAATTGAATAAAAATGATTTGTTAGTTTCCACTCGGCTCTGCCGAAGTCTCTTATTACCCTACGTAAGAGCTCAAATATAGCTTAATTAATTATGAATCATTGCACCTGTTAGTGTTCATCACAACAATGACCAATAATCATGAGAATGAATGCATAGCAGAAGCTCCTGTTGATAATATTATGTTAATTAACAGGAAATGCAAAAGATACCTGAAACCATGCTTTTAGCAGACATTTATGGGGTTCATGTCATAGCTTCTGTTAGTTCCAGTGATTTTGAAAACAAAAAAGAATGTAAAACTCCTCAATTAATTTCTTTCCACTGTACAATAAATATACGGAGGGGCATGTATATCAATAAGGTGCGTTTCTGACCACCAGACGAATGCTTTGGTTGGTTTAACCTTCAGTGAAAAATATTTGCCTCTTCATGTAGTCTGTGTTACTGTTTTTGCTGCTTCTCACTCATAATTATCATTTAACAGAAGCAGTGCTACTTGTGTCAACATTTATACTTCAAGCTCTATCAGATGTAAACAAAGACTACAAATACTGTAAAAAGGAAGTGAACTCAAAGGGTTTTCAAATGTTTGTACAGTACGTACAATAAGAGGGAATATTTGCAACCCTCACATGTTCAGCTTTGCAGTAAAACATAATTACGCTGATAAATTTTCACTCAGGTTTGCTGTTTGAGCTGACAGAGGTTAAAAATACAAATTTTCATACTTCAAAGGCATTTGTTTTTCAATCATAATGCACCCTGCATAAAAGGAAAGGTTATCATGAAGGTAGAAGATGTGCTGAGGTGTGCAGGAGTTGTAAAGTTTTAATGCACATTAAATATTCAGAAATAAACACGAAAGGCAGGTTTTGGAGTAACGACTGCACATTACTGCAGCACTGACTTTATTCTCAAACACATTATTAGAATCTAAAAATAAGAAAATCTTCATGGTCATTGTGGCCCAGAGTCCTTTCATCTGCCAAAAAAACCCACATTAATACAAAGAGATACAGAGCAAGAGAGAGAGAGAGAGAGAGAGAGAGAGATGTCTCTCTGCATTATTATTAACACTAAAACAAACCTCAATTTGATTTAAAAAAAACAACATTAAAACACAACCAAACCAGCAACAGTTATAGTTTCTTAAATAGCCTCTGAGCACAGAGAGAAATAGAGTTGACAAACGAGATCATGCAACCCAATCACCCACTCAGCTTTCTCATTAACACTTCACACACACTCACACAGTTTGGATCCAAATCAAAATAATCAGCAGACATATGCCAGTAGGAGGAGCTGGTATCATACAAAGGAGCATTTCTTTTTGTCTGTTTTTTCTTTTTCCCAACAAATAAAAATAATAATTGTTTGACATTTCATTATTTCAGGGGATTAAAATACATCAGATTTCTCCAGAAGAACAATGAAAGTACTTTAATCTCACAGAATTATTCTGAGTTAGCGCCTGGTTAAACAGGCAACCAACAAACTCAGGTGATGTTCCACATCCTTGTCTTATTTGTCTTCAGCTGAATAAAGTGGAGTGAATCCAGTCATTATCGCTGCGTTCAAAACTCGGAATCATCACAAGTTTTCTGCCTCTGTGTGGGACTTCAGCCCATATGGCATCAGACCATCATATAACTGAAGGGTCAGAGGGGGAAACACATTTTAACTTGTATTTGGTTAATAATCCTTTTAATGCTGTGTTCTTCTGGCTTTGGCTATAGAAGGACACAGCAGCTATGATGTAAAAAAAAAAAAAAAGAGGATCATTTGACAACTTAAAACAATTATTTTACAGCAATTTACACATGCTCCCAGGAGACTTTTAGGACGGATGGTAAACACCATCCTGACAAAATGAGAAACCAGAAAGGAAAAATTTCAGACCAGACAGAAAATTAGACAGTTGTTGGAATATATACACCGATCAGCGTAGTTCACGGCACAGGACCTGCCCACCTGTCCTCGCTGGTATACACATCTTCTTTTCTTGCAGCAAGTGACCAGCAGAAAAGATACAGCCAATAACAGATGTTTACATCACTTCTTAACACTGTTCTACCTTAAAAAGATAATAGCAATAACCAGAAATTCTTCAATTAATTTTTCAATTTTTTTTTAAGTGCCAAACTCAAGTTTAGTTCACATTTTGTCTGTAGGTCCACTGTGAGTCCATTTATTAATGGAGTCTACACTGGGGTTAAGATGGGACCAGATGGGCCTGGGCCGATGGACACATGAGGCTGGAGGTTCATATCGTGGCAGTAGCGGGGTCGATGTTTGTCCTGAGATTAGCTCAGATACAGAGGTTTGTCTCTCTGAAGACCCCTGGAAGCAAAGACGAGGAACCGAAAGTGAGGACAGAAACAAAACACATAAGATAGAATGACCAGTACATACATTTACTACATGTGATGTTTCTCACTGTCTTGTAAGTATTCAGCTGATATCATTTTCTTTTTGGACATTTGGACACTTCTTACCAGATAGATAAAACCTGAAGATTATAATTCTAGTAAACGTTACAGCCTGGGATGGACTGGCAACCTGTCCAGGGTGAACCCTGCATCTCGCCTGCTAATTCCAGGGAGAAGCTCCAGTTTCCCTGCAACCCTCAATCGGATTAATGATTCTTTTGAAAATTATTGATCCAATTTTTTGGATAAATAAATTATTTCCAATGTTTCTGTTGCAGGCTGTAATGAATAAACATTACAGCCTGTCTCCATCCAGCAGTCTTTGTGCCCATTTTTAAAATGCACATAAATAATAAAGTAGGTGAAATGCTGAAAATTCTCATAACTCCATGTGTGTTTCTGTGAAAACAAACCGCGACAAAATGCAGAGCAAGCAGAAAAATGAAGCATGTGGCATCGACTGCAGCTTCAGATCTGTGTGGAGTCATGAAGAAACTGAAGAAACCTTCCTCACATAATGCAACTCTGCCGTGTTTTCTTCACACTTTTTTACTGATTGTCTATTAATGACTGCATCTCCATGTATGTTTGTTTCATGGCACCATCTTCGAGAAAATCAATTAATTTCATACTACTTCCACTTGCAGAAAATACAGTTTAACTATACTACAATTGGAAGGACACCAAATGTAGTATATAAATAAGCAGGGGAGTAGCCATATGGTGGGGCGTGGGTGCCCCTGAAATCTACCTTTGGTGCTATTTCCTAAATGTATGCCAACAATCATTTGACTATGTGAAGCAGTCATTCAGTAAAAAGACTGAAACATTATTTAAGCAAATTAAACACAGTGTCAGAATAATTATGAAAATGTGTTATTATTAGCAGCGCCTTCTTGTACTTCAGAGGGGAAAATAATGTAGGAATACAGACTTTGAAAATTGGTCTGTCCAAAAAAATTATAGCTTCAAGACAAGCTAACCTTTCAAGAAGAACTTTGTGCCGTGTTTTAACTTGTACATGGCCACTTCCATCTAAATCCAGACCTAAAAGTCATGGCACAGAGTTTTAATCTACAATCTAGACCAGACGAAATCAAACCACTGAGCCCAACAATGTCAATACCTACCCGTTGCCATGGTAATCAGCACCCCAGTCCAGGGAGGGGTGTTGGTTCGGAGTGTGTCGACCCAGTTGGTGGTAATCCACTGATGAGGACATCACCGCTCCACTACTCAGCATGCCTCCTCCCATTGGCTGGTAGTCAGACTGGAGAGAGGGGGGATAGCCCTGTAATAAGAACAGAAACAAACACAAAACAATGAGCAAAAAGTAACAAACTCTTCTGGAGGTAAAGGGGATGTTTTAATAACTCTACTAACATAAGCTGTGAAAACAGGTGATGTCTGTGTAAAATCTAAAAAGCCATCAAAGCCTTCTTCAGGTTATGATAAAGGTAAATGTCCATGTTTCCCTCTTAAAACTGTACAAAACTTTTTGTTTTGACTCAGGAGTATTAAAGCTGTGAGTCACCTCTACGGGACTGAAAGAAGAAAAGGGTGAACAGATTGAGACATGAGACAAAAATACTGCCTGAGCTGAAAGGGACAGGTGCATGCTGCTGTTCTAAAAAAAAAAAAAAAAAAAAGCTAGTTATTCTAGTTTGGCGCCTGCTTATCAACACGGTCAGCAGTTGGAGCAGCTGTGACACAAAACTCCTGGAGACAGTTGAGATACTCTAAACCTCTTTATAAGTACTGTAGTTTGCGTTGCAAAAACAATCGACTTCCCTTTTGAAATCATAACAAACATACATGTATAAACCTGCTCAGAAATCTTAATAAATACTATTCTTTTCATTTATTTAAAGCCTTTTTTCAATGTCAAAGCATTCTGCCGTCTTTGCCTGTCCAACCATGAAAACTTCAAATGCAAAATTTAAAACAATGAAAGGGTAAAAACATTTTTTTTGTCAGTGGGTGGACTCAGACTCTGAGAGATTACTGTTATTCAAGCAGTTTATCAGTAGCTAATCGCCTAAGATTGTACGACATGGGAAAATCTTAAATCCTTTACATGCAAAAGTGTCATTGAGTAGACTTTAATGGGGGCTTGTTTACTCCCCCTATTCAGCCTGAATTTGTTCATAGACAGCTGATGGCTCTTAAACACCAGCCTTTTCACAGTTTTACAAAAACGCCTTCAGATGAGAAGGGATATGAATAAGTGAAGAGAAAACAGACGGTTCAGATGCAGGTTCATCAGCTGCAATTACTGAGGTTTGAGTATCTTGCTGTTTTTATCATCTGTGAGGATGGAGGAGGAGGAGGGCAGGGGGGGAAAAGGGAAGATGGAAAGTAAGAGAAGGAGGAGACGAAGAAGGAGGTGAGCATGTCTCCAACCTTAAGATACTTGAGAGAGGAGAGGGAAATGGAAAAAGAAGTGTGTAGACGTGAGTCTGTGTGAGGGGAGAAAAGGAGAGAGGGACTGAAAGGGAAGTTAATCTGAGTGTTGTGAGTGAAAGAGGAGAAAGAGGAGGACAGCAGGTGGTTGGGTTCTCCCCCGCTCTCCTCCCCCTCTCCTCCTCTACCTCACCTATTCATCTATTGTTGAGCAAATTCTTCTCCTTCACTCTTCACAAAAACCCCATCTGCCTCCTTTGTCTCTCCCTCCCTCCCTTCCCCCATCAGTTCTCACTCTTCACCCAGTAATAGTTTGGAGCTCTGTCACTGGGTCTTTTTTTTTTTCCTGTTCACTTTTAAAAAATTTGCTCTGTTACTAAAAACATGCAAAATGGAGGAGAGACAGGGGATTATGGGAATGAGGGATTAAAATGGCACAATAAAAAGATGTAGAAATGGAAGTGAGACTTGGTGGTAATCTGGCCACATTTTATCGATTCTGAAGGCTCCCATCTGATTCAGCATAAATTCATATTACAGCCACTCATCCTGCTCTTCGTCCTGTCTTCATAGAATGATTGTTGACAAACCAACAATCTCAATAGTGAGAAATGAAGAAGCGGAGGGGAGATTGACGGGCTGACTGAGTTCGTTTACAGGAACAGACAGTGGCAGAGAAAACTGCCATTCTGAACAAACTGAACCAATCATTCTCCCTCTGAAGATGAAATCCCACTGTAATATCCATCCTTGATTTTGAGCGCGTGTGTTTTGCTTTTTGAGATGCTTTATATCAAGGAAATGGGTTTGTCTGTGAAAGAATTGGCTTGATAACCTACAGAGACAAATGTCCAAAGAGGAGAGCTCTGGCCAATTCCCATACAAGCAATAAGTGTTCATGCTGAATAAATTAATAACAAAAAGTCAGCCACCATATCAAAAAATTGATGGGAAGAAATCCAGCACAGTATTTTCCCACCATTTGCAGGTGGGATGAGCCAAGTTTGGCTGCCCCTAAAGAAGACAGCAATAATGTCAAAAGAGTGATGACCAAAGTGGGCTGGAGCCTATCCCAGCAATTATCAGGCGAGAGGCAGGTTACACCCTGGACAGGTCGCCAGTCCATCGCAGG
>JBBBVU010000008.1:10080964-10098924 GCA_037177055.1 Atherinosoma microstoma
TACATACATACATACATACATACATACATACATACATACATACATACATACATACATACATACATACATATTTATATGTTTCCAAATGATATCCAGACTTCATTGTCAGATCTTTTCAGCAATGGCCATTAAACATGTTATATTAGTGTTTACTGTGCAAGCAACAATACTAGGTGGACTATTTTAACCACTAGGTCTGAGCAGGATATACTGTGGGCCAATTGACTGATACACTATTTCAGTGGTGTGCAGACTCTGCTAACTTGGCACACTACTGGCATAGAAGTCGGTTTTACTATGCCAGTTTTTTCTGGCCAATTTAAGGTACAATTTAATTGATCAATGCTATTGTGTATCACTGTAATTGTATAACATTAAAATTATGTTCTGATTTATATTGGATAATCCTTACACCCCTAGTCTAAAAGATCTGCCAAATAAAAGGCTTTGATGTGCAACACATTTCTTGTTACTGTTATCTGGTAGATGTGATTAGTAGTAAGTTCATCCAAATCAGTAGTATGTCAGATTTTAAGTTTGTCCTGTATTGTGAATATACAAAGCTGTAAAACAAACAAACAAACAAACACATATATGTACAGCACATTAAATATCAAATAAAGTTATTAAATTGAATATACAGTGAGTCTGACCTGTGTGATGGAAGGAGGGGGTGTCATTCCCAGTGAGTGTCCACTAAGCTGCTGGTGGTGATGGTGTGGACTGTGCAGCCCTCCCAGGTGTGCCTGGCTGTGAAGAGGAGGGCTGACCTGAAGAGGAGGGGTAGATGCTGCTGCCACATTCCCAAGGGACAGGGCACCCTGGTGGGGGACACTGGCCCGTGGCACAGTCCCCCTGGAGGACAGAGCTTGGAGTTGAGGATGGATATGGGGGTGAGGAGGGGGCAAGTGTGGGCCAAGACCAGGGCTTGAGGCATGAGAAGGGTGTGATGGGTGAGGGTAAGACATGTACATGCCTGGGTGCTGAGGGGGAGGGAGAGAATGAGAGTGGGCCAGTGAATTGGAGGAGGAGTGCTGACCCGGGTGACCCGGGTAAACTGAAGGTTTGGGTGTGTACATTGAGGTAGAAGAGGAGGATGTGGAAGAAGAGTGGGGCGGCTTCATCTCTGATGGATCACTGTAACTCTGGAAAAACAAAACCAAGAAAATAATAAAATCAGTTTGTTTGTTTCAACACTTTGCTCTTTTTAAATACTGCTAACTGAACAACTGAGTGTGTGTGTGTGTGTGTGTAGCACCTGTGAGACTAGACTGGCTCTATAAGCAGCCAGTTGTTTCAGATATTCCTTCTTAGCTGTTTCTGTCTTCTTCTTGTACACCTGAAACACAAATAATTTCCCTTAAAGATGCAAACCTGTTTACAGCTTTTGAAAACCAAGATCAGTTTTAAGTGTAGGTGTAAATAACAGAATTACACTGGGTTTAATCATTACAATGATACAGGTGTAATCATCACAGAGCTCAGTGTTAATTCCTTCAGCTGACACGTTCTTAAAATGAAATAATGAATTCTCCAAACACTAGGGCTGAACCATGAATCATTTTTAAATCGAAATCGCCTTTAAAATGTTGCGATTAGTAAATTATAAAGAGTGAGATTCATTTATATGCTACACGGCACCGGATCCAGGTTTGAAACGAGCAGCTTCCACGGTTTTACAAATCCACTCGCTTCAGATGTTTTTACTGTTGTCTTTCTAGAACAATAGTAGGGTCCTCTTCTTGAGAATTAAAAAATTACCCCCACTTGTTATCCACTCTGTCACAGCCGGTGAGACGGAGGGGGAGAGGAGGCGGCCGCAGAGAGGACAGAGTGTCTGGGTGCAAAACTGCAGAGAAAGTGCGAGTTACTCTCCCTCATATTCTCGGGTAGGCTTCGCACCTGTGGGGAATGCAAAGCCCATCAAACTTTTCCTGATGAAAGGGTTCAACAATTTAATGAGACGAGGCGAAGATGAGGTAAGCTACATGTTTAAATTCAACGGCATGTGACAGCTAGCCAGCTGTGAATTCACATCTTCAAACCTCATAATGGACTAATTTTCCATAAATGACTGAAATGCTGAAACAAAAAACACAAAGGATAGAAAACTTCTGACAAGTCCTGATGAAGTGTCTCCATGATGGACATGAAGTTCTCATCATAACGCAAGTGTTTCCATCTTCACCTCCGCGTAGAGTTGAAAAAAACAGGATTTATGTCTGATTTTCAGTTGGTTGAAGCCACAAATTGTCCGATATGCATTCTCTGCTGGTTGGAGTACACGCACCTACGTGTGCATGCACGTGTCTGTGTGTGTTGCATCGGGGTGAAACTCTGCTGTGAGCTATACAGAAATCATGTAGAGAGAAATGACATGCTGTGGTGTGAATAAGATGAATAACATCAGACTGTTAAGTTTTTAATACACAGACAAAGTATCAACCTGTTCTAGAGAAAATGTAAATTTCAGGCTGCAGTGTTTTGGCCGCATCTTATAGTTGGTAAGTGAAGCTGCTCATATCTGAACTTTGCGCCCTTATTAGAATATAAAGCAGTTCGTATTTAGATGTCATCTCATGTGTTAATCCTCCATCTCATGTAAAAACAAAATGTATTTCTGCATGAAAATTGACCGGGAGCCGGAATTTAAAAGATTAAATTGGAAACCAAATCGCAATATTGGTCAGAAAAATTGCAAATCCCCATATCGTTCAGGCCTAGTAAACACTTACTGCAACTCCTCTGAACATTGTGACATTCAGTTGACATGACATGAAATTTTGCCTGTGCAGTAATGACTGGTAATCCCAGTGGCATTGTTATAACTGGTGCGCTCTGCAGAACTGTTGCTTTCTTGTCCCAAAGATGCTGCTGTCATTCATTACCCTTCTCACACAGCCAGTGTTTACTTCAATTTATGGTTTTACTGAACAGGATAAACATTTTAATCTCACGGGGTAAAGAGTGTGCATTAATGCTAATGGTTCTGAGAGGCTGTACACACACTGACACAGTGAAGATAAAAGCAAAAACCCTATCAATATTCTCAAAAATTCAGAAGACGGAAGACGATGTTGGCCATGGTTAATTCAACATGTTATCATGAGGAAATTTGTTCCCTGAAGCTAAACAAAAAGAACTTTGCTGAGCGTAGAGAAAAGGTCTCACACATCATCCAAGTACAGGACAGTCTATAACATTGGTGGTACTATGGTGAAAGATAAAAAGTAATCCGTTTTTTTGATGAACATGAATATCTTTAACAAGTGTTCTGGTTATCAATCTGATAACTCCAATCATGGGACCACCAAAGTCATAAACACTGATGATGTAGGGGGCTATAAACATCTGTGGAAATATATCAATCAATCCAACTCGTGACATACGAGAGATAGTGAAAAAACAGACAATTCATTATCATCACTTTCAGCAGGAAGTTTGCTTGTATCCAATTCTTCCAAAATTAGATAATATTTTTTCAACAAATAAAAGGCTTATGTAATTTTTGTCCGGCATCAGTTATTTTTGTTCCTCACTGCTCCATTCAGACATAGGCAACATGATAGTGAACACAGTAACATTGGTATATGAAAGGTTTTTATCATACTGCCATAAGATTCCATATTAACTTAAAAGGAGTACTGTGGTTCTTCAAAACTTATAAACAATCAATGAAATCAAATTAAAATAGGTTTTTAGCTTTCCTACATCTTTAATATTGTTGAACAGATGGTGTGATACTTATGATAGTTTTTTTTACACATCCAGTAGTAACAAATCTGGTCATTGTCACTTCTAGAAAAATATTATCTTTCCCTTCACCAGGGTTCAGTGTCTCAAGGATGTGGTTTGAGGACCTACCTGTTTCTGTTCTTCCCCCAGGCCATCCCACATGGAAGCCACAATCTTTGACACTTCCCCGAAGGTAGCGTTGGGGTTCTGGGCCTTGATGTTGGCTTGAGTGTCCCTGAAGAACAGGGCATAGGCTGACACTGGCTTCACTGGTTCATTGGGATCCTTTCGCTTCTTTTTCTTTGGTGTTTTAGGTTTCTTGGAGATGTCCACTGTCGCTGGACGCTTCTCTCCCTGTTAAGAAGCATGATGGATGTTAAACATGACAAAAAAATACTTTTACAGTAAAATAAGAAAAGTGTGGACAAATGAATACATATATAGGTAGCGATATCGGTGGGAAGTTCATGTCTGAAGTAGAATGCATGAAAATCAAAATGAGGTATGAAATGACATAAAGTGAGAAACACACAATATATATTTGATGATATCATCCAGAAAAATAGTTCATGCGATATAACTTCCATTTGACCTCATGTGTTATTGTTTGATGTTAATTAGTTGACCGCAGAGATGAATCATATGGAAACTCCCCACCAGTCAGTGGAACTGATCAAGCCTCCCTGAGTGGTTAAAAACGATAGACGCTATAAAAAGGTCATGTCTCCACAATGAGTCCACTAACTGTCGCTGACGCAGCATGTCAGCGACAGTTAGCGTTGATCTCTTCAGCTTAAAAACATTTAATCAAGACTCAGCCAAAGGCATCATGAAATCAGTGTATGTAGTCTATATGGATTCAACCAAAACCATTGTACAGCTTGTGTAGACATGTCAAAATTTGGAGATAAACACACGTGTTCATCTGGTTCGCCTAATTATCAAAAAAGTCTTGTAGTCCTTTGGCTGAACCATCAGAAATGTAACATTTAGTACTAGAAAAAGTAGAGAAAAACAAGAAGAAATACAGTCTTTAATAAGAAATGAATGATGACTGTATTTATTGAAGTTTAAAATTATGAATTTGTTAAAGATTTTTTTTCTTCCAGTCTTTATAAGCTACACAAAACCAACTAATCATTGAGTATGTCTTAACTTTGTATGTTTGATTTGTTCCAATTGTCATAGTTCTTTTGGGAAATTTACAAGAAATTCAGGAGAAATAGAGTAAAATTAAGTTTTACCAACACTTTTAATATATCAAAACTTAAACATTAGTATCTAATCTGTCAGACAGACAGGGGAAATAAGACGGAGCAGATATGCATCAGTCCAGTAAGATTGATGAAACATCTGTATTCCACTGATTTTCAGCGTAACTCTTAAGGATTGTGTGTTTATTTGATTAAATCTAACATTCTTAGTATATTATACTAGATTTGTATCTTTTATTAGAGCTAAAAAGGCATGTTACACCAAGATTTAATAGTAAGATCAGGAAAATCATGATTGGTGTAACTTAACAGTGTCTATTGACTAAAATGATATTGAAGCCCATAAAGTTAATCTATAAAGGCTCCACAGAGTTCAATGCTTCATTTAATCCCACATAGTCTTACATGTAGCAATGTATACTTTGTAAAATACCAATCAAAGTAAAAAAGAGTGATGGAAAACCAGCAGGGGATTATTTTTAGTTATGTAATTTTAAACTTTACATCAATAAATTCTTCATATTATTATCTTATTCATACAACCAAGCATATCATCATCATGGACAAGATTTGATCAATCTGACTGACAGTAGCTTTACAACATAAGCAAACAAATCATCATCCGCTATATTCAGATTCAGTCAGAAAATGATCAAAACAGCACCTACACCTACACGAAGAAAATGGATGGATGGTATGTGATACATTTTTTCCTTTAAATGAACTCCATGTTTGACCACTAATGACTCTACATTAAATGTTTTGCATGTTCTGCAGTTACTGTACAATAACTGCATTTCTGTTGAATTAGTTGCACAATTTTTGACTTATTTTATTTTTTCAAATGTCACGTTCATTATGCTGTCAAATGCTGCAGCTCTTACAGATATCTACGCCCCCTTCATCCATTGAGACCTGATAAAACTTTTGACTGTACCTTCTATATGCATACACAATTTGTATGCGTTTACTTAAAGACACACTATTCAACTTCTACTATTTTCTCAGTGACGCGCCCCCTATCGACGGCTAATTCAGCATCCATCTTGCATCCTACCTGTACTGTGGGCTCTGTCCAGACAGTAAAAAACAGTCTTTTCTTGACTCTTGTCTTATCTCTTGCTCTTCTTTGGCTCTCCTTAGTTCCCTCTGTTCCTCCGATAATGTCTCCTAGCGTTTCTTAGCTGAATCGGCCGGTGCGCGTTCAAAACGGCCGGTTTGTTTACATGTACTTGCTAGCATGTAACGCATGCGCAAAGCGAAACTCAGCAGGCAGCGTCCCGGATGTGAAAGATGTATAGTGCTGTTTCTCAGCCGCGAGACGCTGCTGGGCTGCGACGGCTCTAGAAATGCACATAATAGATGTCACTGTGTCATCAAACGAGTCCAGAAAGCGGAGTTTTAAGGTCCAAAAGTTATATAATGGGCCTTAAAAGCTAGTGGCTAGTATAAATTAACTTCATGCAGTGACTTTATAAAGTCAATTCTACAATACACATATAATCACAAAGACAGTCTGTTTAGATGCTCAGGAATGAATTGTGAAGGTATAATGAGGCTCTATTTTGCTTTTATGTCCCATTCTTTTTGAAGCCAGTATACCTGTACACTGGCTTATAATGTTACCCATCTGCAGCCTCTGAGAAAATTGGTAAATATCATTCAGCAGTAATGGTTTCATTTCCCCAGAATATGAGGCGTCAGGTTGTTGCAATGTGCTTGTGTCTGAGTGAGACAGCTAACAGTGAGGGAGATGATTTCTATCTAGTTGATATGCAGAGAAAATGGGTCTATTATGACACATAACATTGTGATTCTCCACTGTCTACATGCATATACGCACAGATGCACTCACACAACAGAATAAAAATGATAGCAATCTATCTCACTGCTTACAGCTCAGTGAGATAAATAATACAATGACTCATTAAACCGGAGTTGTGTCTATGTACATTTGTGTTTACTTTGCGTGTGTGTGTGTTTTTTACCCTGAGTCCATCTTCATTGTCATCTTCATGTGCTGAACTGGGTGGAGATGGTGTGGCAGATTTACTTCCAGGAGGAGAAGGGGAATTGTGGGTAACAGAGTTCCTATGCAGGCCCAGCTGGGATTGGTTGATAGTAGACAACTGGTTTTGTTGGCTCATGCCTGATTGGTTCCTGGGTCCAAGTGCTGCTTCAATTGGTTGCTGGCTGCTGGTAAACCGAGAATCTGAGTTCACCATCTGCTGCATCTGCAGAAAGCGATGGCAGAGAATCATTGGATTTTGATTTATCTACACAATATTCCTGTCTGGAATTATCAACATTACCGTTCTTATTCAACATCAGTTAAAGAGGTCATATTATGCTTATTTTAGGGAAACAGGTGTCTCCTAGCATGAGTTACTATTTTTATGGACAAAATATAATATTTTGGGAACTGATGCACCATCTTTTTCTACCTTATGTCTAAAATGCTTAATTTTAGCTCCATTTCCTGTCTCTATAAGACAAATCTTTAAGAGGTGTGTTATTTTAAAACAGCGAGAAACCAAGACTGAGGGAACTGACACTGACAGAAACTAACAACGTTCTAACAAAGGAGTGCTAAGATTTTCTTCTCACATTTGTCATCAACATGCTTCCTAGCTGTATTGACAGTCAGAACATGTGCATGATGTGATAACCAAATTTGTTTTGAGTTCACATATATGCAACAAAAATTTGTTTTTCTAACCCACACTCATGATAATCATCATCTACTGCTTTTATTCTTCACGACATATGAAACAAAACATGTCACTATCAATGTAAAATAGCTTGTAAATACAGAACAAATCTTGGGCTTAAATTCCAGATGTAACTAAAACACCCAGGATAAATAATGTGTAAAATACAATGTTAAACTAAACAACTGACAGGTTAATTATGTTTATGTGTTTGTGGCAGTCAGTGTTGTTTACTGCCTTTTCTACAGCCAACAAATGGTCATAAAAAATAAATGACAGCCTTTGTTAAGTGTCACTGAGACAGCTTATAGTTTGCTTTCAAATCAAGTCTGAATCTTAGATTTCCACATTGGCCTGAAAAAGTATCCGCGGTACATAACACGCTCATGTAACAGAGCTAAACCTGAAACAGAGTCTGCCTATGCTTGGCAGGGTTTTTGCTGTGTGCAGCAGTCCAGGATTCACTAATAATGAAATCTGATAGTAACCGTGGCAACAGGCAATACAGCACTGAGGGAAAAGAGGATCAGAAGTCATTTAAAACATCAATTCCCATTTCCCACTCAAGTGTAAGTACATCAATAGAGCTTTTTAGACTCCATTTGCTACACTCCAGAGAAGTGGCTACATATCTAGAGAAGAAGTTGAGTCCACAGGTGCAGACTTAACAAATACACGTGTGTGTATTCTTTGTGTCTTCAGGGCCTCAGTTATTTATCAAAAGGATGTTTACTGCAGGATATAAAGTGACCAGACAGCACGCTCTACACTTTTACTGTCACACCTGCGTCATAAATGTATCATGTGTCATTGTCTTTCTAAACAAATGTTTCTGAAACAATGGGCACAGACAAGGGAGAGCAATGTCAACATGCATGACTTGAGGCATAAACAACATTATAATTACAAATAACATGAAATACATCATTTCCATTTATCTTATCATGTTAATGTTCTCTAATTAACTATCTAAAATAAATTGTAGCTACTCTGTCATAAGACAATTTATTCTGTTTCAGTGATGCCTCTGAGTCAAATCAATCAGTCTGAAGTAACTCTGGTATCAATGTTTTACATGTATACATTTTATTTAGCTTATGTTCAGATTATTTAGCTACTAATACCATGTATTCAAATGACTGTGAATAAAAAGCTGAAGGCAAAGTAGTCTCAACATGCTAAATGCTAACTAAGCTAATGATACTGACGGGACTACAGCTGCTGTAGCATCTTCATTTGCTAACAAGCTTGCAATAGTTTGGTTGTTGGGAAGAGCCATGTGATGCACATTCTACTAAGCCAAGAATACATTAAAAATTTTAAAATTAAACCTATCTAAATAAATTACTATATAATTCATGCAATTAATAAAAAATGCTGTATTACCAAGTATACTTCTGTGACTAGAGGGGATAAAGGGGACTAAAAGCTCCTAAAAAAGACCAAAATGAAATGATTTTTTCTGCTGCACAAAAGGACTTTCATGCTGGTCTGGCTAATTTGAGATTCTATACTAGAAACGTTATGTATTTGACTTTAAAGCCCATCTTTGTACAAATGTGAAGCATATTTTTCATGTGTGACCCTAGACTCTAATCATCTTTTCACCCTCTCATTCAGTTTTAAGTGGCATTGCCAAAATGCGAGCAGTCTAGAAGTGAGTCAGTCAATGATACTCTGTCCATTTCTTAGGAAAACAAAAGTTAACATTTGTCAACCTCAGTGTGGGAACTCTGACACCAATCGTCACAAATGTGAAGATGTGACTTGGACGATAGAATGAATTGAAAGTTTCCCCTTAGTAAGCATTGAATAATAACGGATGTGGTCTGGGCTGCTGTGCCCCTCTTGGGAACACATTACCTGAACTCGGTTACTGGCAGCAGCCTCTGAACACCACTGTGGTATTTAGATGGAACACAAAGCGACATTTCTCGAACATGGGAACGGGTTTCAGACCTATGTAAATGTTGGTGGAAATGCTGAAAAATACTATTTGTGGTTTGGCGTTGGCTGGGTCGGGACTTCAGTAAATGCCACAGTAGTAAACAGAAAAACATGCTAGGGGTCATAAACTTTCAAAAGCCATTTTCTCTGCTAGATTAAATTGTTCAAGACGAAGTTGAGATACTGATGATGCATTGATAAACTAACAACAAGAATTTATTTGAACAAATCAAACATTTTTATCCTTTTAATGAATAAAAGTACAGATCAAATATGACTTAAACTATTATTTATCATTTATCATACAGTATATGATTATGGCTGAATATAACAACCATGTTAAATTACCTGGCTCATGATGACAAATGCAATAAAGGAAATTGAAGGTCATGGACTGGAACAGGAGTTCACAACGTTACACCACAGACTCTCGTGACAATGAAAGGTAATCCCAATTTAAAAACAATTTCAGACTTAAAATAACTACCAAAAGAAAAATCTAACTCAGATTTTCCCTTTGAGGATATAGGTGTTGGGGATAGAGGTAGATAATGAAGGGGGAACCCCTGATGTCTGAGTAATGACTGACTCATGTCAGGGTCAAAGCTCTAGTTGCATACAGTGGCTTCACATTTTCACAGTGTGGTTAATGAAGGGTTTCAACATGACAGAAAGAGCTGTGAAATTCTGATTATGTTCCCAAAAAACATGAATTTGTAAGCTGTGATTGCATGAGAACACAACCCCAAAAAATTGTTTGCCTATGACTACTGAAAGCCGGTTTTGACAAGTGTTAATTTAAGCAGCAGTTGAAGTGAATCAGTAGCGAAACTGAATTATAAATTGGGGGTTTCTTAAACACTTTTTGTCCATCATTCAAACGACAAAATAACAGTTTAGTTTAATAAATGCAATATGACTTGAATAGTTGAATAAATGCATGTTAACCCTGTATGTTCAACATGTGCAATATGTATACCCACAGTGTTATAATCAAGTGATTAATCTAAACTTAAAGTTTATATTTTTTCTGTTCTAACTCATTTAATCCTTTAGGCATTTTCAATTTGTTTAGAGAAAATAACCTGTTTAGTAGCTGTTCTGCAAATTGTAGTTCATATTCTATTCGATTAACAGATTCATGTAATAGTATGTCAGTATGATTAATTGTGATTACCTTCCCCAAGACCAGGAAACAAGGAAATAGAGAAACAAAATTGCTTTCAGTGTGGGAGAACATTTTCAAACCGTTTTAAATCTCAGTGAAAAACCTACATTTCCATTCAAGAGACTTAATATTTACAACTACAGCTGAAACTAACAACTATTTTAGTTATGGATGTAGATAATATTTTCTTGTCTAATTGCTTTGCCAATAAAGTATCAGATATCTTACAGCATGGTGTCTATAAGATTTTTTTTTTAAATGAAAAAAAAAGTAAAAAAGGTTTGATGTCTAAGGTCTTGGTAATTCAGTATTTGCCAGTTTAGCACAAAAACTGATCAACTGATTAATAAATACAATTTGGACAGTAGTTTCTGTGTGACATATTTAATTTTGCTCTCAGACTGTCATGTGAGCGTGGATGATAATCATAAGGGATAATCCATAAAACATGGATTTTGCCACATAAGCTTACTAACAAAAAATTCTCCAGAAGAGGTGTAGTCTCATTTTGAATATAGTAATACCTTGACTGCAAAATTGAATATTTGTCATCTGATTTTTATTCATTTTGTTGTTAAAATGAGAAATTTCATCATGGATGCAGTTAGTTGTTTTTTTCTTTTTCTTTTTAAATAAAATATTCAATTCACATAGCAAATTTAACTGACTATATCCCAACGAGAAACTTTTTTTTCCTGATATATTGTGTGACATCAGTGCAGGATAACCAAAAGAAATGTAGACCTCAGAAATAATAAACTGAAAACATACTAAGAATTAACCAGCAAAAGAGGACAGACCTCTCTAAGCTAATCATTATAGATTATCAAAATTCAGACAGCAGCCAGAGAAAAAATGAAAAGTATTAACTCTCAATATTAACTACAACTGAATAGTCTTGCTCCTGAAGAAGAAGCACACACACACACACACTTTGACTTGAGTCTTTCTAGCCCCTTTTCTATCCACCCCGATTAGGCTGAGCCCGGCATGGTTGCTGGGCAACGATAATTCATGGTCTGGCAGTAAATGTATGTTAGCATGGAAATATAAAAGTGAGGTACAGAGAGGGAGGGAGGCAGAGAAAAAGTAGGACTGAAGCAGAGAAATAAGACCTTGCCTTTAGGCCAATGAAATAAAGATCTCCATTGTTCTGCAGTTAACGGACAGGTTAATCACATCTAAAGTGAAGAGGAAAGAAAATCTGATTTTAATTAAAAACCGTTAGAAAAAAAAAGGGGGAAAAAAATCAGTTGTTGTGTTTAATAGTCATTCTAATTTAGCTAAAGTCAGGTTGAAAGCCTCTCGTGTTTTCAAAATTACTCTTAATATTACACCAGGAACATTTAATATAGAGATTAAGAAAACAGACAGAAGGACTGAAAGATCAAGAGTAGGAGGTGAGAAGGTTTCATTCTTAATAAAAACAAGAGCAAGCTTTATTACAGATACCGACTCTTATAAACCTCTGGCACTGCTATGAGCAGCCAGTTTCTATGACAGTTGAAGTGACTATGAGTCTTGGGTTTAGCTTTCATTTCTTTACTGTATGACACAGTCTGCCACATCTGAATGTCACAGCTAAAAGCAAGATTTTCACTTTACTGTGAAATGAAGACTTAAAATATGAAGCAAATGTCAGATCGACCAGCTGCTATGATTGGCCTTCAAATAACACTGCCCCAGGCAATATCCTATTTCACACAGTTACACTGAATGAAATATGAAAGAATACAGTTTAAAATATACCCGCGGGCTGTCAGTTCAAATCTGACAACCTGCTGAGATTCTCAATTTGCTTCCAGTAAGTGAATCAAAGTTCATTTGATCAAGAAAAAAACTGATAGTCCACCATGAAGTATGACTTTGGAAAATAAAATATAGCTGAATGTGCTGCTTCTTCTCTGCTGGGGAGCATCAACTGGACGGGGTCACAGCTTCAATGATTTCAGAGAGACAATGACCGAAATGTCCTTAACTAGTCCTACAGATTTTCTGATCTTTGTCTGGAAGTACAGTATCTTCAAAATGAGTGTTTTGCAACATTTTAAGACTACAGTGGCTCCATAACAGATTTGGAAAGCTAAATATGTTAAACTTCCACTAAGTTATTTCACAAAACTTTAGATCAACTGGAGTTCCAGTGAGAAAGACATTTATTTTCCACCACGCAATTATTTTAAATGATCAGTTGGAGGAAAAAAAAAAAAGTCCCTCTTGATGGTAACAAAAAAGTAATTGGAAAGTTCTGATAATCGCACAAACACAGACACGTTAATCATTAAGGTGGAGAATTATGTAAACCTGAGGTTCTTTCTCCAGAGACCAATGTGTGAAAATACACGTCATACATTTTATGCTCATCCGGAAATGATTAATACATCAGAAATCAAACTGGAACACGATGAAAATGCTAAATAGCTGTAATTGCAATGATTAAAAAATCTAATAAAATAACAGCATAGGTCTTTTTAGAGATCAAGAATTGACAGATGTTTACCAATTTTATTTATTGGTTTATTTTACAGGCACAATTTACGTAAATAGACATTACTGTAAATGTACCAGAGTCAGCCAAATGGCTATTTTTCCCCTGTAGTGCCTGGATGAGGTAAAAAACAAAACAATGTACAGTTTAAGCAAAAAAAGAGGATTTGATTCCAAGAATAGGCAAAAAAAATCCAGGTCCAGGCACTCAAAGTGGTTAAAGATAAAAAGGCCTTTAATAGAATGGGCTGGAATAATTCTAGCCCATTCTAAGTGTTCCCCTCTATGAGCACCAGTGGTTTGAGGGATACCCGCAGCACACCTGTCATCTCTTTTTCATAAATGTACAGTTTAGATGGATATTAATTGACACTAGAATTTTTGTAAATGTTATCTTGAAGCTTATCTTTGACCTCAGATGGAGGGGTCTGTACTGAGAAGCTCCGTCATTGAAAAGATGTTCAGTTAATCTTTCTACTATAAATAGTTGAACAATTTTTTTGCATTCATGGAGCAACAACACGAAGCAGATGCTTCATCTGTTATAAACACAACCCTCAGTTCTCACCGAGCATTAGAGTTTTAACAAAACTTCCAAAATGTAAAAAATTATCATTAAAATAATTATCCAAAAAATATTATCTCACTCATAAAAATATATTTCATGACTGAGAAAACGGATTAAGGGTTGAAAGAAAATATTGTACAATAATAGTGTAGTAGAGAACATTGTAAAAATATTATTAAATAACTAGTGACAATATGACAATACTTGTCTAGTTTGTAAGATGTAGTGACATCTCACAGTTCACTCTATAAATAAATGAATACTCCACCTACACCCAAACTACCGTTTCAGTGAAAAACACAAAAGATCCACTAAAGCCAGGGTTTGGTCTGGCCCAGATAAGCAGTAATAGTAATATGAAGGTGAAACTTGTTAAATATTTGTTGTTGAAAATGCTGCTTCTAAAGTAATGAGAACAAAATTATTCTTATTTACATGTGGTTCTGCATTAATGAAAACATAACTGTGAATTTTATGCTGCTTTTCCACAAACGTATCCTTCTAAATGTTGCTGAAGCTTTAAAGCAATGAAATCTTATGGGGCTCATGCATGAATGTTTTAAATGTTGATCCTTTTTCATTGCATCTATCCGTATTTGTGTTTATCCCCTAAACTGACAGTTGAAGAAGAAGAAGAAGAAGATCAGAGCCAATCCTCTCTAAGTGGCTCAACCCAGAGTGTGTGTTCTTTTCCTACAACATCTGGGCTACTCTACCAGAGCAACACAAGCCATCAACTGGTAAAAGTAAAATAAATGTATGCCAGTTTTATAGTGAAAAAAATACTAATCATATTCCTGATTCTGAAAGTGCTAACCAAGACATTTTGCCATCAGCAGAGTTAAATATTAATTCCTCCTTCTCCCCTGTCCATAGTAAGATGGATACAGCCTAGCCAAGCATCAGAGATTAGCCTAAAAGAAAAAGGTAAGGAAGTCAAGGCGCCCTGGTAATGTAGAAAAATAAATGAATTTGGATTAAAAACTTGCTAAGGAGGAGTTTTTAAATGACAGTAAAGCAACAGTATAACCTGGTTTACACTTTTATTAACTTCTATGAGAAACTTTCACTAGGCAACAGCCTCCTTTTGTTTCATTCAAAGTTCAAAGTGATTGACCTTTGTAATGAAAGATCATTGGACTCTCAAATGTTCTTCCAGACTGAGAGAGGGAGTGGGACTGACCTCTTCTTAAGAAAATAAAAAGAATATCAGATTATTAATTTTTAAATGTTTCATACAAATCGTTTCATCATTCTGTTTTAGTCAATTGAATTTGAAGGCTTAAAGAACAAACATCTGTCTGGATCATCTGTTGGCAAGAACGGTTGAAAACCCATGTGTGTGGGGGCGGGGTATAGGACATTTTCTAACACTTTATATACTCATTTGTAACAGATTAGAAAAAGGTTATGCTTTCTGGTGTTATATATACGTAGGAGTAGTCATCTTCTTTGCTCCACTCTGCTGAAGCACATAAACAGTGTGTGACTTATTTAAAACAACTCACCACAGAAAGAGTACTGGTCATTGGGCCACCTTCTGGGCTGAATGTGCCACCATCCTGGGTCAACATAGAAGCCCCATCCTGGCTGCCAGGCATGCTGGGTAGGTCCATACCCTGCAGCTGGTAAGGATGGTGAGCTGAGCTGGAGGGGGGCTCCATGGGGTGGTATGGTCCAGAGGAGGAATCATTGGGTAGGTGAGGGGGCAACATGTGGTCTGGCAGGGTGGGGGGTGTGATGGGCGGGATGTTGAAATCATCATCGCACAATCCATTTCCTTGGTATGACTAAAGGGATAAAAAAAAAATGTAAAAAAAAAAAAGAAAAAAAAAAGAGTTATGCTACTTGTAGACTTGTCATTTGTAGCTCAATCAACAGTACATGTAACCTACAAACCAAAAACACACATTGCTGTTTGGCTTTGAGAACCCTGACTGATGTGGGACAAAGTCATACTCAGAGCTTAGGACGATGGGCAAAGTTGCCTTCAGCAAAATGACAACTTGGAGAAAATCAATAAGAAATGTAAAGAGGACTGTGAGAGGCTTAAGTGTCATGAAACATTACTGTCTGAGTTACTAGATGGGAGAGATTGTAAAAACTGCCCATTACCATTATCTCGGTGAGCTAAATCCAGTCTGAACTACAGCTCTTTTCATGGAGTCACTCTTCTTCAGCCTGAGCTCCTATCGAAGACTAATTATCACTAATGATATTCCCGTCTTATAAAAGAAAGTCTTGTTAACAAATATTCGCTCATTCAGCAGCAGAACAATACAGTAATTTATATGTACAAACCTATTTTGCCTACAATAAAAGACACAGGCAGATCTTCATGTGTAAAAATAAATCGGTGCTAATTTGACACGCAAAAAGGAAAAACCTGGAGCAGTCTAGTACATATTTCTGGGTGGAGAGCCACGTGACGGAGACATGAAAAAAGAAACAGAGTGAGAGAATTGTGTAAGAGAAGAGTGAGAAACACAAGAGAGAAAAGAGAAAGAGAGGCAGTGTTAGAGAAGCCTTCTCATACTAATCTGACAGAGGAGATCTTTTATAGAGACTGACAGCCTTTTCTGCTTGGCTAGCCACACCAGTCTCTCCATCTCGTCCTCTTTTGCTCTTCATCTCTTACCATCCTTCTCCTTCCACCCCTCTTTTGCGCTTTTGCTCTCCTAATCTCATACTCAATTTCTCTTTCATCTCTCACTCTTTCATTCTGTCTCACTCTTTTCTGCTCTATCGCAGACCCACATGCAGTGTTCGGTTATAAGTTGCATGACTTGCGAGCTGAGTGATGAGTTATATGATCGCTACATAATTCACAGCCACTGTGGCGAACCACGATTCAAACTGATTGATTCACCACTTTCAAATGAAATGTGCGAAACAAAAAAAATACATATCAGACATCAGCAACTAAATAAAGTTTGTCCACCTTCTGAGTCACTGGGAATTGGACTGAGAGCATCATTAAGTGTGGCGTAGTGGGATGCGTACTGCTTTATGTGCATTTTCACAAACACATGGCATAATTTCCAGTCTCCTTCAGCTTGTTAGATCTAAAAAGGCTTCAGTTGCAAACACTAGCACAATTTTCCCTGTTATCTTAACTGCTTCTTCTGGCTACTTAACGGAGATCGTGTTACACCAATGTTGAGGTTTTATTTACTGATTCCAGCTAAGTTTGAACACAAATACATTTGTTCATATCTAATATATTACATAATGCTCCAGGGAGTACCCCACCTCTCGCCCAATAGGATAGGCTCCAGCAACCCCAAGACCCTGAATAGGATAAGGTAGGTATAGAAAATGGATGGATAGAAGAATAAAATAGGAACTAATTCTGCTCATGCACTTTGCTCCATTAAAAAAAGGGGGGCGGGGGGTGGACTAAAGAATAAATCTTCAAAGTTAGCATGAAAAGGCAAGTAGAGTGTTAGTTGCCTCGACAAATTTGTAACTTCCTGTAACAGGAGCTAGGGAGACTGTCTAAAAGACCAAAGTACTCTAATTAGTCAGCTTCAAAGGCCTGATCAGTCCCTGTCCACAACTACTTATCAGCTCTGATAAACTTTAACATTGGAGAAAGTGTTTAATTGTGAAGAATGAGTCATCAACAATTTTAATAAGTTTCCAGGAACTGAGAAATTATTATAATACTTACTACAAAGAAGGAGAAAATTACTTCTGTTCATAGTTGGACCACAAATTGGTGTCATTTTATGTGGGAGATAATTAAGAATATTCAATAAAGTATTACTTTTTAAAGCATTAATAGTTGTGATGGAAACAAAAGTGAGTTCTTGGATCCCACCAATTATCTAAAAAATTACAGCATACACAGATACCTCATATGGGTGAGGAGGTACCTGTTTATTACAAAATATAATATAAATATATATATATGATATGATATAAAAAATAAGGTAAAAAGGGCAGTGGCGCATGTTAGAACTTTGATTTCCTTGTTTAATCAGCTTTACTTTACTCCTGTAATCAGGTGGCAAACTACATGTGTTTTTGAGCCTGGATGTCTGGATCATACTAAACTACAATGTTTATCAGGTCCTGACAAACCAAAAAGTCCAGCAGTGTTTTTCATGGTCTCCGTCTTCCACACA
>JBBBVU010000008.1:10099024-10112867 GCA_037177055.1 Atherinosoma microstoma
CTAAACTACAATGTTTATCAGGTCCTGACAAACCAAAAAGTCCAGCAGTGTTTTTCATGGTCTCCGTCTTCCACACAATGTCCTGCATAAATTATACTGCATGTCTGTTTTCTGTCTGCCTCTCACTCTCCCTCCCTATCATTTCTTCAAATTCTGCATAAATTACTCGTCTTTCTCGCTCTCTTTCTGCTCTTCCATTCATGCCAGTACAATGGCCTGTTCTTGTGCACTGGGAGCTTCTAGAAAGACTAATGTAGTCAGGATTAAGTCTTTTCACAGATGTTGTGTTCACATTACAAATGCTTTTCTCACACCTCCATGTCCATTTTATACAATATGGAAAAGCACACATGGATATGAGTAATATGACATGCTATGACTAGCTTTTATATTAAAAAAAATAATAAAAAGGGTGATAAAATGTGACTGTAATGGTGATGAATTATCACTAAAAGTAAACATTAATAATTTCTTTCTTCTTTTAAAATGTCATTTTAAGCGCATAAAATCTTTTTTTCTATTTGTTTAGAAAATTATGGTCAATTGCTCCCAGCACCTTATTTCAACCAGTCTTTCTCAGTCATCTCATGGCAAGTTTCCTCTATAATTTATGAGATCTCTTTACTCTAAGGTGTAGTAGTCAAGAAATAGAGCAAGCTAGAGGGTGATCAGCAGTTGTGGAAACAGAGCAGTGAACCAAATTGATCCTATCTTTTTTATTTGCATCCAAACCTTAGCACAACCTTTTTGAAAATTTCTCTGTGGCATCAGTGCTCTGTTTGTGTTTTGTAGCTCTGACAGACAGATCAACTGATCCTAAGACAGCAGCAAGAGAAGTGCTTTTCCATTACTCAGTGGACTATGGTTACGTTCAAACTGCAGTCAAATCTGACTTTTTTGCCATATGTGACTCATATCAGATTCTTTTTTATTACAGACTGAACAAATGCACAAATCTATCTTTATTTTCAAATCAGACCCAGGCTACTTTCATATGTGGTACTAAATCAGATATATATCTGATGTTTTTCATAACGCCTTCAGTCTGTAAAGTCATGTCATATTTTATCCAACTTTTACATAATCGAAGTGAGACAGACGTCACAATTCTGCACCCGAGGAGGCAAGGTCAAATGTAAACAATGGAATAAACAATATAACTTACAAACAATAACTTACATGTCCAGTTTTAAAAATTTTAAAATTAAAAAAGAATTGATACACACATGCTGAAATGTGTAGCATCCATATTTACTTCCGTAAGCACTGTGTGCAACATGTCACATAGTCTACTGTGCATGCAGGTCACTTCAGCGCAGTAGATTGTTTATACTGGAATCTGATGGTGGCCGAATTTAAATTATGTGAAAAACCACGCAAAATGTTTTGGTCTCAGCAAAAAAAAAATACATTGGAATTGATTATTAATACCTTCAGTGTGAACGCAGCCTAAGTTGTCTCATCTTTGACTGCAGTGGAAATAACACAACTTAGATCTGAAGGAATCTTTCATTGAAAAAACTTCCTGGCACTAAAAGCAGTGTGTACTTTCTTCCATTTCTTGATAACTTTAGAAGTTGATTACATGTTTAAAAGACAAAAAATAAAAAACAATAGAACATAAAAACAGTAAAGGATTGTGCTTATTTGTTAGAATAATTATATGATTGTGAATAAGAGGTGATTCTCTTAAACCTACAGTGTTGCACACTGTTTCACCAACTCAAAAGTAAGAGTAATTAATCTACTGATATGTCAGTTTTTTTTAAACTGCATTGGACAGATCATTATACCTACTGAGGATAAATGTCTTGTCTTGTTTTCATGCAACTGAAATCTTAAATAGAATGTAACAAGCACTGGTGTCAGTCTGGAGATAAACAAGAAAACAAAGCTGTGAGGCTCTTTGAATTCTGTGTTTGCTGTGCACATGAAAATGAGCCAAAAACCTCAGGTCAAAGTCAAGCTTCTAATAATAAACAATAAACCTCTTTCACATGATATTCAGCTTAACTTTCATGCAGACACAAGAAAGCAAATGGCAGTTTTGTTTTTTGTTTTTTTGTTTTCCTCAGATGCACACATTTTGATATTTCTTTTATCAATCACCGCCGGACATATTGGATGTGATTAAAGGGATTTAGGCATCAGTGTCTGCTGCACAGACCCGGTAAAATGTGCGCAATGCAAAACACAACATAACGACACACAAAAAAAAACCTTTTACAAGAATGTGCAAAGTGATTTAAGTGTTCTTTGAACTATATTGTAAAACACAAACTATCACAGAAAATCTAGAAGGGGGAGCCAAGTAATTAAGGGGAGTTAAATGATCAAACCTGCACAACTGTTCTTTAGAACATGAAATTCTACCTCAGCAGCAATGGAAAACTTTGGACTTAATGCTGTTGATATAGTCCCCTACGGACAAAGCGCAAGCTTTTACCATTTTAACTCTTGCGCCACCTGCAGGCAATAAAAGTTAAAGCGGTAGAATCTTTTCTTAATCCTGGTTGCTGTATCAATGTAATAATTAAATTACAATGTTGCAGTTCTTAGAAATAAATATATCTAGAATGAAAAAGAAAATTAGCTAGAGGCTACAGAAGACATGTTAGCCGCAGTGAACACGAATAAGCTATTTTACAACGCATAAATCAATAGATCATTTGATTGCTGTATTCTTTAGAGGGATACCGTGTAACTTTTGACCCAAATGTTAGCCTAATGTGAGTAATAATAGATGATGTCTGGGGTCATTATATAGTGTTTGACGGGCGTCTGCACTCCGAGGGCCTGCCCTCTCCAGAAACCAGACATTTTACCTTTGCAGGAATGGATCCGGCACTCATGTGATCATGTGACCTGGAATGCCTGCTTCATGCTCCACCTCTACAAACACATAGGGCTCTGCTTTGTGCTACTTTATCCTCCTCTTCGATCTAAAGTTTGTCATGGCTGAACAAAGTAATAAGGTGAAAATGGTGTCCGAGGAGTATGTGGATGCAAAACCCACTCTCTGTTTGCTTCAGTATTGGTAAGTTCCCTCTTTGCCTGTTGTGCAAACATACCAAAATGTGATGTACTTTTCACATCTTTCAGCCAGCGTTTATTCAAAACAATGGTAGTAAGTCCTGATGAGCTACAGAACGTTGCAGTACTTGTCTCTGTCTAAATGCGACTAGTTGAAACTAATCGGCAACAGACCAAAGCTAACGTGACTCCCTAAATATTTCGCAGAAGTGATACAGGTTTTTATGCAATAAATGCATTTCCTATAATTCATGTAAATATCAAAGAAGTAACAAAACGATTAGCAACTGGCTTGGTTTAGTTTGATGGTTTCCATACGCTGTAATGTCCCGTAAGCTATGGGCTAATGCTGACGTTTTCATAACAACCGTGAGATAAAATGGATACCTATATAGCTAGAAGCACTCAGTCACATACGTCCACCAGAGCACTATCCTTCAATGGTGAAGAATCCTTTGAAAAATTCCTGAAACTGAATTACTTCGCTATCAGCGGGTCAAAGTAGTCTGCAAACACGATTCCAAAACACGGATGGAAACTGTTTAATTTTGCGTCAATGCTGTGTGACCTGTGGGAAGTTACAGGTTCAGCTCCCCCTAGTGGCCAAAAGTTACACGGTATCCCTTTAAGTCTTTGTACATAACTTTTTTCCTACATAGACAAACAAACATTTTTTCCTGAACATCTTATATTCGTCTTACAAGTTAAAGTTTTCAGACTCTAAGCGTCAAAATTAAAACAAATCAGAAGGTAAAGAAAGAGCTAAGATCTTGTGGCTTCTATACATTATGAGGTTTAGCTGCATTGTAGATATTGAAGGTTTTGACTTGGAAGAAGAATAAATGGAAATCTCTGTTGTATAAATTGAAGTGGCTAATGCTGTTACTTTCCTATGGGGGGTGCTGTTTTGGTTGAAGTTGTAGGTCCAGAACAGTGCTGGACTGGCTTGAATGCATGCATGTGTGTGTGTGAATTCACCCAGGGTAGACGGTGCATGTCAGCCATGTGTGCATCCCTCCTCCAGTGCTGTGAGGGTGGGTTGGGTGGCGTCATCTTGCTGAGAGGGTGAGGGGGCTGTGGCACACGAAACTGTGGGAAGAATCACAAAGACAAACAAAGATTGAAATGGGTCCAGAGACCAGAAGGAGGTCAGGGGTCAAACAAAAAGGCCATGAAGAGGAGCAAGGACAAAACAAAAGAAAGGGGGAGAGAAAAAACGAGATTCTCCATGCAGAGCTCACACAGAGACACGCACAGCTTCCAACACACAAGTCAAAAGAGGTTTTATCTTTATGTGTTTCTGATATCGATTTCAAATCTACACCAATGAAAAGTTAAACTGGGTAGAAGTAAAAGAATTAAAGAGAAAGAATAAAAGTGCTTTCAGAGAGAGAGACCAAGAGAGGCTGCAAATAAATTGCTTGTTCGTTTCCTTCACTGCTAATCCCTGATAAGAAAAGGTTACTTTGAGTGCTGTACAGCAGCAATGAGGTAAGACAAACAGGCACATAAAAACTTCGTTGACACAGTGCTACGAACAGGCTAGTCAGATTAATGACTATACCCGTTTTCTTTATGTAACAACACAATACTGCACACTTGTTAATTTATATCAAGTCATTGCTTCTGACTTTCTCGTCACCTTAGCCACTAAGTAGAGCAATGACTCTGTGCCGAAATCATACTGATTCTGAGCAATAATATGAAAGACAGCCACCCAAACCAGCTTCTTTGAACAAAAGGTGTCTGATCCCTGAACAGTGCCTGACTTTATAGATAATTCACAAAGGAATAAGGAACAAAAGCAGAGCTTGCAACTCATGGGTGGAAAAAGCTGCAGTCTGTGGCAGATTCGATATAATTATTGACTCTTGATTGTAAATAATGTCATTTTCTTAATAATAACCTGAATAAATAAAAAATTCTCAAGCATTTGTGAAAGACAGCAGTTTTAATTTGGGATAGACTGGCAAGAAAACTGACCAGTCAGAGAAAAATGTAGAAATAAAGATAAAGAACATTTTTCCTGAAAAAAAAAAATAGATTTGTTGATTGCCACATTAAAAAAAAGGAAGTCTGAAAAAAAGTTGCTGAACTGGAAGCAGTGAGGTGAACTGAAGTGGGATGTTCACTGCAGCAGGGATGATGGGTGGACTAGCTGAGGTGGTATACAGTTTAAATGTCAAATTAGCAAAAGTTGCCATAACAACAGGCTCAACTAAAATGGTGAACACTGTAAACCTCATACCTGCTAAACATTAGTATGTTAGTACACTGACATTAACATTCAGCTCAAAGTAAAGCAGCTTTATCCTCACAGAGTTGCTAACAGGGTGTTTTTATTTAATTTAGCCTTTTTATTGATGTTGTCGAGGACATGGTAATTTTAATTGAAAATATAAAAAAAAGTTGGGATTATGTTTATGTGCATTATTGAACCTTTGCGTTCAATTCTGCAAGAGACTGATAACATTGTACAACGTTATCTTACAGTTGAGGTTAATAACGTAACCTTCATCTTATAAAGTAGGATCATTAAGATTTGTCAATCACTGGTTTAAAAGAGACTAAGTCTTTGTCACCAGATGTGTAAAAGAGAATACATATTTCATGGTCCTGCTTTTTTTCAATGGAAGAAAAAAACATTTCAAAACAGACTAAAACTGACCTAATACAGAAGCACTCTGCATGATGTGGCTGCATGTGTGAAACCAAGTCTACAGATTCATAAACTTAAAATCTACAATGGTATTGTTATGCTTTCAAAGTAGTGGCAGCCCTGTCTTTATGCCTACAGCCTCTCTGTTTCTGCTGTAACACAGCGCCATCGCTTCTACTCCATTAACAACTCAGAAAATGACATGGATGAGGGTCAGACTGGACTGAAATTGATCACATTCATCACAACAACCTCAGACTTTATTGAAGCAATGGTACTTTAATACTAAAGCCATAAATTCTTATTCCACTCACCACTCCCTATCTTCTTACAAAATAACACTATGAATAAAACATCAAATCATTCAGTTCTATGCCACACAATATTCTCTATATGGTACTTTATGAATAATGTAGTAGTGCTTCTTATTAATATGGGCTTTCCTTGGTGGTGAGGTAATTCTGCACTAACAAACACACATCTCACGCCCTAATGTTTGGCCTCAAGAAACTACATTCTGAATGCAGCTAGAGCCACAGTCATATGAAAACAGATTTTGCTGCATAGCACAGCTCCAGAGCAGTTGCCAAGTAATCTAATAACAGCTAAGCACAGAAGTGACACAACAGGACAGCTGTATGCAGACCATAAGCTGCTCCTATATGTAGGTCTGACTTTACGTAACCAACACTGTGTTTTATAATGGCTATTTCCATCCATCTTCCATGACCAGCCTATTAACATACATTATCTGTTCTACTAAAATGACGAAAAGGGGGAGGTACTAACTGTTGTGATAATCATTAAACTGGTAGATTATTTAGCCTTTTTCTCAATTAAGTCATAAAATACCTATCCTAATTTCTGAATTTCTGAAATTGACTTCTTAAAAATTTTAAAAATATGTAATTTGCTATCATGAAAAAAGCAGTCATAGCAGCATTAGAAGGGACTGGTTAAATGTAAAATGAGCTTCTTTATAAGTCAAAGGGTTTAATCTTTCTTGTGTCCATAGACACGCAGTACTGCGGCAGCTCTTTTCGTATGAGCCATGAGAGAGCTTCGAAATAGAAATACACTGTAATGCTTTAGGTAATCCGACTGGGTGCAGTAAGTGATATTGATTTGTTCAACAGAATGAGGAGGAAGTTTGTTTGATGTGACTGGAAATAAGACTGAAATAGCTAAAGGTGAACTCAAAGACAAAATGGGGTATGGTCAAATGATTTCAAAGAAAGAAGCTACAAAAGTCTAATGTAAAATAATGTCACTTTTCTCATCTGAGCAGAGGCATTTTCTCCACTGCAATGATGCCTTGAAGTGCTCAGTGCAGCTGTTGTTGAAGAGCCTCTTCATCAGAGCTTCCCAAAATACAAACAGATTTGAATGACACTCCCTACTGTTAAGTATAACAAGCCCGATAATATTTATGGTAGTAACATCACAGGTTGCGTTTCAATAGCCTAAGTAAACACATCTTTCATTTCCATAGAAGGTATAAAAAATGAAACAGACAATTTTTTTATCTGTTTGTGTCTAATTTCTGTCTTTTTTGTTGTTGTATTCTGCAGCAATTATAGCTTAATCCTAATGTAGGACTCATTACACTTGCGCACAAGCGAAAGTGCAACACACATTCGTGAACTTTTAACATTTTGGCTCTTTTATACATCCTTGGATTGGAGGAAAGTCAAGACATTACCTGTCCTGCCAAAATCTTAAGAGCATAAAAACAGGATTTTATTTGAAAATTAAATTAAGTCACTAACTGTGCATTTTCAGCATGTCAGCTTTATATTTGGTTTGTATAATGCACAAACTGGATACTTTCCAAAGTCAGAATATGAAATGTTATGTCACCAAAAACTGACTCTGAATCACACATTACTGTCATACATGTTTGCTCTGATTTTTACACTTTAAGCTAGGGGGGGAAAGGAAAGCAACTACTTGTCTAACAATATGTTGACTATTTTTCTTCTTTTTTTTTGTTTTATACATCAGTGACTGTTAAAACACTTACATATAATTTAGAAAATAACTCAACTAAATTTAACACTACAAAAAATCAGAGAGACAACTTCACAGAGGAAATACCTTTTCTGTCTCAATCACACAGATGAACATACAAACTGTATTATTAACGCTAACCTGATTGGCTGAGGCGAAGTCAAGGCCTGCTTCTGGCATACCCAGGAACATGGTGTCCCCATCCAGCTGGAGAGAACAAAAAGCAAGAGCAACAATGTCAACAAACTAAAATCAAACATAGCAAACACAGTACAGCCAGCCATGACTAGAGATGGAGGTAACAGATAAGGGGCAAGCAGCCAACACATTTTCAATCTGTCATCTTTTATAGATGCTAAAAGTCCTGCTAGTGCCCTTGTAGTCACAAGGATACTTGGATGAGCTTATTTTTTCATAATATTCTATAATATTATGGTATTCATATCTCAATACAAAGGCTACATATCATACAAGAACATTCTTATCCCATTCTAAGGTGTATATCCAGTAACCTTAATCACTGACAAACACTAAACTTAACACTTAATCAAGCAAGAGTTAAAAACTTTTCATTTACTGCATAATGCCTTTTCTTCAGTTTCTTTAACCTATTATATGCATTACATCTCTGGCACCTCTAGCTTTTAAAAGAAGGGGATCAGCCTCATGGACAAAACAGCAATTAAAAATTGGATTTTAACATCAACACTTTTTCTTTACTCTAGAAAAATTTATAAATTATGTCTTTCATTAAATGGTAAGTGTATCTACTGAATCTACATCTTTGATTGCGTTATTACAAGTCATCAACATTTGGAAATGTTACAGGAAATGTAATTTTTCCGTATAATAGTACATACAAATGAAATATTATTGACTTATAACTTGTGTTATATGGAATACAATAGATTTTCATTAGTATCCTGTATGGCCTTTACTTCCTAATTTCTCTTTTATTCGCACAAGATGTCCTCCTGCAAGGATGCTTTCATTTCATATATAGATGAGGAATGGCAATAATTATCATCAAACTGACCAAGCCTCACCTGTGCAAAAATTAAGCTTCATTATCAGCCCATGGGATGCTTGGCAATAGTTTGAGTAAGATGCTATCTAAATTTTGCACCTGTGTTAGAAAGCAATTTACAAAAATATACTAGGGAAAAATACATTTCTGACCAACGGCAATGAATAAAATGGTCTGATTAAGTTGCAAAACATCTAAAGGGATTTATTTATTCATTTTTTGCATTCCTTAAGGAGTCCTGCAAAATAAGGCAAAGATGTGACCATTTCACAAAAACAGGCATTAAATTCTCATATCTGACACCATGGAAGATCTACATACATGGCAGACTACAGACCTTAGATAGCAGACATGTTGACTTGAAATAAAAGAACAAGAACAACCCTCCACTTACAGGAAGTTCTGCAAATTTTTGTGCATGTTATACAATCAGCCAGGCGCAGAAGAGGAACAAAAATTCTTAATACACCTGAACTTATCACCATATGCTTAAGTACTTGTTTATATACTATTACCATTAGCGCAACTCCAAGTGGTTACTCTTGAATGTGTCCCAGGCTTTGACAGACTTTGGTAAAACAGCCTTTTCCTATAATGCACCATGGTCATGGCATAATCTCCAAAAACTCTTTAAATTAAAAATGGTCATATCCATTGATGAATCGATGCATTGAAGAAGGAATGTTATTGCTTCTATTGAAAAGATGCAGCACAAACAGCTGTCTTTTGTTTTATTGAAATTTGTGACCATATATGTGTTTTATAAAATGGATTTTTTTTTAAGTAGTTTTATTCTTATATAGTTGATTTTGTCTGGCTGCTATTTTGGCCAGGTCTCCCTTGTAAACGATATTTTTAATCTCAATGGGACTACAAGGTGTTCTGGGAACCTTTACTGTTTATTCTATATCTGCTGCCCCTTCAGTCTTTTAATGACGTCTCTTTTCATTGCTATGCTGCTTATGATATCCAGTTGTATACGGTATTTATTTTAAACCTCATGTTTATAAGGTTCAGCTCTTATTCAGATGCTTTGACTCTTTTAGAAGCTGGATGACAAAAAATTTTCTTCAGAGTAATGATGAGACAATACAAGTCCTTGTCTTTGCCCCTGATAGATTTCTGCCAAAGAAAATAGAGTCTCTCAGCCCAATTGCCTCTCATGTTAAACCCTCAGTTAGGAACCTTGGGGGAAAACTCTGGTCTCGGCATTGTTGTGTTTTATATGTTCTTGTTTCTTGTATTTCTTTGTGAAATATGTTCTTGTTTCTTGTATTTCTTTGTGAAGCACTTATCTTGATAGGGGCTATGTACTTTGTAAATCAAATGTTACTTACTCTTTTTTTTTTTTTTACTTACGGTACTTGTAAAGTAAAAAAAAGGTTAAAAAAAAGTAATGTGGTCAACAACTTTAACATAGAAGATCAAAGAACCAATAGTACTCAAAGAGATATGAAAAGTCTGTTTACATTTTTAAGCTGTAGCCAATATACTTTTAGTATTATAATCTAATAAACATATTCTATCAGTCAGTAGGATACAATATTAGAGCTGCACTACATTGGAAAAAAATTACATTGTGGTTTTATTCTAACCTTGTGATATACATTATATTGCAATATGAAAAAATGCTGAAAATTTTCAACAGATGACTTGAATAGTACTTTAAGTTATGCTGCACTCCTGCTATCTTATTGACAGTTAACCTGCACTGATCTTACCTCTTTTTGTGACAAGTATGGTTTTTGTCTATCAAGTTATTCTTATTGTTATCTTTTATTGCTTGCTTTTATTGTGCAGGGACCTTAGTACATATTTTGTTCTATCGTGTAAATGCGAATTGTGTTTTACCACAAAGGTTTGTTTATTGCCACTGGCAATGAAAAAACCTTTGAACCTTTTATGCTCTCCATCTTAAAATGTAATATTCTAGTTTCCTAATTACATTAAGTAACTAACAATGAATGACAAACAGGTCAACATTTTATTCAACAACTGGAATCTTTTACAGCAAAACTTAACATCTTCCTAAGCAAAAAAAGTTGCATGACAATATAACATGCTGTTTGCCAAACAGCAGAAATGGATGCCATGCCTTTAGCCAAGTGAAACATGATAGCATCCGTTATTTCTTTCTGACGTTTGGAGCCTTTCTCATATGGTGTATCACTTGCAAAGGCTTACGAAAGTCAGATCTGGCTTTGCATTTGTCGTACTGCTGTGTGGTGCCAACCTAAATGGTCAAACAAACTAGTTGTATTACCTCTCGTTGTGGCAACAGGTGCAAGGCACTGTCGACACAGAACACGTGTTTAGTTGATATCATCCTTCCTCTAGCTGAAATTATTACAGATAACTGACATTGTTTTTCTGTTTGGCACATGTCTTCGTTTTTGGTGATTTTCTCTTGTTTGTTGCTAATTTTTCAATGTTGTTTGCAGCGCCTCACTCCATGTGCAAGGGCGAGGTCTGCTTCGCCAAACTGATTAAAGAACGATTGTGATTGGTAGATGAGAAGATGTTGAGTTCGTTTGTCTTCTACATTGCAGGACCTGCAGTACAACTATTGCGCACATGTACATTGCGATGACGATGCTCAGACAATATACTGTGTAGCTCTAAACAATACTAATCTAATAGTTTGTGATTAGTCACAACTTTAAAAGATACATAATGCTATGTGTGCTTCACTCTAACAACACCAGTATCACCTTCAGTTACTATTACTCATCAAACCCTACATCCCACACAAAGAAAGGCCGAACAAATTCTTATTTGCATCCATAAGCCATATTCAAATAATTCATGGTATCCCAGGCACATAATCATCGTCTCAGTTGACAAACACAAGAACATTTGAACAGGTGGGTAGAAGTAAAGCACTGTCCTGTGCACACAATCAGACAATCAAACACACACACAGGTGGACACACAGGTGTAGCAGCCCTGTCCATTTGCCAGCTGTTGGGTATTATGTAAATGAGGTGTAGGTTTACAGAGTCTACAGAAAGCCAAAAAACTATGTTGTGATGGACAATTTTGTAGCATTAATAGTTCATTTTAAATACTTTACATTGACCATTTCATATAATAAACAAAATAAATTAACATATCTCTGTCCGATCTTCATTTTTCCTCTCTCAGGATGAGCAACATTTTCACACAAATCAGAGGAGAGGAAGGGACAGTAAACCTTCTAACCTCACTGTCACATAAGCCTCTTCCATTTACCTTTGACACAGTCCCTCATGCAAAATGTCAAAGAGAAACACACATACCAAAACAAAGAATACACAATGTGATGTGTAACACTATCAAAAGCCTTTTGAAAAGATAGTAAAAGTAAATGAATAAAAACAAAATTACAGTACTTGCCAAAAATAGAAAAATCCCTACATGAAATGTATTTGATTGGGCTTTTACATTATAGACTCAACCCAGCTGACAAACAGTGGAGCCTGCAAATGAAGCAATGGGTGAAAAAAAAGCAGGTTTTTTGTCTTCTATTTTTTAAATACACCTGTATTTCAGTCTCAGCCAACATTTTTTAACAATGTGATTAAATCACACCATGCTTACAATTCACAATTATGGTCAACTTACTTTTACAGATTAGCATTGAATACAGCTTACACAGGTAGATGATTGTAGAATAAACTCTCAAAATTATTATTCTCAAACACATAAATTATAATGGTGAATGATCCAAAACATTTTCTTTACATTTACTTATACTGTAAGGTACAACATGACTATTAAAACAGAAACTATCACTCAAGTTACACTATTACATACTTAAAGTAATTATCTAAACTATATTTGGGTTTTGGACAACAACATTCAAACAAAGTTTTGTTCTGAGATTAAACAAAAAGATGACTGACATCTAATGATATCAGTAGTAAACTGTACCACCCACTTCACCCTTCCTTTAAAAAGGTTGAAGAGAAACCTACCATGGCTACAAATAAAAATTAAAATGCCCACTTGAGAGCAGCTGTTAAGTTTGTCCCCTCTGGACTACAGTAGCAATATGACGCTACAACAGAGTGGAGTGGAACAAAGGTGAATCCACTCCATTTTAGATACAATTTACTCATTCTACATAATTCAATCGCAATGAATCTTATTTAAAGTGATAAGAACATCGTCATTGATATTGTACAGCAAGTTTCTCACTCAGCTGCCACAAATGCTACACACTTGATGTTTAAGGAGTTAATTGAGTTAAACATCACTATATTTAGTCTGAATACTTTACATGCAGTAAAACCCCAACAGCAGTATTTTAGGATGCTTAAAATGACTTCATGCTTTGTATTTGCATATTTTTCCAAACATCATGTTTCCCAAATAACATGCCAGAGCTTCACAAAGATCATCTGATAGATTATTTCTGATTCAAAGACTGACTTGTAGTTGTTTCATGTCCTGCTTCCATCCATTTATGAAGGTAGCTCATAATGCCATGTGCTCTGTAACATCATTCACACAAGTACTACCAGTACAACCCTTTTCTGAACCACCTCAATGAGCTTTGATTTAACTTGTGTTTCTTCTAACCCATGTGGCTGTGCTTGCTGATGTTCTCCTCTTTTTTATTACAAGATATGAAGGGGCTTCGTTTTATCCACTCAAAACTTAAGATATAATTTTAATAACATTTTGCTTACAGATGCTTCATATGACACAGTTGTGAGAAACAAGAAATATTGGACTAACTAGATAATGTGAATAAAACAATTTCTTATTGTGGATTTAACAGTATCAATTTAAAACTTACTCAGAGGACAAATGGGTAAAATAAGATAAAATTTCTCAATACTCAAACTAATTACTAGGGATGGGTACCAAAACCCGGTATTAAAACGGCCCAGGGGCTGAGTCTGACGGTCTACGTGGACTGTTAAGCTTCCGCGGTATCGGTGTGCTTAACGGTATTTAAGGTGGTATTAATCTTTTGCGGGAGACTTAACTCAAGCCAGTAACCCCTCCTCCTTAACAAGAACACGCATTGCTGGGATGATGGGAGGGGCAACCGTCGTCTCTAGCTGCTCAGGATGGGGATTGGATCGAAGACTAGATTCCATCCAGTCTGTTGGTTTCCTTAGCTA
>JBBBVU010000008.1:10112967-10132958 GCA_037177055.1 Atherinosoma microstoma
GCTCTGTTTTGCAGCCAGCACCTAGCGGAGGAGGGGGGAACTGCAATTTTTGGCACTTCCGCATAGGCTTCATTTTTCTAAACCGGAGGTTGCCCCTTGACCGAAAGTTATGAAAATGAGTATGTAAACTAAGACAAAATTGGTCTTAAACCCCCTAAAATGCAAAAATATCACGCAACAACAATCCAATTCATTAAGTACAGTTTTATAACAGGCAGATCCGAGAAGTTTATATGTAGTGTTTGCTAAGTTGACAATGTTGTATTGTCCCTGCCTTTCACCCCATGGCAGCTGGGATTGGCTCCAGGCCCATCCAGTGACCCTGAACAGGATGCAGTGGTATAAAAAATGGATGGATGGATGTTGTATTGTTGTTCCTAATGTTTTCAGGGGTTGTTTTGCACGTTATTTTTACAAATGACATAATTTTGGTTCTTAATTGCAATGTTTTATGGAAAGTTTTGTTTCATGTTTTTGAATCAAATGCCTTAAACTTTTTAAATAGACAACAGTAAAGTGTTAAGTCTATAACATATCGAATAAGTTATCAGTGTTTATATTTTTTAAAGTTTATTTTGTACTTTTTATTTTATATTTCATTGTTTTCTGTGCGTGGTTGTTTCCAAATGTTAAAAATAAACAAATTAATGTTCATCATTTGTTTTTTTCCCCTTTTGTTTCAGTCTATTAAAAAAAAGTATCGATAAGAGTACCGATAAGAGTAGTAACATCGATAAATCCTTAACAATACCCATCCCTACTAATTACAACTTATTACTTAATACTGAATCATGGGAATACAGAGGGCAAAATATCCACTGACTCAAACTATTTTGTAGTCATCCATAAATATCTGTACTTTTTAACATAAACCAACCCGAATCTGGTGACAAGGACATCCAAAGATTGGCCAGTCATGGATGAAAGGCTAATCCTGAAGCATTTCAGTTTGAAATATAGAGCAGAAAAAACAGCTATTATGAAGAAACAAACAGCAGTGAAGGTAAAGACTGGATACTGATGCCTAAAGACTCCATGTACTTGATCAGGTTCCATTCTGAGACTTGATTCCAGTTTACACTTTGATAAATTTATCAATTAGAAAATGTACAATTAAGGCCATTTGGAGTGGGTAAACTAAGTGGCTAATGTGTTCCTGCAATCCAAAGGACAAATATAGCTCTCAACCTACAGTTTGTACTATCTGAGGAGAGGAGATGAGAAAGAATGAGGACAAAGGGAAAATAAAGCCAGTGGAGAGAAATAAATAGCGATGATTTCTTTTCAGCGGGCGCTCAGAGTGAGAGTCAGAGTGGAACCCATTACGCTCTTCATTAACTCAGAGGAAGAGACGGACAGAGATGGATCTCAGTGTCTGTCAAGGATTTGAATTCATATCTGGCTGCTTAAAGCTGTGTTGAAATGATGCACTTCAAATGGTCTCAAAAGTTTTTACATGTAGAGTCTCATGGATAACATATTCTTACTTGTTTTATGTTTCATTTCAGTAAGTGAATTGATTCACCAACACAACTTAATCATCACTGTAACTGAATCTTTTCACCCAACTCATTAGAAACAAGATGAGTCATGGTTGGTTTGACACGCAGGAAACATTAAAAATAAAGTATGTAATAAAAATATTTACGAAGATATTATGACAACACTATTTTCAGTCCTACTGTGAGATAATAAGGAGTACCACAGATTGTTTTGTGGTTTAAGCAACCATACATCGCCAACAACTAAAGAGATAAGACAATAACATATAAATGATTATACAAATTGGCATTTCCTTACACTGTATGTATTTCCTACCAAAAAAGTTTAATTTTAACCCATTTATTTTCTAATATTGAGATTTAAACAATCATTGCAACCAATTTTCCATACCTATATTACAGATTATTATAGCACATACGTTAACTCCTGTAAGTAAGACAATAACTGCAGTTAGATGGCTAGTTACTGGTTTTTCTTCTTCAAAATGAACAAAACAATGCAATGTTCTGTGATAATAAAAAAAAACATTACAAGAAAATGTAAGATTATGTACCTGTCTTTACAGTGACAGAAGTCAGATGGGACCTTGTGTCCATTCCTAGGACAGACTATGGTTTATTTACTTTATTGAATTATTTTAAAACAATTTACATTTTGCAAGTCGAAGCTAAAGCAACACCTCAGCCTCATTCTGAGGTTGGAAAACTCTGTCATTCACACGCTGTAGCTTTTCTGTTGATATCATTCGTATTTACTTTCATTGCACGAGTAAGACAATAATCCATCTTTTTACATTTATTGACGCTTTTATCAGTGCTGAGTATGTATCTTAAAACCTTTCAACAAGAGAAATATAAAAGAGGGTAAGGTTTGTAGTGAAACCAAATTACTCTTTTTTTTCTCCCTCCTCATGCTCTTTCACACTCATCTTTCCTGCTGCCTCTCCATTTCTGTGTGTGTATGTCTGTATTTGTGTGGGTAAAGCAAAGGTTTGAATAACAAGCAGCCAGCTAAGTGGGTCAGGGTCGGAGGAAGGGGGAGAAAGAGGGGGAGAGAGACTATTAGGATGACAGGCAAGGACAAAGGAAAAGAGAGGAATACAGTGTATCAAGGAAAAGGGGAGAAAAGTGAGGGAAAAAGGGAGAGGTTGAGATATGGAATTTGCTGTGAATGAGCTGGAGAAAGACAGAAAGGTTAAGTAAGTGTGGGGAGAGAGTTATAAAGAGTGAAATCAGAGGATGTAAATGGAAGGAGTGTGGTTTAACTTCATTTCCCACAGACCAGACTATCATCTGGCTACCTCTTCAACTAAACTGAAGACCTTTTAAAAATCTTACACAAAAGTCATTTAATTAACTGATTATTCAAGAAGATTGAAGAATTTTATATTAAGTGATAACATCTGAAACATGAGGTAAGATATTGAATTTCCAAATAACTTTACAGCGGAAAATGTCTAACATAAAAAGAAATAAATTAAAGTTTAAATTGGTAACCTTAAGATCAAAAGAATATGGCAGACATGGAGGTGCTTCGTTGATAATTAAAACTCCAAATATATGTGGAATAATGAAACAGTATCTGTGACTTCCTCTTCAGACAGCTTATGCCAAAGCTGCAAACATGACATCTTCTTAAATGTGTCAAAAACACGTTTTTTTTTTGTACATGTGGAAATATTTAGTTGGAGTAAATTGAATGGATTTCAGTGGACTCTGAACTCCTACAGCTTAAATGTCTGCACTGAGAGAAACAGATTGAGAAGGAAAGGAAGACATATGAGTGGTTTTGTGAGTGTGTGTTTGTATGTAGGAAAGGGAGATTCTTGCAGCTGTGATAGTTCAGCTCAGCAACTGTTTATCTGTCTTATCTCTGTAACCCTGACAACAATATAAACTTCAGTTTTATTGGCTAAATGTTTCACCCCGACTGCAAATCTAGATCGTATGTGCGTAGATAAACACTTCCCTGTGGACGTTTGGAGGGAAATTTGACTTGAAACGGTTGCTTAATCCTAATTTTGCAAGTATGCGTACAGACTAAGTGGTAAATATTTCAAAATCATGCTTCCAAAAATGACAGATATAATTCATATCTGCCTTTTTAGGCAGCATAATGCCAAAAAGAAAAGGACAGATTCTTTTTTTGGCACTTATTCCACGTTGCAAAAGTTATGAGCTCTAGTCTTAGCCCATTTAGCCAAAAATGTAAAGTCTTTACATTGAGCTTAACTTACTGTATGTAATTAAGTTACAATTACCCAGCTGTATGGACTATATACTGTTAAATATTATACTTCAAATGTAAGTACTGGCACTTCGAGAAAAATCTGATTGCGATCTTTTTTCCCCCCTCTAGAACAGGTTTATACTTTGCCTTGTAGTAAAAATTGACCAGTCGGATGTTATTTATCTCAGTTAAACTGTTTCGTACGTGCTTAGTTCCACGCCGATGTGCGCATATAGACACGTTCAGGCACATGCAGGTGGGCACGTTTTGACGAGCAGGAAGAGAACTCATGTCGGAAAATATGTCGCTTCAGCCACCTGAAAAGCAGACAAGAATATGTGGGTTTTTTTAAACTCCTAGGGTGGTGAAGATAGAAACTCGTGTTGTGGTGAGAACTGTCCATCGCGTAGACGCAGCTGAACAATCTGAATATACTCGTCATTATTGTAATTTCTCATGCATATTACAGCTTTAAATGGATCCAATATTCTTTGCAGGTTTAATCAACATCAACACGTTATCTGAGATCTGAACTTTAAGGATACTGAGAGTGGCTCCACTCAGTAAAACCGTCTTTACTCATTTCATCAGAAAAATTTTAAGTTGGACTGTTTTTTATCCTCTGTGGTTTTTGTCACAGCATTTCAGTCATTTATAAAAGTGAGTCCGCAATGAGATTTGAAAATGCAATGTGACTTCACAGTTGAGTGTAGCTGTCACATGATGTTGGAATGAGTGTCGCACAGGAAAGACGAAAGGAATTACGATTGAAGTGAGTGGATCTGTAAAACCTTGGATGCTGCAGGTTTGAAACATGGATTAGAAGTGCCGTGTAGCATAAAAATCAATCACGCTTCTTTTGCAATTTGCACCATTTTAAATTGCAATTTTGATTTAAAACCGATTAATCATCCAGCCCTACTTGAAATGAATGATTGAAACATTTTATGAAAGAAAATAATAAGTTTCAGGTAAGGAAACAGTACATGAGATCAGTTCTGTGTCATATTTCACATTACCCACTGTACAGAAGAAGAAGCAGCAGATAAATCCCAAAAGAGTGGAAAAGTTTGTTTCAAGTCACAAGTAGTTTGTAGGGGCAGAGGGCAACATGGTCAGAAGAAGTGTAAAATTTTAAAAATGTTACAACTTTATTTCAGTCTAACCACAGTAATTAGCACTTCACTCCAACAGCTATGATTGCATGATCTTCAACAAAAGCCGAGGGCTACAAATAAAAAAATGGTTTCCAACATTTCCTAAATAATGCCATGGAACTGAGCCAATCTCGTCTGCGGAAAAGTTAATTGATCCAAGTCATTGTCACTAATACAGTACACACACACAGAAACAATGCAGCAATGATTGCAGTATGTGATTTGATTGCAATATGTTTGTTTTGGAACCGAAATCCTGATAATTAGTCTCTTCTGGCAGAGCTCTGTCTCCGCCCATCTGTTCCATTTGGCATTCCTCCACCAACAAGGAGTCCCTCATTGCTCCATCCCTGTGATTCAACCAACTGAAGCGCTTTCACACAAACCAACACACAAGCAACAGTACTGAAAGTCACCCAATCATAAGCAAGCTTCAAGGGAGGGGGGAAGCAGAGAGGAGTGTGGTGAGATGTTCTTCTGTAAGAAAGATGGCCAACATGGACAGACGGACAGACAGATTGACTGGTTGTGTTCTGATAGATAATTAGATAAAATGGTGGCACGTTAAATGTTTAGAAAACTGGAAGACTGTACAATAGAAATACTGAATGTGTGAAAGAATTGCTGGGAGAGGGCCACAGGAAAGCATAACTGTAGATGTACTGAATATCTTTTTAAAGAGCAAGGCCTGAATTATCAAAACACTGCTGATATATTGTAAGACGCATTGAAGCAGTGGAGCCAATTTCCTCAGTGTTATTAGATCTGGTGAGGTTTTCACTCTGTGCTGCTATAAAAACACCAATTACCACAACACATCTACATACTGCTGCCTGATACATGACATTTTAAATTCACTGACAAATCCATATTAATTCATTTTTGTAATCCTGACTGACAAATATTGTTCCTTAAAAATGGTAATGCTTCCTTTCAGATTCAGTGAGGAGTGCATTATTTTTCATAGAAGAGAGGATTATCCTGTTTATGCCATGGCTACATGCCAGCAATCACAATATACAGTGAGTAAAGTCAGCCAACTCATGTGGAGCAGGTTTATTATTACATGAAAACACCGTATGTACCCTGCAGGTATACATTAAGCTCAAAAAGAATAGGGTGTGATGATGATAATGTTCTGCCCCCCTAGGTAGCACAATGCTTTCACACACATCCTGTCTGGTTTGGTTAAAACTAGTTCTATAATTGTCAGGTTACTTTTGGGTTACTTTCTGACCCTATTACAGATTATGCATTGGATCCGCCTCAGGATTTTTAGTTGGCAGAGATTTTTCTAAGAAACTGTAATATACTGTAGTATTACATAAAAATGTGTCTGTCTTGGAAAACCAAACATCAGGCAGCAAAGCTTAGATTCAGAGGATACACGTGGAAGCTGAAATAATTGCAGGGCATGAGAAATGCTATGTGAGCAGTTGCAGTGTTTGTATCAGTTTCCTGTCTCAAAATTAGCTGTTTTTCATAAGAAATGGAAAGAGGCTTGAGTGCAACAACAACTTTTTATAACGTTTCCTAAACAAATTAAGAGAACAAAATGCATCCTATGGTGGTCATCTTTAATTTGACCTTTGTGTGGATATGTTCCTTGTCAGCATCAACACTGCAAGGGGTGCATTGATGGTCAAATCACAAGAAATATCAAGTTGAGCAAAAATGAACTCTTGTTAGCAAACACTCAATTAAGAGTGTCTATGATTTTAACATAGCACCACAGCCTGGATGGAAAGTACAACTGTCTGCACCAAAACGTTCAATAGAGGTGCACCAAAAACTTATAATGGTATAAATAAATAAATAGTAGCTCAGTTCTAACTGCATACTGAAGGTCTAAGCTTATCTTACTAATGTATACTGCTCTTCCAGTGTCACTGCTGCCTCACGTTTTATTGTTACATTTTTTTGGGGGGGAGGAGATAATAACTACACAGCTTTTAGCCAAAACTGAATTAATTTAAATTAAGTTCAACGTTTCCTTCCTTTATGTCATTGAGCATTACTGCATCACCTTTTAGCCCCCCAAAATTGGACAGACACCACTGCCATACAAAAGGAAATGAATAGGGCCAAGCTTGTGTTGCTCAATGGTCACTTACTGTAAAATGTTTAGCAAACGAAATCTACCCTGACGAAAGAAAGGACACTGATCTGGATGATTTGAAACATTTATTGTCTTTGGAGGATACTTTAGTGAAAGTGAACTGTTCCTATCAAGTTTTGAATGCTGAATAATGAAATGTATACAATACACTGTATATTTTAGTGGTTACTGCTTTCATATCTTTGTTCATTCTGAGCTTTTCAACATTTTACAAGTGTCACCCTGCCCCCTGACAAATGCAAAGTTTCTTGCTGTTTTCACTCCATCTAAATCCTCCTGTTCCTTTCTTTGCCCTGTACTTTCCTCAATGTTCTCTATTCATCTGTATTTGCTTTGGAAATACCTCACCCAGCTTTCACAGTCATTATGTTTACATTAGGCCCTCTCTCTCCCTCTTTCTCTCTCTCTTTTTCTGTTCCTTTTTCCTTACTTTACTACTTTCTCTGACACATCCCATCTTGCTTCTTGCACAAGGCAATACGTTATAAACAACTAATCATTTTATATGCTTGCATCATCAATCAAATATGCTTTATCATGATATCACAACAATTTAATTTCGGATCAAATTGACTGCTCCTATTCATATCTGTAGGAAATCAGAGCATTTTCATCCAGTCAAAGCTTTACATAAGTCATTTCTGATCATTCATACCTCAAACAAACTTATTTATTATTAAACTATACACAAATGTCAGACACAGTGACAACTATTCCCACTTTTATGATTAAATTCCTTTAACAAAAATAAATAAAACACACAGAGGAGAATCTGTTCTCCTGCACACATTCATGCAGAAACATACTCAACACTGCAATCTGCCAGTACAATTTAGTCTATTAAAACATGCAGTAGGACGAAATGCTGCAGGACAAAAGATCAACTAATTCACACTGGCACTGTTTGATCTGCTTTAACCCTGGTCCACTTCCACTAATAGTGCAGTTTCTTTGAAGCAGTGTGAATGTGCATTAAAATTCTGGTGTGGACCAAAAAAGCAACCTCTGGTCTGCTTGAAAACTGAGGGTCTTGCTTCACTTGCAAGTGAACCCTACAGTGTGAAAACAAACAAACCATCCAGTGAACCAAAGAGAGGGACGCATCATAGCATGACATGTTGAATAATTTGGTTAAATACAATAATTAGGATTAATTAATTACAAAAAAAATGAACGTGTAAAAAAAATAAATGCATTTAATAACAGTTTAATAACAGAACGTTTGTCAGTGGATAATTTCCATGATTTCGCCGATTTCACAAACGTACATGTCAGAGCTAACACAGTGTTGCCAATTTAGCAACTTTGCGCTATATTTAGCGAGGTTTCAGATCCCCTCCAGCGACTGGCAACAAATCTAAAGACTTTTTTTGATGTTATCTATCAGAGGCCGACGTGAAAGCACGTAAAGTTTACTCTTCTAAATGAGCGGATGCTGACGTAAGCCCCGCCCCCATCCAGAAGCGCTTAACACTCTTGGTCCTTGCACAGCATCAGTTCCAGCTCCAGAACAGGACATGTCCTCTGCTCCATGACCAGACTCAAAGCTGCTGCTGGCTGATCCCGGCCTGGCTTACTGTCAGATTTTAATGAAGAGCGTGGAGGAAAACATTAAAAAGTTAAAGTGCTGTAACATGTTGTAGACTCTTCATTAGCTGTTAGTTAAAGTACTTAAAATGGTACTTTAACCTTAAGTCCCTTCAGTTTTGGCCAGGGATATTTTTTTTTTCTACTGTATTGATTGGAAATAAAACAGTAAAAACAGAAACCCCAAGACTGCAGAAACTTGGTTGTCCTCCCCTGTTTGCTTGCAGTTTTGGTTAATCAATGAGCTGAATTTTCTTTTTCTTTCTTGTTGGTCAGCAGACGTTTCAGGAGAGATCCCCCCCCCCCCCCTCGTGAGCAGTTGTTGAAACTGCATAACATCCAGGCGGTTTGGTTCGCTTGAGTAATGTACAATGTGAAAGCAAACTAAACAAAGGTGCAAAAGTTTCCGAAATTCCCTGCCCACATCTAACTGAGTCCTCCAGATTATCCTGCTGTGAAAGTGCCCTAAGTGACCTCTTAGGTCCCAAAGGGGAGAATAAAAAAATGTTGATGTGGATAGCTGCTTCTCACATTCCCCAAACTGGCTTACTTCTTTGTATCTTTCTTCTGGTTTGATCGTTAGACCAAATAATTAACCATGGCCATAATGTTTACCAACTTTTACACTATATATTTATTTTTTTTCAAGCAGGTATGTAAGCGCCACATTTTCAAAATTTAACACAAGTCAACATCGGTGTAGGAGGCTGTTGAGCGTACAAAGCAATTTGAACTAGTTTACTTCAACACCAGCATTTACACCCTGATTCCTGCATGTGGTTTAGTTTGGGTAACAAATACACATTTGGTTAATATCTAAGAAAAAACTGGTTTTGATTAGAAGTTAGTAGTACAGCATTTTCTGTCTCGTGCTTTAATTCAGTTTGATAATAAAAAAAATAAAACCATGACTTACCCACGAAAAAAATCATCAAATCATGTTATAGCTGCTAAAAAATGATAATGTTTTAACTGCAAGAGCAAATTCTGCAAGGAAACGTAAAGATGTTGTCAAGTTAACATCAACAGAATGCTTTCAGTCAGACTCAGTAAGTAATGAGTCTTGGTGGATGTGTTCATTTAAAGCATTTCATCATAATGTTTAAAAAATGTTTTATCCAGGCACCATTGTGGTTTCTATACAAAATCTGTTCAACCACAGTTTCCTACTGAAATATCTTAAGATTTTACTTGTTCTGTGCACACACAGATAAAACAGTACCATCTCCCCCGTCTTAAATCCTCTTTCAGATGAAGAGACATGAGATACAAGAGGTACATGCAATGGTACACATTATATTTAATGAGTACACGAATGTAGGTTGTACTAAGGCTAATTTTGCATTTCTAACAAGGCAGGACTACTTTGGGTTTTAGGGTTGAATAGCTGAATACAGTCATCACATCCATTTTAGATTCGAAACCATCCAAGCAGAAAATATATGTATCCAAAAGAAATTAATTAGTGTTCGACTAGTCATCATTAATCCCAATCATATGTGGTGAAATCCTGCCTTTTCAGTGGTAAGTGTGCCGAGGTTTTTCTCTGTTCCAAATGTACCACTTCTTTACATTACACATCTGTAGGAAGCAATTATTGTGCCTTACTCTCTAATATATATACCCTTTTTCTTTCATTTGTTTCTCCTTTGCTTCCTGCTTTCTTCTCCCACTTCCTGCCTCTCTCCTTTTTCTCTTCACTTCTGCATTCTCTCTTTCTCTCTCCCCGTTCCCCCTTCATAGTAATATGATCTCGTCTATCAGCCCGACAGAGCTGTGAATCAAAAGACACACAAATATAGTACAAACCAATGGTGGCCCCACCCCCACTGCTCGCTCTCTCTCTCTCTCTCTCTCTCTCTCTCTGTCACTCTTTCTCTCTCTCATCTACAACATCCCTACCCCCAACAACCTTCTCTATCTCGCTCTAGTCCCTACCCCCAACATGCAGTTAGCTCTCTCCACATCCCCAGCATCTACCGTCTATCTCTCCTTCCCGCTTTCTAAAACAAGCAGACTCAGACAACAACAGTGCAATGCTGTACGGAACGTTTCCACACATGATCTCAGCTTAAAAACAGCAACCTGGTATCCAGTACAGTGAGTTGTGTCATTAAACAAATCAAAGAATAACTATAGTAAAATAAAATAAAACCAAATAACTATAATCGAGCTGACAAAGAGACAAACGTGATATACTTTGCATGTCCAACAGGCATGTTTAGGCTCAGCATCTGTTAACCCCTTAAAATCATGCAATTCTAGTCTAATATGGGATTTTATGGATAAAAACTTGTTTTGGATCATCTCTTTACTGGACTACTTTTACCAGGACCGTTTTTTGTTGCAGCATCATCTGCTACTGAAGTAAAGTATAGCTTCAAAAATAAATTGCATTTGTGACTTGTCTGAAATAAGTGTTTACTGAATCTACAGTTATGATTGTAGCCTATAATGGTACACATCATTCTCATGTCAAGAATCCTAGCTTTCCAACAGTGTATAACATGTGGAGGTACTTGGAAGGGAGACTGAGTAAAATACATATTTGTGTGTCACATCTCACCCACAAGACGTCTGGTACCAAGGGGTTAAAGACCGTGTACTAAATCGGTTATTGCAATTCAATTCCCTCCAAATAGTTTGCAATACAGAAACATCCAGGATGCATTTGGAGCAGGTAAACCTTACACGACGAGTCGATTATCATTGGTGAAAATCAGTCTTTCCTACATTTTGGCTGTGTAACACAACATTGACAGAGTTTGCCGAAGTTTATTTCAGCCAATTCAACATGCTGAGTCACAACTGAATCTGTCAGTGAGAGAGCACGCTCTGATTGGCTGTTCGGTGTTGGAACTCAGTAGACAAGAACATAGCTAGGTTTAACAGTAGCGGAAAGGTAACAGCTAACTGAACTATACAGTCCATCAGGGGCACTGAGGTCTGCAGCCCTTACTAGTCGTTCCAAAATCTAGACTCAAAACCAAAGGTGACCAAGCTTTTTCAGTACTGGCACCCAAACTATGGAATGAGCTCCCCTCCCATTTCAAACTGGCCCCCACTCTGGAAACTTTTATATCATGTCTTAAAACACATTGTTACTCCTTGACTTCTTTTCATTTTTTAAGTGTCTGTAAGTCTTTATATTGTTTTTTTGCCTTTCAATTTCCTTTAGTGTGTTCTACCTTTCTAATTATTTTATTGTAGCCTATATTAATCTGGTAATTTCCTTTAATGCTATTTTTTCTTTTAATTTGCTTTTAATACATTTTAATCTTTTAATTGGTTTTAGTGTATTTTAATCTTTTAATTTCTTTTTCTGTATTTTTTAGTTTTTAGATTTCTTTGGTATATTTCAATATATTTTTGGAGGGCAGATTTCTGTGTTTCAACAATTATATTTTAGATGTATATCACATTGGCATCCAAGTTTTTTAGAATGTACTACACAATTTAAGTGGATTGGACTGAACAAGTTACATAAGCTTATCTCATTTCTCTAAATCATTTCTACGAAACAAGCAAGTCATCCAGTTTCCCATCTGTTCCACTTTGTAAAGCAAACATCATACCAACATACTACTGCTCCCTTACTGCAAGTTAAGATTTTTTATACAAATACAGACTGTACATCCTGGCTGGCAGTTGGAAGTTGTCTTTGCGTTGTGTTCAAGTACCATTTGTTAGCCCATACACTGGCTACATAAGAAGTCAACATTGGGCCCTTTCATTAGCTCTTGATGTCGGTTTGAGACCTAAGGCCTTGAAGTGATCTTGCGTCTTTGCTTTTCTTTCTATGAGGACATATTCTGTGGTTCAGTAATTAGGGATGGGCATAATTAACTGACGACTGATTAATCGATTGTTAAGAATTTCATCGATGACATTACTTTTTAATCGATAAAATTAATGCATCTTTAGACTGGTGCTTAAGTTGTATGTGAGCGCATATTATATATTATATACAGTGTAACCATTGAACGAATCCAATTTGACTGACACAAGAGTTGTTCATCTTGTAATAGAGATCTAAATGAGGAAACACACAGTTTTTTTCTACTTTCACTTCATTTTAATATAGCCCATAAATACTAAATTCTAATATGAAAATATTAATGATTAATCGATAAGCGATCGTTAATTCTCCCAATGATCGATTAAGACAATTTAATCGAATGCTTATCCCCATCGGTAATACCTGATACTGTATGTATCCGTGTTACTATTTTTGTGATCCTCAATTAACATTTGTGCACCGTTACTCATTAATCAAATTGCATCATTAGAAAAATAGTTTTCTAAATAACTATGTTTCCCTCCAGGCAACTTTTGCTCAGTTTTTTTACTACACTGCCTTATTAAACAAGTTATTTTTTTACTTTGATATATTTTTCATCAAAAGACATCCTAAATGATCTATATAGAGTATAGAGAAAAAATCCTTCATTACTGGTCATGTTTGAAATTACTGAAAATAATACCAATAAGAAAATACAGTGATGCAGCATATCTATCAAAAATGATTACATATTCACTTGCAATCACACAGATAACTGCAGGTATCACAGAGGGTCAGCTGCTCTCTAATACACCTGACCACACAATACCTTCTGGACTTTAAGTTGATGAACAACAAAACTGGATGCTGTTAAAAGTAGTGAAATTTCTTCTTTGGGGGTGCTGTCTGGTTGTTTAGTTGCCTCTTTGAGGCAGAAAGCAACACTGCTGACATTTATGATCAGCACACCAAATTACACATTGTTCAAACCAAATATACCCAAATACTAGTGTCATTAAACTACTACTACTACTATTACTACTACTAAACCCATGTGGGCGACTATCATGTCAGAAAATCATTTGAAAATGTGCATCCCTAATATAGATATAGTTAAACATGTAGGAAAACAGGACTGTACATCCAAAGAGAAACTAAACGTCACTACTCAAAACCTTGAACTTAATACGGAACTTGTGTACAAATTAGAAGCTCAGCAGATGTTTACAAGCAAAGAGCGAGAGAAAGTGCAGTCAAAGGTGTGTGAAGATAAACCGGCATATTATTGAGGCAAGAGTGAGCATATAGGGAGGGATCAGACTACCGGTCAGCGAATAATCCTTTCAATCACAAAGTTTTGTGTCGATTTTTCTTGGTCCACTTAGTCCATTAGACATGAAACAGATAAGGACTTGAAAACAGCCAGCAAAAGAACAGAATTTTGTGCGAGAGAGCACAGTTCAGTCATGTCAGTGTTAACAGAGCAGAAGTTGTGCCTTAAATAATGGTAATGATCCCAGTGTTAGGTCATAGGCCTGCTTTCACTGGTACCCTCTGGAGAATATATTCTAATAACCCTTGGTCCAAAAGTAACTACTACTTTGAAGTGAGAGGAGCTTTTTCATCTATATCTTATAATATTTTAGTTTACCTCCCATCTTCGGGTCTGTAAATACTCTGATTGTTATACTTAAAATACTCTAGCAATAATACTATCAACATATTACAATTAAGCCACAGTAACAACTGAAAATGGAATGTAGAGAGCAAAGATATTTCAGAAAAAAGAGAAAATAAAAAACAAAATGTTTTTTTGTTTAAATTTTTTTGTTTTGTTTTTAATGCATTTATTTTGGAAACTACAAAAATGAACACATCCTATTATACTGTACCAAGATTAAGGAGAGGTTAATAATTTGTTGTTAACTGTGCTGGGTGCACTCATCAGTTGAACCTAATTAAATAATTAAGCAATTCATCACTGTCAAATGAAGGTAAGCTTACTGTGTCTGTGTGTGTGTCTCTTCAGGCACACACAGCTTACTCTGGGAAACATTCCTCTTCGTAGACAGACAGCTAATCACTGAATACAGCTAAGAATCCAAGGATTCAGTCAGTAAATTAAAACAAGACATTGGATCCCTACTCCAGGTTCCTGTTGTGGATCTGACCCTGACCTTTGGCCTTGCTGGGAAGGGAGGAAGACAACAGAGCATCCCAGACACCATTCAACTTGAGCATAACAGAAGCAGAAATGAGAGAGAGCCTGCTGTGAATTCTAGTATAGTTAATCTATTTTAAGCTTAATAGAAAATGTAGAGCATAGTCTCTCACCACTGCTAGCCATGTATCACATTCTTATAAACACATCTTTGCTATTCGGACCATGTTTATAGGTAATTATGATTAATTACCTGGGCTTAAGTTATCATTAGAAGTGTCATATCATTACTGATGACAAACCCAGAATAAAAGTACACATTAGCTAGTGAGGAAAAACTGAGCATCACTAAAATGTAGTTACCTACAGAGGCTGCTTTAATTAACTGAAAAGGGCAATTAATTAGCACTTAATTAACATGGGGGGAGGGGGGGAGTTACAACGAGGCAAGGTGTTTATGCTCTCACTAAGATAAACACAAGCAACTTATAAACGACAATTTCCCGACTCTTGCTTCTTACCTTGTTGGTCCCAAAGGTTGGGTCAGGATAGGAGAGCTGCCCCAGCCTGGTGTGGTCTGACGCGGCCAGAGACTGAGGCGGAGGCGGGTAAACTGTTACATCCATGGCTGAAAATACATCCACGTCTCCGTCTGTCCTTTTCTTCCACCTTCTTCTCTCTTCCTTTTCTTTATATTAGGAGCCGCTAAAATGAACTAACAAAGTTGAAAGGTTTTTAGTCTACTACGGAACACAAACAGAAACAACCTGAGTCCAAATAAACGCTTTCTTGGAAATTATTTTTAAAATGTTGGTCAATAAATAAAGCCTATACCTAGCTATGGAAAGTCTCTGAAGTTTACGTCTGATGCTCTTCTCTACACGCCGGCGTTCATGCTCCGGTAACTGCTGCCGAGAGGAGCAAAGTTCTCGGTAAACGCACTTCTGCCGTTAAGACGAACGTTAAAAGGAAATGGGACGCTTCTTAAATAGTGTCGTTTTTCCCTCCTTTAGTCAGTATACGTATCCAGGCGCGGTGTGTGGTTCGGACAGGGGGATGTCGCTGGACCCTGTCTGTCCCAGTTTGGGACTGTGCTTACTGTTCCTCTGCTGCTGCTGCTGCTGCCGCGCGTGTGCCCGGTGCTGTGGTGTCTCGCGGACCAGTCATACAAAGAGCTCCTCATACAAGCTAGCAAGAGTTAGCCACAGAAAAGCGGATGTGCATTTCTTTTACAAATTAAAAGCCCCAGTTCTGTTAGGAGGAAAAACTAAAACTCGGAGGTGACAAAGCAAGTATGACCACTTGAAACGTCAAGCCCAAATTACTACAGTGACTAAAACCAAACATTGTAGCGCTGTTTACGGAATTAGTGTTGAAGATTCACCCAAACAGAATGGCTTTATCTTGGTAATATTACATTATCGGTCTACTTCCGCCTTGACACAAACAGTCGGTCCTGAACGGTAGCACGTGCTCCATCTAGAGGAGGGAGAGGGTGGAGATGTTTTTAGGAGCCAAGTAGACATTTCTAAACAAAAAAATACTAAATTGATCAGTCATGCAAAAAGAAACATACTTGATTAATGTTTTATACAAATTGTAGTTAACATTTTGATAGACTTTAGTCATTGTTGCAGTACGAAACCGATCATTTGATTATTGATAATCAGCATTGGAACATAAACTTGGCACAAAGAGTAAGCAAATATGTGATCGGTGGATAATCACTTCTTTGTTGTAACAATGTTCTTGGCCATTATAACACTGGAAAGTATGTTTATTTAGCCTGTTTCTTTCCCTTTTAAATAGTGCCACATTTGTAAGGAAAACACATTTGTGGGATGAGCATCAGAGTTGAGTATGTGGGTTGCGCCCATGAAAAACTTGCCAAATCTTCTCTGCCAAACAGCTTATTCTGCTATTGACCATTATTTGATATTGTTTATTGGATTGGATTATTGAAATCTGAAGAAACAACGCATATTGAGACTTTAACAATTTATTCATTTAACAAACAGGGGTCTTAGTATCATGTGGAATAACCATACACAGCAACAACACCCTGGCACCACTTTCTCATGCTGGTCACCAGCTTGGTCACACACTGTTAATGGCATCCCATTCTTCAACCAGCATTTATCACATGTCGGCCAATGTGGTTGTGTTGGTCACTCTGGCACAAACAGCACGCCCAAACTGATTCCTCAAGTGTTCAATGGGATTAAGGTCAAGACTGCAGGCAGGCCATTTCATCCTCTCCATTCCCAAATTCAAGTGGTAGTCTCTGAAAAACCCACTCTGTGGGGTGAGCATTGTCATCTTGGAGGATAAAGTCTGGCCCTGCTGTGGCCTTCAATGATTACAAACCTTGTTTTTCCAGTGAGGGAGATTCCACCCCACACAATCACGCTGCCTTCACCAAAAAGCTGTTATCCTGTCAGTGCAGCAATCAGCTTAACGTATTCTGTGTCTTCTCCACACTTTGACCCAACAAAATCCAATCAGTCAATGAGGTGAGAAACCAATATTAATTTTTTTGTTGTAAACGCAGAAACTCACAACAGGTTTTGTTGAACTGTATTAAGGTACAAATAAAGGGGACAGTTGAGTACCTCAGAAATAGTGTTAGTTCTTATCTGGCTAAAAGATGTAACAAATCTGTTGAGCGTTTGGACTCTACCAATCCACAGTCAGAAAGATTGTGTGTTGGCAGAGTCATGGTTTGGGCCTGTTTTGCTGCAAAATGGGCCAGGGATGCTTGCCATGATTGATGGAACTCTGAATTCTGAAATATACCAGTGAAGTCTAAATGAGCATGTCATGAGATCTGTCAGTTAGATGAATCTCAAGAGAAAGTGGGTCATGCAGCAAGACGATGACCCTAAGCACACAAGTCACCCAACTAAAGAACGGTTAAAGAAAAATAAAGTTGATCTTGTGGAATGACCAAGTCAAAGTCCTGACCTTAATACAGTGGAAATGTTGTTGGAGGACGTGAAGTGAGTAGTTGATGTGAGAAAGAACACCAGCATCCCAGGAGCTCTTCCCAGCTGATGTACAGGACTGATTAACACCTGAAAAATCTAGCTGCAATAATGCTGCACAAGATACCACCACACACTACAAAAACAGAGTTATCCTTTTATTGCCTTAATTACTGATAACTTTGTATCATGATCCTCAGTAAATGAATGTTAAATCATAGTGCGGTGCGTTTTGTCTTGTTTGTTTGGCATGAATGACAGGTTGTTGATATCATCAAGAAAGGTATGGGAGGAAAGGGTCATCAGAACAAATTTGACTATCTGACAAACAGTTTGGGCAAATCTTTATCATAGTTTCTTACTGTAGCTACATCATTTGTGGCCATTCCACTCATACCACAATATAAATTCCAGCAGAGAAAGATTTTCCTCCCAAAAAAGGAATGTACTTGGCATTTAAAACAGCATAGCACTATATTAAATCTACATGTTAATTCACTATCATTTAGTAGCTTGCTGAATTTATAATCCGAGCAAAGAAACATAATTAACATTATGCAAAACTATTAACAGTTGTACAGTTTAATACTTGCTTAAATCATGAAAATAAATTAGGTTGTAATAATCTATGAATGATCTTACAGAGTGTTTACAACCTTAAGGAAACAATGAAACAGACTGTGTGTTTTTAGAGAAAGAGAAAGAGATCTTTTGGTGCAAAACTGATGCAGACAGAATGTTGATTTCATTCCTGTCTGGGTTATCTTTAATGGCATTTTTAGCAAATATCTACATGTACATAAACAAAGAGATCATCTCCCACCCACCCACGCACACATGCACACTCACACATGCTCATCTCTCAGACTCACACTTGTACAGTACACTTAGACAGATGGCCACACATAGCAAATGAAATAAATAAATAAATAAATGGGCTCATACACATAAAGTACCTGCAGACACACACATAATTACACCCCTTGTGGAATACTGACGCACATGTACATGTAAGTATATGAATATGGTCCAAACCCTCACACACACACGTTTTAAAACACGTTCATGCACAAAAACATATATAAAAATCTACTGCAGTTTCTACACATACAAATAGGTATCATAAACTGCATTTTCTTCTTTATCACACACACATACACACCACAAACAAGCCCACACATACTTAGTGAACATAGAGTGTAAGTGCCCATCCCCCACACATACACACATACATATATGCACCCCTCCCTTCTGAAAAAGGCATAATTCACTTCCACATTCTCCTCCCCCACATACAGTTCCTCTCTATAAAACTCCATGCACACACACACACTCACTGTATATTCACACTAAACCACATGCACATATGCACAAAACCAAATGCACTTACACTCTAAAAAACACTTATCTACATATGCCCCTACTGTTGCACACACACATAGAGACAGACACACACACACACATACACACACATACACACAGAGTCATATGAAAACAGATGTCAGGACATAAATGCAAACATACAAATACCAATTCATGTCAACACACACACACACACACACACATACACACACATACACACAAAATAAAAAATCCTCAAGTACAGCACTAACACACTCTGTCTTGCTCTCTCTCTACAGTTATCAGATTCCCATGCATGAACTTTCTAACATATCTTATGGGTTGAAATAGTAATGTACTGTAGCATTTGAATGATGTGCGACTCTTCATGTCTGGGGATTACATTATAGATTCATAGCACAGCAATCCACCCCTGAGTGAAAACCCTTCAGGTTTTATGGCTTTCGAGTATGAAGGAGACAAAGTGAAATACAAAAAAAATAAAAATGAAGAAAATCAGCAAAAGGAATTTCTGAAAGGAAGGGTTGGGTAGAGAAATCTATTACAATATTAAAATACTGTATATAGAAGCAATAAAAATATTATAAAGCAACCAGGAGCCAAACCTAAGCAATCAGATCATTCTGATCTAGGATTAGTTTGGGTTATTTCAATTATTTCTGAGTTATTTGTTTTCTCTGAAACAATCATAGAAAATATATTTAGATTTTAGTTGGTTGGTCAGAATGAACCCATTCCCCTTAGTCCGACAGTTTCATTATTCTGTGTAGTGATCTAGCCAACACGAATCAATGAGTTCAATTAAACCAACTTGAAGAAGAGTTCATTCTGATGTGCTCTGTGTGATTGCATCAGTGGTGGACACCACATTTACTTGAGTACTGTACTTAAGAACTTTTTTTTAAATATCTGTGCTTTATTTGAGTATTTGTTTATTTGGAAACTCATGACTTTCGCTCCACTACATTTCTAGGAAGCTTGTCGTTGCTCGTTCCTTTTAAGCCCAGCATAGCTTTGTAGTTGGTATTTCCCCATCCATCCATCCATCCATCCATCCATCCATCCATCCATTCATCCATCCATCCATCCATCCATCCATCCATCCATC
>JBBBVU010000008.1:10141282-10152026 GCA_037177055.1 Atherinosoma microstoma
ACACACACACACACACACACACACACACACACACACACACACACACACACACACACACACACACACACACAGAGTGACACACATTGCAGAATAATTTAGCAAATATTTGAGCTACAATCAAGTGTATTCAACATATAAAATTTAAAGGTTTAATGTCGTTAATACTTTGCTCCATAATCAGTGCATTAGCATAAATTGGATAGTTTGAACATCAAAATGTTTCACTTCTAAATTTAGAATAAATTAGTTATGTGATTTAAAATGTTATATTATATTAATGCAGAATTCATATGAATTAATATGTGTGCAGTCAAATCATTATTAAAATTCCATAATTCTATGTGTTGCTCATTTTTATCAAGTTTGAACATTAAAAATTGAGACATGCACATCTCTCTTGCCAATCTTCCTATTTTTATGTGTTACAACCTGCAATTAAAATTAATTTTGTGTGGATTTTATGTAAGTGCAAATTAGTTTTTTTTTACGTATCAGAATAGGAAAGAAAGGATTTTAATAGTGACTTTGACTTTGGCTTGGTTGTCAGAGGTCAGAGGACAATAAGCAGATTTGTTCAAGATGATAAAAATCCACCAGTAACTCAAATAACTACTGATTACAACAAAGATATGCAGAATTCCATCTCCGAACACACAACATGTTGAACCTTAAAGCAGATGGACTACAGCAGCAGAAGAACACACCACTTCTGCCAAACCTGTCGCCGAGAACAGGAATCTACAATTCACACAGGCTCACCAAAATTGGACAACAGAAGATTGGAAAAATGTTGCCGTATCTGATGAGTCTGGGTTTCAGCTGCAGCGTTCAGAGGGCAGGGTCAGAATTTGGCATTAACATGAAAGTATGGATCCATCCTGTCTTGTATCAACAGTTCAGGCTGCTGGTAGTGGTGGTGTAATGGTGTGGAGGATAGTTTCTTGGCACACCGTGGGCCATTTTTGTATCAACTAAATATTGTTTAAACGCTACATCCTACCTGAGTGTTGTTGCTGAGCCTGTCCAACCCTTTATGACCACTGCGTACCCATCTTCTGACGGATACTTCCAGTGGGATAATGCACCATGTCACAAAGCTCAAATCATCTCAAACTGGTTTCTTGAACATGACGAGTTCATTGTACTTCAATGGCCTGCAGTCACAGGAGATTGTCATCATGGATGACAAATCTGAAGAAACTGTGTGATGCTATCATGTCAATATGAACCGAAATCTCTGAGGAATGTTTCCAACAGGCGGTTGTGAATGTAAAAGAAAGTCCAACCAAGTAGGTGTGTTTAATAAAGTGGCCGATTAGTGTAGGATAGGAAAGGAAAAGACTGCTGACTTCAAACCTGCATTCTCAGCAGGACCTTCCTGCTGACTTCTCACTGAAAATAAAGTTAATTCTTGCCAAAATCACAATTTTTCTCTCAAATACAGTAAATAAAGCTCAATAGAGGGCACTACAAGTGAATACTTGCAGGGTGGGGAAAAAAACAACTTTGCTATTAGTAAGCATATTTTCTAACATTTCAGTCTCAATGTATTTGTTTCCTCTTTACATTAACAGAAAATGTGCAGTTAAATTTCCTCCAGTGACTTTTCATTGCCATGTTCTTGTGTTGAATCATCTTTCTAGGAGATGGGATGGGGTGTGAAGTCAATCACAAAGTGACACTCCTTGAATTTCAGCACTTGGTAACGCAGCCCGCAGTTTTCAATGTAAATCTTATCATGTCCAGACTGTCATTTTCCATTTCCATCAAAGCCCAAATAGCTGAGAGGGAAATCTGTGTGACAGGAAATGAGTTGCAGTTTGCAGTGAAGTGAAGACTAACATGTTTCCAGCTCTTACTTCTTCTGCAAAGGCACTTTGAAGCTCAGCCAACGCTAACATTTAAGAATTCATTCTGTCATGGCACTGGTACAACGGGGTCCTCGTGTTACCCAGTGTAGTAACAGATTCCAGACAACCATTATGTAATGTATGCATTGAGCAGATATTTATATTAAGATTTTACTGATTTTAAAAAAGGGTACGAGGGGGACCCACTCAATCTTCAATGAAGGTTTATATTTAAGTCAGTAAGAGTCAGAAAACGAGTGTCTAATCGTTTGTGGCTTCCTCCCTGTGCTTAAACATGCAGGTAGAGTTACAAATGTCTTTTAACTTATTGTTGAAGAGAAATCTGTAATTTTTATCATATGATTATTGCTACGTTAACATTGCTGTAATATTTTGTCTTTTCAAAGCTTTTTTTTCTAAGTAAGGTTAAAACAGAATGAAAACAGAATCACAGGAAAAAGTCCAGCTTTTTGTTTTAATCTAGAAGTGAAAACCAAAGAAGGGAATCACTCAGCAATGGACCCATATTTACTGATATCTGTTCAACGTTAACAGTTTAAAGTGTTTTGTTTAAAGCAGCACAACTGAACATTTCTTTAACGAAGACTAATTCTGCATTCGTCTTGCATGCAGACTTTTCTCTGAGCTCTTTCCAACCAGTCCAATGTTGACTCTTGTCTTATCTTATCTCTTGCTTTGCTTTAAATTGTTGTTTTATCTTTTGCAAAGCACCTTGGTTCACCACTGGGTTAGGGTTAGGGTTGGTTGTAAAGTGCTATATAAATAAAGTACATTTATTTTCACATCCACATTTGCTATGTCACGGAGGACGCATTCACACCAGCCTTTTTTATTCAAATCTTAGTACATTTGCTCGGAAAATCTGCTTCGTTTGGGGAATTGTGAATGCGCAAATGAATATCTGATTTGAATCAAACAAGCAGACTCAGTCCTCGCTAGAAATGCAGATCTCAGTTTGCTTCAAGCAGACCAAATACAGAAAGTGGACAACAAAACCAAGTGCATTGTGGGTTTGGCGCACAGTATCGTGGGTAAACACAGCTAAAATACAGTACACACATGTGGGATCATAGGCAGCTCTGGGTGGGAGAAAATGTTTCCTGGTCAGACTTTAATGAATTTTGGGAAAAGTTTTAATAGAAATATGATCAACTCAAGACAGCTAGGATCTGATGCAGCTCCATATTTAGCTGTTATGTACTAGAAACCAAAGTCATCCTGCATTAACCAATATTTGAACAAGAGCTAGAGCTACCCATTGACTCAGAGCTAGCTACTCTTTGCTTTGACAGCCAAGTAACAAGATAAACGTAATAAGTTACTTCAGCATGTTCCACAAAATGGTGATATTGTTTTGCTCAGTGTGTTTGCCCTTTGCACATTCGGTCGCAGAGGAGGCGGTGAGCAGAGGTAGAGTGAGGCGTGGCTCATGACCAAACGGCAACCTCCGGCGGAGAAATGTGAAGCCTATGCGGAAGTGCCAAAAATTGCAGTTCCCCCCTCATCCGCTAGTGGCTGGCTCCAAAAGGGAGCAGATCTTAATCTTAAAATTCTTCATAATTAGGGGCGTGTCCTTTTGATTGACAGGTGGCAGATATCCGGCAAAACGAGGCACAGAGTAGCACAACCTTGGTTTGTAGCCGACTAACAGCGCGCCTTAGCTTTAGCCCGCCTACCTCCATTAGCTTTGTTAGCTCGTAGCTCAGAGTTTGAAGGGTGTCAATCATCCAACCCCACGCTCCAGCCCCCCTCTCAGCGCCTCCTCGGTGCCCATTTTTGGGTTTTTCTGGAGTCACGAGACATTGCCAAGATGGCGACGGTGGGAACCTCCCAATGAGCTTCTTTTCAGCTCTTCAGAAACCTCCGGGTAAGCCTCGTCCATATATTTACAGTCAATGGTTCTACCCAGTGATGGGTCAAGCCTTTGCAATGTTATAGCCTACATTGTTTTTCGCCACTTTTGCAACATTATGCAATATTCTTAGCACAAATAGCTTCAGCCCCCACTTTTTAAAGTCAGGGGATTGGTTTGAACTTGCCTCAAAGTCCCATAAATCAGTGAATATCAAGTATTCTAGTTTGTTTCTGGTAGTTACCTTTTTCCTGCTGATGTCCTGCAGGTTGTGAAAGATGGCCATGATTAATTTAGGACCAATGGGATTTCTGTAATATGTTGCCACCTATATGATATTTTATAATTATCTATCTTAGTGTTGTAGTTTAGTCTGAGCCTGGCATGTGTAGTGTGTTTAGCTGCTTCAGAAGAATGAAATGAATCCTTTTGCGCATTAAGTGTGTCCAGACAGCTTTACAGCAGAATCTCGTCTGAGAGTATTTTAGCTGTCATAGATGATGTGGAGACAGTTACAAAAATCAGTCTGAAAGAAATGTTCACTGTCAGAGAAAATAGACAAGTATTGACAAGAGTCTGACAGGAACTTACAGAAAACAAAAGAACTACACAAACGGAGGATTTAGTTTCTGCCTTATTGGCATAATTTAATCTTTCCATTTTAGCAGAGGACAGCCTCCAAGAGTAAGGATACCACCTGGAATAAAATGTGTGGAAACATTTCTCAACAGAACTAGTTTAAGTGTTTCAGATTTATTAAGACAGACGGCATTTATTTTGCTCCATGTGAAGTTGCCAGGCACATTAAGAGCTTTCTGAGTCTTTCTCTGACTGAGCTGCTTAATTTGCTGCATAACAGTCTTTTCTGAGACCAAGTGTGTCACATGACCCACAGCTTCCAAATATTGCATCTTTTTTTGGTCCAGGTGTTTTATTACTGTAAGGTTTGAGACCAAGTTTTAGTCATTACATCATAAGCAAGAACCTTAGAGCCCAACTTGCACGTTTTCACACAGGATGTCCTCTGAGCATTGATATGTGTTTGTAGAAGAGGAAACCCAAACCGTTTGTTGGCGTCTATGATGAAAACAGAAATGGGGACTTTGGGTTAGAAAAAAGAGAGACGAAAAAGAGATGGGGTAGTGTTGCTGACAGCCTGTCAGTTTGCATTGACAACAATGCAGCAATGAGGTATACTCCATTTTGACAGGGTTGCCCAATAGAAACACACACACACACACACGCACACACACAATGAGTTTCATAGACTGAAAAAAAAGAACCATAAAACAGAAACTGAACTACATAGTTTTGAAGCTATTGCTAGTTGTGATATGCCAGATGTGGGACGAAGGAATCGCTGAGTACGGCACTGAAATGATCAGAAACAGGATCAAAAATAAAACCATTCAAGTAAGAACACTGACATAAGATGGCGGTAACAATTCATTTATATCTTGTGTGGGTTTTTCATTAAATAAATGCCTTTTTCCAAAAATGTTTTTCTTTAGGAAAATAAAGCCCTTGGGATTAAATTTCTCTTTTACAAGAATGTCAAAGAAAGGCAGCAGCTCTATGAACAAACATTACACAACAGTATAAAGAGAAGCTATATACTACAGTGTACATACAGAATGTTCATACAGTATGGATTAACTACAGAGACGACAGCAAACACAAACATCAAAGCTAAAAAACATCAAAATGTCAAAAGAGGTTAACATCAGTCATCATGGGCCAAACCAGGGTAATAACAGTCAGCCATAAAATTTGCATCCAGATGTTTCTGCCTCCGAACTGGAAACTGTGTCTTTGAATTTGTTCGGTGAAACGAGCTTCCTCAGATTTAGCTGTTTCTGCAGAGATGATTATAAGGAATACGTCTTGAGAGCGAGGACTGTAACTTCCTGTCTTTTTTTGAGGGATGCAGTTCAGGAGATAGGGTGGAAGCAGACCAAGTTATTAACTCTTTTCAGCAAAACTCAAAGGAATACACAAAAGACACAGACGGCACAAGATAAAAAAAGGAAGAAAAACTTGCCAAGAAAGAAAACCAATATCGAAATAGAAAAGAAAATAGGTGAACTGAGATACAGAAGATTGGAATTTAAATGACAAGCACATCTCTAAAACAAAGAATAAAATTTAAAAAAACAGAAACAATGACCGAAACCCTAACAGTTGTTTTTTTTTTTACTTGGTGATGATCTTATTGATATGGAAAAACCTTTATTATATGTCAATCCATCCATACATCTTCTACACACACTTATTCCAATGCAGGGAACAGGTCACCAGACCATCACAGGGTTTACTCATATATGATGAGGTTAAAAGATAGGGATGCACAATGTTATGAAAATGTCGCCAATATCAGCCGATAGACACTCAAGCCTTTAAAATTCAAGAAAAAATGGGGAGAAAAGTCAATTTTTTAATGTAAAGTCTTTATTTGTCCTTTTAACAAAATGTTTTTAAAAAAACGGAATATTTGATTATTGTTAACAGAATATGTTTTGTATATTTAATGATTATTACAGTATGATATGTCAAACTTATTGTAGTGCTTTATTGTATTATTATTTTATCCACCAGGGGGCAGAAGACAAGTATCAGATTGTGTACAACAGGGTTTTGTGCAAAGTTTTTACCATAAAGTGATGGAAAAAGTCTCAGAAATTGTATATATCAAATATGAGACATACAGAAATAAAGGGTTAAAAATGAAAGATCAGACATGACATGCAGAAACGGTAAAACTTGTGACTTTCAGAATTGTGACTGGGAGTGATTTGTGCTGTCTTATTCAAGGGAGATGATGTTTTGAAAGCCTTGCATAAAATGTCAAAAAGCATGTTTAAATAATTAGCTCTGTTCACACTGCAGTTCAATTCCAATTTATTTGTCCATATGTGACTCATATCAGATTTTTTAATGATAGTCTGAATTACATAAATCTGATTTTTAAAACTCTGACCCAGGCCACTTTCATAAGTGGTCCTAAATCGGATACATATCCAATCAGTCGAAGCGACCTCATCCGACTTTGACGTCACAGAAATGAGACAAACATCACAATTCTCTGCCGGTGGAAGCAGGACCTACTAATATAATCACAGCAGATAACGTACAGAGGCAGCAGCCACTGCTGCACAAAAGACCTTTGTTAACATTTGTGCCCTCTTTTTTCTCAGTGTCCTTCTTTTTTTTATCAATTGGACATAATTTTGTTGGTTCCAAGTGTGCAAGTACTTCTAAATTGATAGACACACATGTGAAGCATCCATATTTACATCCATAAACACAACGCACTGCGTGACGTGTTATCCTCTGCACATGCGTGTCACTACGGTCCACGTAACGTTCACACTTCAACATGACGAAGGTCCCATTGAAATGATAATGGGAACACACACACACACACACACACACACAAAACAGATTTCAGTGAAATTTCGGATTTGACCATTAAAACCTGCAGTGTAAACCTAGCCTATATGATTTGATGACCATGATCGTATACCCGTTGCTGTTTAAGCATCAACAATCAGTTAAAGTTTGCAAAGAAAACAAAATAAATATATTGAATATCTGCATGTAGGCAAAATCATTCATCTTCTGCAAAACAACAAAAGATGATGTAAGTATTCAGTATCATACTTACAGTTGTGCATCTTGGTTATTACACGTGATGATCACAGAAACATTGTTTTGTTGAAAAAAGTGCCTCAACAACTCAAATATGGTCCTGAATCAAGTCACTGTTCAGAAAAAAAGAAAAAAGGAAGAAAAAAAAAACTAAAATCACATTCAAAAGGTCCCCAAAAAAAGCTGAGCAGATCCAACTGGATGTGGAGCTCTTTCCTTTTTTTGTTTATGTGAAGAAGTTTTATTTTCCTCTTTTTTAAATCCAATTTGGCTAAAATAAAGCTGGCCGCTAATACTGACCCAGATTGGCTCACAAACCTAGTTTTACTACCAAGACTAGTAAAGTAATCCATTTTAACATTTATAGAGCAATTTGAGTGTGGAGTATATTACGGGGCTATTTATTATGACACTGCATACACCCACACACTCACACACAGTCACACACACACACACACAGACAGACACAACGCCTGAATGGTTTAATGCAATGACACAGAGAGATTGATTCAGGCTCCTAAACAGGCCACATCATATTAAATACTCTTCTCCTCTCTTCTTCTTTTCATCTCCCCTTCTGCTCTCCATCTTCAGTTTGCGGTTATTCATTACAATGCGCAAATAGAAAATTTGTTTTAACAAAGGAGTAATTTGTTCTGTGACAACCTTTGACAGTCCTTGTCCCACTAAGATTTTAATGAGGATTTGTTTGTTTGCATTTGCTTGTTTGTTCATTACTGCATGAGTGTGTTGTCTTATTATAATGGCTCAGACACAGAAAGATGAAGAACAGGACAGACAGACACAGAGAGACAGACTGAGAGAAAAGAGAGAGAGAGAGAAACAGAGAAAGAGCGAGAGTGGGTACAAACAGGGAGAAATTCAGCACAGCACATCAATCATTAGGAAGATTATTATGGCAGTTGTCATGGCAACATTCTCCCATCCCCCCCCTTTCCCTCCACTCTTTTCCCTGTATTTTTTCTCTTTCACTCCCAAATCAATTCAAATGCACTTAAATGCCACTGCAGACACAGTAAAGACGATGTATGTGTGGATGAATAGCAGAAAACAAGAAACCGAAAGAAGACCACAACAAAAAGAACGAGGTGATGTATGCGATAAGTGTTTATTTAAGAAGCCAAATATAGCTGTTTCATTTCCTAGCATAGCTTGTGACCACAACAAACAGATCAATCAAATGAAAAACACAATGGACGCTGCATTGTACTGTATATGACCATCTGAGAGATGCTAATCTGCTGGGTCGCGTCCTGACTCACAGCAGGAAGAAGGAACTGCTACCAGGACAACAGAAACTAAAACATTCATTGTGTCTGTCAAAGGTAGCTGCATGCAGTTATGAGTGTTTCCTTTTTTTTTCCCCCAACAAAGCCTTGTTCTTGTAATTATGAGGCAGCACATTCTAATTATGAGATACAGACATAATAATTATGAGGTGAGGCCTCACAATCGAATATGCCTCTATACAAAGACAGGAGCACAAAAACACTCAATGTTTTTCAATGAGGAGTAGTTTGGATAACACATCCTGTCTGATAGTATTGCTGCTCCTCCTTCAAACCTCAATGCAGTGAAGTCATAACATTAAAAAATATCTTGCTAAAATATTGTACTGTTAAAGCAAGTTGATGTTTAAAGTAATTAGATTGAGTTTAATTTGCACTGAATTACCTGAATATCCAGCCAATCATATGACGTGCAAGCTAGGAACACACAACAGTGTTAGTCATGGTAATAAACAAACAACAACAACAAAAAAGCCCATTCTGACCCTATTAGTCCAATTTTATACTTTCCTAGACGGGTCTATGTGCAGTGCTCTCAACCCCCAAAGAGACTTATCTTCAACACAGATGGACAGACATGCAGTCTTAACAACACATATAAGTCAGAACACGATGCTGCATGTTGAAAGGATTCAACTTGGCTGAAAACTAGCAGAGGCCTGAACTACGAAGCTGGATTTTCTCCTATCGAGATAACTTCGGGGTTTTTCATACTACAACGCTGCTTTACTTCTTACACTGCGGCAACATGCGCTGAACAGCTAACCTGCTGCGGAGCAAGTCATGTTCAGAGATCAACAAGTACAAAAGCATCACCTCCTGACCAATCAGCTCTCTTGGAAATGACCTGCCCATTTTAAGAAGATTCCGATAACGGTGCAGCGGATCATGAGAGGATCGCTTAGGAAAGAAAGAAGTACGTCTTTGTTCTTATTCTTGACTTGTTCCCAACTCATTCTGGCTCCACCAGGGTTGCATCTGACATAACGAGGTTAATGATAATAATACTCATCATACATGGTGTAACTGCAGAACCATTAATCTGTGGAAGCACAACTACTCCTGCCATCACTGAATTCCAACACAAAGACGGGGTGCTGAGGTCATTGGAAACTAGAAGCAGACAACACAAACCCCCGCCAAGCCATTTTACTTATTTATTTATTTATTTGGTTGCCAGTGATTGCGAGCATTATTTTTTGAGTTACACATTGTAATGGCAAAATTATCCCCATCTCCCCATAGTAACCTTAAGAAAAATTCATGGATTCGGGCAATGGTCTGGATCACCCCCCAAAATCCAATCAGGTGTTTTTATTTCAGACAGACGGACTAAAAATAAAGGAAACTGAGGAGGCGCTCTACAACAAAGTGAAATTGAGGGATCAGAGGCCTGTACGTTTATATTGTCAGATGAATTAATATTGTATAATCTGACAAATTTACGCATTAACAGAGTTAATGCCAGCATTCCTTCCAGGTCCTTGCTGCGGCAACCATGTTGCTTATTTTGCCTGCATAATTCTTCATATTTCTGAAGAATAATTGTCTGCTCGTCCATGGTGAAGTACACTGCTCTGCAGCCTCTAGGGTTTCCCCATGTTAAAGGTCAAACACTACAGACTCCACCCATTTCATGTAAGCCAGTCCTGATCTAGATGGGAAAACCTTGGGATGAATTCATTGACTGGATATCAAAGGTTGAATTACCGAGTTGATAACCAACTTCGTAGTATAGCTTATCCAGATCCTGAATGTCTGGGTAAGTCAACCCAGGTAACAGAGAGATATCAGGGGTATGTTAATTATGCTTTGTAGTACAGGCCCTGGAGCTGTCTCCGGATGACAACCACCATAACCATAACAAAGCGGATAAATCGCCTGAGAGAATAAATTGCAACAAAACATGAGTGAAAAGCTCAGACTACAGTTGCACTGGACCATATTCTTTATATAACACTTAGTTTCACTCCATCACAAAGCAGATTTTTATACAGTGTTTTTCTCGGCAGAGCAAAGCTAAAGCACCAACACAATGGAGAGCAGCCCACAGCTCAGACGGC
>JBBBVU010000008.1:10153812-10185781 GCA_037177055.1 Atherinosoma microstoma
ATCAATACACTTCACCCCAGCAATTCATTTAGAATCACCAGTCACACTAACATTTTAGGACTGTAGGAGGAAACCTGTGTGCTCAAGCAAAACCCATGGAGACATCTGTTTTTTTCAGTCAGCAACAGGCTTAATTCAGCCAGAATTTATAGCAAATTACTTTTATGACAGTCATGACGTAACCAGTTTTAATCAGTTCAGACATCTCTCTGAAGTCTCCAAGGATCATGCAGCAAGTTTTTTGAATATTAATCTTTTTTTTTTATCATGTTTTATTCGAAGATAAAAAACTCAGCTTAGCTGCTGATCATACAACCCTGTGGAAAGTCTTGCCTCACTCAGCAGGGGTGGAGGTTAGTCAACATGTGGGCTGGAGGCCTCCTCTTCCATTTCACAATCACTCCATGCCAACCATGAGACCTCACTAAATTAGTCTGCATTCAAAGCAATCAAATCACATTTTATGGGGCCTCGTTATTTCACCAAGCTGTTAATATCATTACTATAACAGGCAAAATCGTTACCATGAAGCTGCCAGTTATTCTTTTGCCAGAGGTCTCGTAATTTAATCTGTTTTACAGAGGCTCCACTTCTAAAAAAGAAAAGAAGAATACATTACATGTGTGCATTTGTTTGATTTCATGCAAGTCTTCTCATCCCAGTCTTTCTATTTTTGCTTTTGTTGCTATAACCCTCCTTTTTTCCATGTGCTACTATTTACAGTATATTTTAACACAATATTATCACTTCACTATGTGCAGAAAGAAATGATGGGGAAAAAAAGAACATTAACCTCTTTCATCACGTTCCCATCCTTCCAGTTAATATTTTCTACATTCACAGGCACAGAAAGATTAATGCGGCCTGATGGAAACATATATGTTGGTTTTTAAGAAAGAAAAAAAAAAACTTACAATGATGTTGTTGTCAGGGCCAAGAATATACAGTTCACAAAAAATCTTAATTATGTAAAGAAGACAGAAGATCACACATAATTGGGCATTTGCTGTTACTTTCATTATCATGTCCATCTGCTATGCAAACATTATTTTTATATGTCATTGAAGAGGAGAGAGTGCATCCATTCATAGCTGAAAATGGGTGCATATAGTTTTAAGAGCTATAGAAGAGAGCTGTGCATATGCACGGATTTATATATTCAAAAAGAAGAATGCATGTGCACATTTCTGCCTGTGTGCATTTTAGATTTGGTCATGAAACAACAGCGTTTTGTTCATTTGGCCTCTGGTGTCTTATTAGCTTCCAAATCTGTGACTCAGTTTGGCGCTGAGCCGGCAGCTCACTTTAAATGTTTTGGGTTTTCTCACCTAAATTACAGCCCATTTCAGCGACTGTACACAAGGCTGATGACAGAAAAGTTTCTCGAAACAAAACAGATTGGATGAAAGAGGCTAAATATTGCAGACCAAGTTTGGGAGTTTTACCCCTTTTATTGAAAACATAGCCATCTGATCAACTTTAAAGATAAAAATATTGACCAGTACAGTATTAATAGTTAACAGCGGTTCTTACTGGTTAAATTTTGCACAGTCAAGAAACCTAAAGGTTGATGCTTTAATAAATGACCAGCAGCAACAATTTAGGGGGAAAATTAAAAAGCATTGCCTAACACCCCTCATCACCATGGCGGAGGAGCCCTGAGCTTTTTATTCTGCTGCCTTTTGCCCAACACTGATTGCAGTAAGCTATTATATTTCTACTCATTATTATCATCATGGGGTAATCCATCATAAAAGTATGAATGGTAATAAATTAATGTTATTAGTTTGTGCTCAGAACCAGCCTACATAGTGGAACACGTAAAACTGGATGCTGAGTAAAAATAAAAAGAAGTTCTGCAGCTTCTGTCTGCTGAAGACTGAATTACTAGTAAAAATGCAGAGATGGATGACATTTAGTTAAATTCCGGATGATGGTGGGGGACTCTCTCTTTCTCTTTTTGTCTCTATCTATCTGTCTGTCTGTCTGTATTTTCTGGGTCTTTGCTCTGACACAATTACACTTCAGCTCCTATCAGCTCGCTAGATGCTCCACTGCACCTCAGGAATGGATGGACACGCACACACAATCTCTTTTCGCTAGACCTACTAGGGTAGAATTTATGCTTGATTTTTTATTACATGATGCTTTCGATGTTCTCTTATTCTTTTTTCTTAAAATGAAACTTAATACTAAATTGTTTTATGTAAAACAAATAAATTTGACTATGATGAAAAGAAACTCCCCCACTGAGATACAAATCAACATTCTGCTATTCTCATTAAGATCTTAACAACAGGAGGCAGTGCAATTCATTCAAGTATCTAATATCATGTTTAGGTCAAATAAAATATCTGTTTCACAAACCACGAATTTCAAGCATGCCCTATTAAACAGGCTTGTATAAGCAACTCTTATACCCTATAGCAATTACCATTAATTTTCCCAGAGGAACTGTGGTGACTCAGTTTTTGTAGTCCAGATTTTTTTTAAGGTTGAAAATTTGTTGTTGTTTTTTTGTTTATTGGTTTGTTTTTGTAACTAAAAGTATTCAAAACAAATGCTGAATATACAGGGTGGTTTACAGCTTATATTCAGTAGGCCTACTTGGTTTAGGACATAGGTGCTAACTTCCACACCAAATTTGTTTTTGAGAAATATAACTCTTGAGCAAACAAGTTTGCACTATGAGCTGCTAATGTAGGTCGAGAACAATGACTGTAAAATATAGGGGTGAGAAATTGCAAGGAATTTGCCTCAAATATGTGGAAACTTTTTAACTTCTTTGGTGGATTTTAAGAAGAAACCACACAGTGTCTCACGATTTAGATAACCAAAGTAGCAAAGAGGCTAACAAACTGCTAGCTTGACGGACAGTGATTAGCTCAACTGGTTGAGCAGCCGACTCATGTAGAAAGGTCGCAGCTTCTCTAGCAGCTGGCCCATGTACAAATTCCAGTCTAGATAGCGTCCTTTGCTTCATGTCGTCCCATTCCAGGTCTCTACTACTGCATTGTAAAGAAAAGACTGAAGCCAGTTCGTACTAGCTTACAGGAGACACAAACTAATCCAAACATGGGCAAACATTAACTACTTTAGCTAAATTGTGCTGACCAAACAGCTAGCTTGGCAACCAAAGATACCATTAGCTATGTGTTTCAAAAACATGCAAGTAAAAAGTTTGTAGTTAAAAATACTCCTGACTACCAGTAGTTCAAATTTGTCCTCTGTGGAGGACATTTTTAAACCTGGATATCTCCGTCCTCCTGCATGATGCTACTGAGCTAACTCACTTTGTCCTCTAAAAAGGACATTTAGGGCTTTTAAATGATACCACACTTGGAGGGGTCGATGGGAACTTTTTCTTATCAAGAACATTTTATGGGAAGAGGGAAAGTAGGTGCTTCAGTATACAACTGTGCTGGTTTTTTTGGGGGGGGAAGACTAAAGTTCCTTAAATACAAATTGCTCCTTGATGAGTGGTTGATAATTTGTCCTCAAGTAAAAAAAGATGACTGCACATTATAGTGTTATACATGTGTTATATATGTATGGAGTTCCCATGTCCACTGTGGTGGACACACAATGTCTTTTCTTTCTTTTTTCTAAGTATTGTCATTACCCTCCAACAATTGGGGATTTGAAAAAATTGTGATTGAGCAACTTTTTTTCCCCCTGGTAGTCAGGAAAATATTCATTTTCCATAACTAGGATGCTAATATTGTCCTCTATCACATTCCATAAGAAACTCGAAGCATAATCTCTACAACAGATGGAATTACAAAGTAAACTGACACTTATGTGGAAACAAAGCATCAGGAATTAGTTTATATGACGTTCAGACATTATTGTATGACATTTAAGGGGGAGTGGTAGCCTAGTGGTTACAGAGGTGGGCTTGGGTTTAAGTCTCCAGTTGAGCCAACAGAGGTGAACCACTGTGGACCCCTGGGCAAGGCCCTTTGTGTTCCAGCCCAGCAAATCACGTAACAGCTGTGTTTTGCTTTACGGCATTGTGTCACATGCCAGAAACTGGATATCAACACACTGGCCATTTTAAACCCGCACCATGGCTGATTCAGCAAAGAAACACAAGAGGATATTATCTAAAGGAAGTGAGAAACAGAAAGAGAGAAAGTGACAAAGCAAGAGATAAAGCAAGAGCCAATTTCAGACTGACTTTTACTTGCTGGAGAGAGCTCAGAGAAGAGACAGAATGCAAGATGAATGCTGAATTAACCTTTCTTAGGGAGCGGCAAAGAAGAAAAAGTAAAATAAGATTCCATAGCCCTTTTACAGTCATACGTGGGAACTTTTTTGTTTTTTTGTTTTTAAAATCAGGATTTCTTCTTTAATATATTACTATTCCTTAGTATTTGCTCTTAGTTTAGAAGGTGATAACCTCATTTGATAAATATCCTTTGTCTTGTCTCTCTTGTCTGACTGTCTGAGTTCAGTTCCTCTTCCTTCCTCTTCATCTTCTTCTTCTTCCCCTTTCTCTTTTGTGCTGTGGTCATTTGGTAGCTAATGATGTCTGTGCTAATGTGATCTAAGCCAAAGGGCACAACAGAGACACACACACCGGGTCAACAGTGCAAAGGTTCACACACATGGTCAAGTTAACAAACAGCAGGGGAATTCAAACCATGCTGCGCAAACACCACACAGCATGTATGCATCATTACACTTAGATAATTAATCATATTCTTTCAAGAAATGTGACCTTTAAACTCAATAAATGCAATTACTAATGCCGATGCAAATGTTTCTGTGTAGATTGGGAGAAATCCAGTTACTTAAATGTCAGGTAAATGCATTAAAGAGGTCTTTCATCTGAGAGGTGATATATCTTCAAAAACCAAGAAACAAGTTCAATTTTTCTTCTGTTTGGTCTCTCTGGATTGGAGAATGTTTATAATCTTTATTTGTTAGGATAAAAAAAATGGAAATTCTGTGTGGTCATTCCTATTAGTTTGTCAACAGTCTCTGTGTCCACTTTCTCAAGCTTTTAGCTGCATTTTAGTGTTGTTCGCCTTTGGTGAAAGAGTTTGATCATTTGTCATCAATTAATAGCTCCAGAAACGTCTGTGAAGGGGCCATAAAGTTCACCTGCTTTAATAAGTTTGTGGGGTGGTTGTGGTATAAATCGCAGGAGTCTCCCTGAGGAGACTAAGGATTGTATAATCTCTCGTAGCCTATCGTTAATCTTAGCCCAGAATCTTGATCCAAAATGAGCTTTAAAACCTTAATATTTTCACAGAGCAAAAAAGTAAAAATAAACAAAAATAAATAAATAGGCTACTGGGAAGTGTTTTCTTTCATACACTGAAGGCAGCTCCAGCTAGCTTACAGGAAACACCAACCAACGCACGCACGTGCTAACATTAGCTACTTTAGCAGCTTTTAGCTGACAGTGCGAGCATTGTATCCAAGGTTGAACATTGAACAATAAGATACTGCATTGCAGCATCAACACATAATAACTGCATGTTTTAAAAAAAATCTGTCTTTCTTTATCAGCTCGCAAAGTAAAAAAAAAAGGTTGTTTTCAGGGGTAAAACTGCATATAACTGGCTGGCCAGCAGACATGAAATAATTTTACAAGCTTTCAGATTTCCAAAATGGTCATCAACACACTAACATGAGAGTGCATTTTCCCTCTATCATATTCAAATAAAACTTTGAAATCTGTTTTCTAAATAATTTCTCCCCTTTAATTGATGTTTGTATTGTGCATCATCGGTAAGCTTGATTAGTCACTTTTACAGCGAGGTGTGACTTGTAAGGATCGTGCATTTGTAGAATGAGCCACACAACTAAAAGGGTGGGTTGTGCCTCCCGACAGTGTGCCAAAATCCCCTGAAATATTCTCCTGTTGATGTTCACTCCAGATTCTGGAGCCAGTAGTGATCCCATATCTACAGAATCTGGGACCTTACTCCATCGTTCAGGATGTCACTCTTCCCCCACAGAGCAGGGTTAACCAGAGAATACCTCCAGAATTTGAGTGGAGAGGATGGAATGACCTGCTGTGAGTCCAGACCTCAACTCAATTGAACACTTGTGGGATCAGCTTGGACGTGTTGTATGTGCTAGAATGACCAACACAACCATGTTGGTTGACCTTCAACAACTCCTGGTTGAGGAATGGGACGCCATCCACGGCAAAATGTGACCAGGCTGGTGACCAGTATGAGGAAGAGGAGCTAAGCTGTTGTGGCTGTTTTTGGATCCTCCGCATGCTACTGAGGTCACTTAAAATGTAAAATTAATGGTATGGTAAAAATATGTATGTTTTTGTTTGTTTGTTTTTTCCTGATTACTGTGAGAAGGTGCAATCATCCAATCCACCAAGCAACTCAAAATAAGAGTGAATACCAGAAGGGAAATATTGCAGGAGATTTTTGCACATTTTGGTTTTTCGGGGGGGGCACTACCCACATATTTAGCTGTGTTGCCACAAAAGCAGGATCTTTCAAGTTATACCTTTTGGTAAAAGTAACTAATTAGCATTTCCAATCATGTATAATACAGCACCTACTGATATTAAAGAGGAGTAATTATAGACCAAACACAGATATCTTTACTTTTAGTGCTAGGTTTTTATAAATATCTGTCAGTTTTGTTATTGTTTAGTGCCATATAGATAGACACATTTGTGTCCAGTATTAGTGGAAAGACTCAAGGTACATTGTGAAGGTCTGATTTGTATCATCCCATTTCTCTTTCACATCTCTTTACATCTTTGCACTTCAGTTATTTCTTGAGACATAGAGCTCCCTGCTGGTCACCTGTGGGACTGTCACTGCAGTAGTCATGTTTTATTGTTTCAAATGGGCACTCTAATCATTTAGAGAATATTCTGTAAAATCAAATTAAGCAAACTTCTCTGTTGTCGTGTGTTTTAAACACAGACTTTCACATTACATGTTCGGTTTAGAAGAGAAGAATATTCTGTTAAAGAATTCCCTCGATCCAGTGATCACAGTAACCAACGGTTTAAATGTTGATAAATGCTCTCATATAATGAAATATTACAACAAAGTTTCTAAATAAAGACATATCAAGCGTATGTGTAAAGAAATATAGTGTATTTGACTGTTCACAGTTCAGAAATTACCTTTTTCCCCCCTTTTCTCATTTTCTTTTTTTTAACATCTTTTATTATAATTAATTTCTTCTTTTTTTTTTCATTTTAAACCACAGATGTTAGACTCCGGTCCTCGAGGGCCGCTATCCTGCAGGTTTTTGATGTTTCCCTGCTTCAACACACCTGACTGAACTGAACTTGACAAAATGCCGATGGAGCCTTTGATTTTAATCTGGTGTTGGAGCAGGGAAACAACTAAAACCTGCAGGACAGCGGTCCTCGAGGACCAGTTTGACGTCCCTGTTTTAGACACATGCAACAAAGGTTGATAACTGAAAATCAACCTGGGAAGTTGTTTCGTTCCGTTTTCTGAGGTTAGTTTAAGCTGTGGGGTGTGAAGCATCTTTCTAACAACAGGAGGCAGCATAGTTACATATTGATCCTCCTAAACTGTTCTATCTTTACATTTTGACACTTTGGCAAACAAAGGGACAAATTAATTATGACACAAACAGCCACATATTATTTTCTGCTTTATCAAAGATTTTGTGATCATTTCTATTCATGAAGTATAATATCGTTTTGTAACACTAAATTGTATGCATGTTTTAATAAATTGTGCTCCTTTATGCAAAAATATTACTTTCAGGATCTCTGAGAGGAAATCAGAGTGAATTACTTCGCACATATCCCATAAAAACTACATTTTATCCCTGTAAATCAATCAGATTCAAAAGGATTTTATCTATAAACACTTTTAAATATCAAAACAAAGATGAAAAAGATTAACAACCTTAACATCTGAGCAGCTCTTTCAGCTCAGAAAGTTGAAATACACCACCCTCATATTTCACATGTTGGGTGGCTTAATATAGGAAAGATGTTATAAGGTTCTTCATTAACTCAAAGTGTACGGTTATAATGCCCTGAGACCTGTATCACTCATATGTCTCCCGAGTCTTGTTTCAAGCCGTCTGTGAACAGCAAAACAAAGCCGAGGACATTTGACACCGATGCATGACTGCAATAAAACTGGGTCCTAATAGATTAAACAGTGTAAACATTTGCCAGTGTCATCCTGACTCCAAACAACCACACCTGGATAAATTTACCACAAGTTTGTCTTTAATATTTGAACAAACCTGATGTATGTTTGATCTGCTTGAGCAGACACAGACGACTAAACACAACGCACATTCAGATCAGTTCATTCTTCATATTTGCTGATAGGATAAGTCTGACTCTCTTTTCTTTTTTGTCAAGTATTACCCTGACAAGATCACACAAATAGGTTGCTAATCCTTCTTTCAGTACTTTCTGACTTCCCTAAATAATGCTCAGTTCGTTTAACTTAAGGCTCAGATCTTTATAAAAAAGAGGAACCATTCCCTCTCTGTAATCACTTCCAGGTCTTTATGATGAAACGTTCCTCAAAGATCTTTAGTTACACCCCAAAATGTTATATGGGGTTCAGCTTTGGGCAGTACTGCCCTGCTGCAAATGTTCTGTATTTAAAACATCTTGCCATCTTTAGTTACCTGTTTGTTTTAATGCCCCCATAAGAGACCTTTTAATCACATAAGAATTAACCACAGATTAACCACAAAACTTTCCCACAAGATTCTGCTCCATGTTGATGTAATTAACCAAATTATGTCTTCATATGTGACAGATTCATATTCATGCTACCAGACTCATGCTCCACATCTTATTTGAGGAAAGCCACTGGACTTGGACCAGGTATTTGGGGAAACTCCAGACAGACAATAAGGGATTAACATGCCTCTGAAAGATAGGGGGGGGGTTGCTCTTATGGGACCCACGATAAAGAGCTATATAAATAAAGTTTAGTTGAATGTTGTCACAAAATATAAATCTGTGTTTTCTTAATTGTTGTCAGGATGTGACAGCAAATGTTATAGAAGTATTTCTTTCATAGAGCCTCCGCTATATACGTGGCTAACCAGTGTGTGAAATATGAGCAGACATGATACTGGGGTAATGGGGTTTGAGGATCTGGTGGGCAACCCCCTGTTATCCTTAAAAACAAAGCTACACTTCAGTCAGTAGACTGCAGCAGCTACAAGAACAATTGCAATTGTGTTGATTGGTTGATCATTGATTTTTCTTTGTGTTTACTCTGTAAAATGAGTTATAAAACCTTTTTGTAATACCAATAAGCCCTTTGTCCAAGTTCATATTCTGTATTTTTTTATTTTTTTTTAAATCTGTAAACAGTTTTGTTTTTGACATTAGAAAGACTCAAAGCTGTTATTTAAGGGTTTCAAAACACCCAATAATCTCTATATTTTACCCACTGATTTTAACCAAAGTTAACAATGATCCTGCTGGACATTGCTGTTGGTGAGACACTGCCTAGTGAAAAAAAAAAAAAAGTTATTACCTAGATTGAACTAGGCAATAGGTACAAGTCTCCTATTGGATAAGTACTGCATGGGCAATTATCTTTCAGCTGGTAACAAGTTATTTAACCCCAACTGATGCAATGAGTATAGTTTCTCATCTCTTACCCTGTGGAAAGACCCACCCTGTGGTCATAGAAAAGATTTGAGTCTGTTTAGGAAGGGTCAGATCATCAGCATTAAGCAGAGAAAACATCTAAAGCAGGGGTCTCAAACTCAATTCCACAAGGGCCTCAATTCAGCAGGTTTTTGTTGTTTCCCTAGTGCAACACACCTGAATCTATTCAAATGGATAAAACAGCTTTTTGACTACTTCTTCATAATGACCTGTTAATTTCAATCAGGTGTGTTGGACCAGGGTAACAATGAAAACCTGCCGGATTGCGGCCCTCGAGGACTGGAGTTTGAGACCCCTGATCTAAAGAGATGCAGAAACTTGTAAAATTGGGTTAAAAAACTGTCCAACTCATTACTAGAAACCGGAGGGATAGTGGGGAACCATCGTCTTCCAGGATGAAATGTGGTCAGAAAAAAACCTGAATTAATTAATTCTAGAGCAATGGAAGGAGGTCGTGTGGTCTGATGAGTCCAGATTGATCCGGTTCCAAAGTGATGGGAGGATCAGGGTAAGAAGAGAGGCAGATAAAGTGATGCAGCCATCATGCATAGCGCCTACTGTACAAGCCTGTAGGGCAGTGTCATGATCTGGGGTTGCTGCAGTTGGTCAGGTCTAGGTTCAGCAACATTATGTGCCCAAAGAATGTAGTCAGCTGACTACCTGAGTCTACTGAATGAGCAGGTTATTCCATCAATGGCTTTTTTCTTCCCTGATGGAACAGCCATATTCTAAGATGACAATTCCATGATTCATCAGGCTCAATCTGAAAGAGAGGTTCAGGGAGCATGAGACATCAATTTCACACATGGGTTGGCCACAACAGAGTCCAGACCTGAACCCTGTTGAGAATCTTTGGGATGTGCTGGATAAGGCTTTCCGTAGTGGTCAGACTCTCCCATCATCAATACAAGATCTCAGTGAAAAATGGATGCAACACTGGATGGAAATAAATCTTGTAACATTGCAGAAGCTTGTCAAAACAATGCCAAAGCGAATGTTGCCATAATAATCAAAGGTAAAGGCAGTCCAACGAAACATTAGAGAGTGACCTTTTTTTTTTTGGTAGTAACTTTTTTATTTTGGCCAGGCATTGTATCTATTGAATGGCCAACCCACACTAACCTCTGTTTTATCTTGGCCACCCTATTAAACAATTCCTGGATACACCACTAACATGAATTACTTACTAGATAGTTGCATCATCAACTAATGACTAACATTCAGTCATTATAAAGAAAAAACACCAGTTAGTCGGTCAGTTCTTCAGTTTATTGTTGCTTTACAGTAATAGTCATCATGTCTCACAGTTTAAATCAGCTTAGTTTGATACACACAGTAACTTTAAAAGACTTCACACATACTGTAAACACACACGCACATGTTGACAATAGTAAAAAGCAGTGCCTGTCACTCACCAGTTTTACAGCATAAATGATGTGAGGAGGGTAGTGTTGCTCTGATTATTTCAGTAAAAATGCTGCTGATTGTGTGAAAACCTTCACTTTTTCTAATAAGCAACATTTTTATTCAACAAAACAGCAGAAGAAGCAAACGGACGATGACGTTCTTTGGATCAGGACAAAGCAGAGGGCTCGAATTTACACGAGGAACTAAAACACATTGACACCTGCACAAGTAATAAAACAGTAACTGGACACAATGAGATTTTAAGGTTAACAACCATTTCTTGGAAGATCTGAAGGGGAAATTACTTTATCATCTCTGATTAACATCACCCAGCTCCTTGACATTACACTCCAACCTCATGCACTTGAATTATGCACTTTTAACTCCTGCACTTTATATAATATTTACCATGACTAGTTTGCACTTTACCTTTTATTGTTGTACCTTGTTGTTATGTGTATTGTTTTGGCCTGCCAAGGGGCTGCTGGGCTAATTCTGTAGCACATTTACATTTGTGCATTTGAACTTATGTTCATTAACGTGTTAAATTGACCCTTTTTAAATAAATGAATAAATGAAATAAAATGAATGACTTCCATATTTGTAATCAGCTGAAATCCATCATTTCAAGTCAAAATTCAAATTGAGCCGATTGAGTGGTTTTAACACTCTGCCACATGGGGTAATTCATTCAGTTAGATGAAAATAATAATGGACTTTTAGTAAAGTAAAATGGATGTAATTTCACAGAGGCTTGTGGCCTTTGCTTCAGCCTGCTGCTTGAGCAGCTGATGATGAAGTCAACTTGCACACTTGACGTGAAATTATTAATAAATATTTATTTTTAATCTTTAATAGCATCTGACAAATTTTTTTTTTAAAGAAAGAACAGGTTCTACCAGATCCTAAATTTATCTAAGATTTATATTTCAAATACAATACAGATATTTCCCCCAAAAAATGGAGTCTTTCATCAGATTTAACTGATGTTGGTGCAGATTGAAGTTTTTGATGAATATGATGCAATTCAAGTTTACGGTTTGGTTGTAATGAATAACCTCAGACGTATGATCAAAATGTGTACGCAAAGTATACGAGTTTGAATGTGTGTCGCTGCGTGGGTGTAATTACGTGTCACAGTGTGTGTGTTCTGGTACGTCTGTGGTTCGTGCTTCCTCCTGTTGTGACAGCAGATATGGTCCGATTGTAAAGCCTCTTATCATCTCGGCACACAGACAATACAGACAAACCTACAGCACACATACATGCACTGGAACTTACAATCAGACAATTAACGGTAACATGGGGAAAGAGAGAAACAGTGCAGAGAAGGAAGATCATACCTACACGTACAAAAACGCACATACGTATGCACACGCACACAAAACATGCAGTAAAAGGTGGGAGATCAATAGAGTCTTTGTCCACCTTCAGTCTGCAGCTGATCTACAATCACTTCAACATCCCCCTTCTCTTTCTGTTTCCACTTCTTTCCTCACACCTCTGCTTTCCTCTCCTCTGTAAAGAAAGAAAAACATGGATTTGATTAAAAGAAAAGTCAAAGAGAAACCAGATGTTCCCCACAGAGAGGCTGAGACGCTAAAAGGGGAACATTTAGGAAAGGGGGAGTTTTTTTAGCCTCCTTGCTTCTGGATTCTGTGCTTGTAGTTTTACTACTTTGCTTCTTTCATAAGACTGGAATATTTTTAGGGCAAAAATGTTGAAAAAAGTGTGTAAAAGTAAAGGATTTTTCCTTTAGTGCCCCATTACATCATGTTAGAGGAACAAGTGAGCAGTAACGTAAGGTGAACAGAGGAAGATTAATATCCAGATAACCAATGCTCACACTGAGGACTTCACATTAACCAGTAAACAAAAATGCATGAAAATTTGAAAATACAGAGTTACAGAGAAGAGACTAACTTTTACTGCTTGCTAGAGACACACCCATCAATCCACTGCAGCTCCATCTTCTCATGTCGCAAGCTGAGCTCACAAGGTTACCCGGGGATTTTTTTTAGAATGAGCTATCATTTAACCTTCCTCCCCAGCCTATATTAAGGCCAGGCAGTGAATTTGAGCATGAGAGCACCTTCTTACCCTGAGCATTCAGTTTCACTACCCTTTTTTATGGTTGGATTGTTCCTTTAAGTTTCTCGTGTTGTAGATAGACTACTACTGCATCACAAAATCACACAAAAGACTGACCTACTGCAAGATGGTTTTCCACCTTTGTGTTATGACAGTATCAGTATGAGGATATAAAAACAACAACAACAACATCATGATGTTGTTATAATACAGTAAATATATTGATGAACGCACCTAAAACCTGCAGGACAATGGCCCTATGCAGAGCCCTGCTTAGTTGTAGTGCTACTGATGACCAAGTTTTCTTTTTTTTTATCGTTTCATTTTTTTAAGTGAGTATATCTCTGGCTTAATATCTAACAAATGATGTAACCATTTTGAGAAGAAAACCTTTTTGGATAAATACCACTTTAAATACAGAAGCTTTCAATTATAACATAAATATTTTGAATGTTTTATAGATAAAATTGGATCGGATTAGAGATTCAGAGATATAAGTAAATGTATGCATGCTAACATAATATGCTATGTCAGTAGCACGACTAGCAAACCTCTGTATTAGCATGTAGCTCCACTAGCCACAGTGTACTCCCTGGGACTTACACTGATAATGATGTTTTCAATCTTTCTTGACATTTTATAACATTTGCTGTGGAACTTGTGTTGGCTAGCTCTGTGTTTATATTCATTTCTTTTCATGCTGGAGGCATGTAGCGCTGGTTGGTTTCTATAATACAAAAACGGACAGTAAGGGGAAAAAATTGTATTATAATGAAGTGAGAATGTTTTGACTTGCTAAATGTTACCCTTACGGTAATATGCCTGTCTCCGTCACAGGTCTAATCTTTTGGGTTTGAGCCGGTGGGACCACATCGGTATCTGTTTTCACCCTACAACAACAGACCTCTGTTATTTCCTCCTTTTTTGCTCCCTTTGCCTCCTCTTCTTTCAGCCCTCTGGCATTCTCGCCTCCCTTCATCGCAGTGCCCCTCTACCGTCCCCCCTTTTCAACACATTTCTCTGTTTTTCCATTTAGATCCAGCCCTTCTGTAACTCTCATCTCCCAACCCCTTGAAAAGGAACTGAGTGGAAGTTAATTCAGATCTTCTCCAACATTCATGTGTACGACAGGGTTATGAAGGTCTCCAGTATAACTGCACTTTTCAACGTAACCTTCAGAGAGTAGACAGTGTGAGTTTACATTTTAGTCACAATGTAAACTCGTAGAAAAAAAGTAGCTGTAGTTGATTAAATTATTAATTTGATATAAAAACAGCCAGTTTTTCTGGACTGCTGATGTCAAAAGGATGATCTGGTGTGTGGATTTAGAAAAATAAGGTCTTTCACCAGTAAGAGAGGAGCAAAAGCTGCATTAAATCTGCCTCAGAAGTCCTCAACATAACGTACTAGGGCTTGCCAATCATTGAAAAAGCTATCAGGAAACCTCTATAACTTTAAAAGCCTGCTGCACAACATTGCTCCTCTGTAATTACTTTTTAACAAGTTTCTATGTTTGCAGCCTTTTAAAATCTACCTTAAGATTCACTTTTATCTCTTAGTTTAAAATCCTGAACTGTCTTGTCTTTTACCTTCCTCATCCTCTCCGTCTACCTGCCGCAGTGCTGCTGAGCTAAATCTGGGATCCCTTTATTCACTGTACTGTTTATAGGCTAGTCCCAGATTAGTAGGCAAACTGGGTTAGTTCTTCCAGGGCTTGATCCACTATGCTGTAGTTTCAGAGGGCCCAAATGCCTCAGGGACAATGTACCTACTTCCATCAGACATTTGTCTCTGATGAAGAAATGTGCTGAACTGAGTAAAAAATACAGGAAACAGTGTTTAGGTGGTAAGTGAAACATGTTCGGGTTCATCTTTTTCACACTTGCATTGATTTTTATCTTTTAAGTAAACTGCACTGTGCAGTCATTTATACCAACAAAACATACCATGATAAACTGTAAAGATATCAGTCATAACAGAGAATTATTACTCAGCTTCCCAAAGCATTTCCTTTTTTAGGTTGTTGCTTTTGTTTTTCAGCAAATTTGCTGATCGGATTTATTTGGACTTTGAGCCTCAACAGCAGCAGGAATTTAAGGAAAATCTGATGAATTCTGTGACCTTGCCAATGACCAAACAACAGACAAACTGCCGTGTACTGACTACAGAGGAGCATTTAGCAACTAAAGTATGTTTACTGTTCTGCTGCTCATTTTGTGGTTCATGTGCTTTACAGGACCATAATCTCATATGCAGTATGTGGTGACACATTTAGAGGTCTACTGTAAGATGGTGATGTTTTTATCTTTATATCATCATCGTTTGGTGCCACCTGAAGTCATGGAGTCCGCTGTGATCAGGACAGAGCCGTTACCTTCTATATTTGTTTCTGTGGGTCACACGGCTTTTCTGAGATGCCAGAGGAGAGTGAGAGTCACTGGAAGGCAGCGCGAACCGTCCGGTCACTGAGCGGCTGGGTGGGGCGGAAGTTGTCCCCCAACATCCCATCATTCCCTTCAGGCAGCTCCGCCCCTTTGACGTGGGAGCGCAGCCTCCGAAACTCCTCAATCTGCAGAAACAGAAGTGAATAGATGTGACTGCATGAAAGCAGACATGACAGGTTCCTCCACCACTGAATGGTGATGCTCATAGCATGAGACTGAAGTGGCTCATTTCTTTTATCAAGGGTTTGGATGATAAAAGAATTCCCATCAAAATTCAAACCTGTACTTCTTCATCCTAATCTCAATTAAAAACAACATAAGCACTAAAAATATTTGTTCTACAGTCGGGGTGATAGCAGACTGGTGTTAGACACTGAGCTGGTATCTAGAGATAAAAAGAGAAGACCGGGCGTTGTTGTATGGATACATTGATACAGTGCAAATCACTGGATTTCACATTTCTAACAAGCATTCTTTGAGAATGGCAGATGATTGCGCCAACATCCTGTATTTACTCATCAGTGAAAGCTTTTGGTAGATTTGATCATCTGAAGGAGCAACATCTCATGCTTTTGTCTTTCTCAGGACTAAATGTTAAAATCAGAGCTACAAACGGAAAAGGTGACTTCCTCTTCATGTGAAATTGCAGCCACTACAGATAGTATCACTTCTACACACAGGTGCCATGCAGTAGCTAGCAACGTCGCTAAAACAAACCCAGCAGCTGCTGCACTGGAGGGATGGTTTACAGCACAATGCCAAAGTACAAAGCCTGTGGGCATAGTAACTATTGTATGACATTTCCTTGCTCACGTTTACTGTGTACACACAGTCCTGGTCTACCAGCAGTTATTAATAGCCGGATGTTTGAGGGGAGATTTCTAGGTAAGCAGGACCTGCTGTTTTATTGTTTTTTTTTTTTAACTTCTGATGTAGACCGTGTTCATCTAACTGCGCAACCACGGCTCAATCATGATACAGAAGAAAAGTTCACACGTCACTGACTAGCACTTCAACGCGGACTTTAAATGTTGGTGATGTTCAGGATTTTTTAAATTTCCCATAATGCCATAAAAAAAACTTACAGAGGACTAGCTCAGTTGTCAGAATACCTCTGACTTATGGGTTTTCAGGGTCTGGTTAGCCCTTGTGATGCATAGGACAGGAGACACAATGGAGAGGTGCACGTGAGAGCTCAACAAACAGCAGGAAGTTGGTTCTAGAAGTGTGACCCACTGATTTGGCCCGGTTATCAACACAGACAAGAGCAGCTGCTGCAGCTGCTGGTGGTGGAAACAAAGTCATTATCAAAGAACTATCTGAACAGACATGTTGCACAGATCCAAAGTGGCCCACACCTGAAAGTTATCATCTTGTGTACCAAGTGAAACAACATGATAACGCATCCTCTTCAATATAACAGAATGATCTGTCTTATAACACCAGAATTTGCCAGAGAATTGTTATGTTTCTTAGTTTTCATCTGTATCAGTGGGAGTCAGAGATAGTAATCTGTACATGCATGGGTTTCCAGCAAATAAGAATTGTTAACAACTAATTTGACACAACTCTGATAGCTCCAACTCGCTAAAGCATTGAAGAATACCAATACCACATGTTTACATCCTCTATGGCTTCCAGCTTCGGTGATGATGGAGGGGGTTGTTTCTAGGAGCAAAGAGGATGTTCCTGTCAAAGAACTGATTTTTACGATAAAAAGGAAGAAGTTGCTGGCAGGAATCCCTAAATATCAATTTATTTAAAAGTGCAGCATGTAAGAAAATGAAAAGTCAATGACAGAAAAATCTAATATACAATTAAAAACTGTGTTTCTATTGGTATCTTATCACTTTACAAAAATAACTGTTATGTTTCTATTCTCTTAGACGGAGCCATTTATATCTACTTGCTGTGGGTCCCCATACATGGCAGCTGCTATATTTGTACCAACATTTTACCACAGTATCTCTGAATTGACAAACAGCTCTGTGTGTGCAGTGAGAACCCTCTGCAAACTGCAGCACCGGCTTTGTTTGATAGATGATATAGCACCATATGACATGCTATAGCGTGATGACATACTGTGCGTCACAGTGTGGTTTGCTGGGAGCACAGTCGCGGACAGGAAGGCCTCGCAGGGGGTGATCAACACCACCCAAAAGATCATCGGCTGCCCCCTGGCCCATCTTGAGGAGATAGCCACTAACCGCTGCCTCAGCCGATCCACAGGCATCCTCTCTGATGGTAAGAGTAGCCTCCAAGATTTGACATCACACATTGGACTCATACTGTAACCATTATTATTCACACACATAAAGTAACTTCCACACATCAGAGTAAAAAGAAAATGTATAGAGCATGATATACTGTAATGTAAACACATAAATGTTCCAAGAGATTCATACATGTTATTCATGGTATTATGTTCTTGACTAATTTTGACAATTGAACAGACTATTGTGCATGTGGTGACTTATAGAATGACATGTTTTGGAGAGAACAACCATCAGACTGAGAATCAACAATCAGTTTAGACCAACAAGATCTATTCACTTGGAAATTGTGCTAAATGGCTAACTGTGCTAACTGTTGGCTACCTGTACATGATCATTTGCAAAGATGTACTGAGGAATTGGGACATGTACTAAGAAATCTGCAATTTCATGAAATGAATGAGAAATACTACTGTGTTTTCAACAATTGCCAAGTGGTTTGGAGGTTTGTCCATATTGTTTTGAGAATGTAATTTATGTTTCAAGAAATGAGCCAAACCAACGGAGAGAAACTGTATTATCTCCACCAAGGCGGAGGACATGTATTCAGTGGCGTTGGTTTGTCTGTCTGTTAGCAACATAACTCAAAAAGTTAAAGAAAGATTTTGATGAAATTTTCAGAAAATCTCAGAAATGGAATAAAGAACAATAGATTAGATTTTTGGGGTGATCTGGATCACTGCTTGAATCTAGGAATTTTTTTAAGGATTCTTTACTAAACCATTGGGTTTGGTGCAGGTCTGCACTCCCTGAGTGCTTCTAGTTCTTGTTTTGAAATCTATTTGACTTCACCTCTGCAGCCAAGGATGAACTGTGGTTAGCAAACAACATTTACAATAACATCAAAAATATACTGCGATTATTCTTCACTTGACCCTTCTGTATTTGTGCTTGGTCACATTAGAACAAAGAGAATCATCCTTCAAATATTTTTTTTTTCATCTTTTGCTTTCCTTCTTCTGTTGATATAATTCCCCCTCACTGTGGACACGGCTTGAGGGCGGAAAGCCACAGGTCACTGTTTGTGTTAGCATTTCAAAAGGGTCAGCAGGCTAAAGGGCAGCAAAGATGAAAGACAGAAAGAAATATCAGAGGGTCAGCACCATTATCTTCTACAGCAACCAGCTAGGGGAGAGCCATGAGTCAGGCAAAGGCCAAATTAATGTTTCAATCTATCAAAGACAGTGTGACAGACGTATTGATTGGCAGTGGGTGTAAAGGCTTCCTGTAGTCTACTGTGGTGAATATCTGAAAACTGCAGTTTTTTACTCGTGTGATATTTTAAAAAAAAAAGAAATAGGACTTATTTAATTCATTTAATTAGGACGATCAAATGTTCTGATGATGAGAAATGTTTAAAGCAGGACAAAAACGATGAGAAAACATTTATAAAACAGTATACAGCAAGTTTATGTTGAGGTTTGACATCTGATTTCATAAACAAAACTAAGGTGACCTTTTCATTGGCTTCTAAATAAGTGTAGGTATCTGAAACAGCTTTAAGTCACTTTTTAACGGCTTAAATGCTTAAGAGAGCCAAAATATACAATATCCCAAAGCTAAAACAGGCCGATGTAAATGGAATTCAACCATCCGTGAGGTAATTAGGTAATTATAGTGGATACGGAATTCTTGCTCACAAACAAAACGATCTGAAGGCGATGACGGTTTGTGTTATGGACTAAGCTTCAGGATAGTTTTCATCTCACCTGTAGCTGTGAGATGGTGAGAGGGTAACGGTAGAGTATCCAGGTGACGTTTTCACTGCAAGGCGGTGTGGTCAGAGATCCTTCATACACCCAGTAGTCTCTCAGTAGTGGGTCTGATGGCAGAGGCAGCGGTCAATGTAAAATTCATTGCATCATTAAAAACACTGGCAACAGCATCGATTTGATTGTCCTGTAATAAAATCACAGATTGTTTGTTGCTGAGATCCAGCAGCTGTGTTTATTGCTTTATGGCATTTCTCAAACTGCATGTTTGAAATGATCTTCAGCTTACCAGGTAGAAGAGTGTTGGGGTTGAAACAGGGGATTATCTTGTTCTTCCCCTGATGGATAAACAGTGGCAAAAAAAGTAGTTACATGTACTGTCCGCATGTATCAGGTTTAACAACATAATTCTAAGATTGTTCTCTACGGATCATCCCAGTTTGGTCTCACTTTGTACTGTAGGTCCTGTAGAACTTCAGTGATGGCCTTCAGACCCAGATGCTCTTTACCAATCTGATGAAAACACAAGCATTATGGGTTTCATGACGTATTTATCAGTGCTGGCGGTGACTGTTTTACAGCGTCAGAGATGTTTTCAGCAGTTTAGTTTGTATCTTCTGGTATTTTCCAGGATGAAAACAGGAAGTAGAAACAGTAGAAGTTGTTGTAAACAGGACGTGTGAGGTTGACAGGAGGACTGAAGTCTCAGAAGGTCAGAAATGTTTGGAGTCAAGAGAATAATGAGAATAAAAGCCACTGTTGTTTCACTGGGCATGTTTCCCTCAGCTGGCATGACTCAGATCATCTCAGAGCCAAGACGTTTCTTTGAGGTTTTATTCATCTCACATAAGTCAAGGGTTTTTAAGAGGCTTCCCAGCAGGGGTGGTTGGGGATCAGACTCTGGAAAAGGTGGAAACTACAGAGCTACATAACTTATCTCAGACTTATATTGGATTCTTCCCACTAGTCTGGAAAACATGGAAACAACTCTTACAATTCCAGGAAGAAAAAGCTCAACGAGGCCAACCTGCTGAAAAAGTCAAGTGTTTTCAAAAAATGCATGTAAACAACGGGAAAATGCAGAAATACAGTCTAAAGGCGTTATTAGTTTATTTTATCCAATTTAATCCAATTCTGTCATCATAATGGTTATATTGTCCAAAATGTATGCAAGAGCTGCTTTTGTGCTAGCTAAGTGAAGTGAACTAAAAATTTATATTAATTTAATTCATAGGAATTAATCCAGGGTCATTGATTTGTTGTGTCTTTTAAAAAACCTTTTTTCCCCTGTTGCAGTGTGGAGAATGTAGACCCTGAAATACTCTTTGTCCTGAACAAATAGGAATCACACTCCAAGCCTGTGAGGGAAAACCAACCCTTTATCTGGTCATTGTGCCAGCCTTCTGGCTCCTCCTGTGGATGTTTACCTGCACAAAAAGAGCTATGATGAGGACTCCATTCTTCTTCCCCAGAGCGTCCTCTAACGTGTTGAACAGAGTACTGTTCCAGTGAATTAGATGGAGCTGTGCAGAAATAGATAAAAGAAAACAACCTGTGATGGGGATGCCATTGCAGTAAACAGGTGTAGGAAGTACATGACAGTAAGAGTGAGAAACCATCAGCTGGTGGCAACCGAGGAATTTCCACATGGGCTCAGCAAAGACTAGAACAGAGCTAAATCTGGTAAGAACTGTGAGAAATATGGAAATAAATATGGGAACATGTCGAGGACTATTTTCTGTGGTGGATGAAAAAATAATTGGGTATCTACAGTAGCAGGGTGGTGCATGTGGGATTCTGTCAAAATCAGCAATGGTGTGTGTGTTTATGGTGATAACCAGGTCAGAATACTACAATGTGTCTCACTGATGTGTTTTGATAGTTTTCAGATAACAATGGAGCTCTGTGGAACTGAGGAATAAATCAGGCTGTAGAAAGACAACATGCCTGTTAAGAGGATTTTTTAATCAATTAATCTTCTCTACAGACTTAAATATAGGAGCTCTTTGAAGTGAACAACAGAAAACATGTTTATTTCTTCCAGAAATGTCACAAATGTTGATTTAAAAATTAAATCATTCGACTCTTTTCTGGTCTGCCACATCTATGGCTAAATTCCAGTGTATGGACTGGCGGTCTGCCCAGAATGAACCCCACCTCTCTACTAATATTCAGCTTCTAAGCTCCAGCCACCCACCACCCTCTACAGGAAAAGCTACTAGACGAATGGAGGAAACCAATGTTGACTTGGAAGGGGATTGGATGCGAACTGTCTGACTTTCTCTGCACCAAATCATCCTCCCTGATATTTTCCCCAACAGGTATTCCCTCATTAAATAAACATCAACATGTTTCCACATGTGTGAGGTACAGACAGTGATTTTCACAAGTATACGCCATGGATGGTAACATCCTCATAAGACAGAACTGACAAATCCGAAAAAAATATCCACCCATGCTTCATTTTTGTGTTGCTGCAGAAATGACGTCCCTGCGGGGCAAAATTGCCCAACATGAACACAATATAGAATGACTGAACTGCAGAAACAATTGCAGCTTAACTTGTTTTATCTGTTCCAAACAGGCATATCCTATAGCTGAGCTAAGTTAGCAACAGCAGCAAAACAACACGACCACTGAGCCCTTAATGGCAAAAAAAGAAAGAAAGTAAAATCAAAAATCTAATCCAGTGTCCTGGTGGCAGTTGTGGCATTTCAATTCTGACCTTTAAATCCAACTAAATGCCAGATGTTGGTATCAGGACATGTAATCTGAGAGAGCTCGCTATACATCCACATTTTGACCTTTATTTGGCGTTCATAGTAAAAGGAAATACAGTTTTTTATATATCCTTTGAAAAAATAAAGCAAAACTAAACTGATTAAAGTAGCACAATTGTCGTGTCTGGCTCTCAATACAGAACAAGTCTCAGTTGTTAAAAACGCATCATTTTGAGTTTTGGATTGGCCTGTGAATGTCTGATGTGAATTTCACACCGATGCTGAATATTGGCTCAGCTTAGTGTGAACCTCGGCTAATGTAATACTAAATCCTTTTTCTTTTTTACCAGATACTGCCTACAATAAAAAAAACAGAAAGACAGAGCAGATCAGAGGCGAGCGGAGCTGTACTATGTCATACAAAACGAGTTTGTTAAAAGCGGAAAACATGAGAATGGTATTTATTCACTCCTTTTACTTTTCTTTTTTTTCACTTTTTATTTCTTTTTAACCTGTTTTGTTACTATATATGCAAATGAGCTAAAAATTTGGCTATAATTCATAATGTTTACATAACAGGTGTTTACTGATGTTCATCCCAGTAAAATAATGAATCATGAAGTTGGGTATAGCAAGTTTGAAGCTTGTTGGGTCTAAAGAGTTCACGGTTTGTGCGTAGGATGATATCTAGAGGCAAAAATACTAATTGAAACAAACTGAATACACCCATCCACACCCAAACAACAATCACTGTGAAGATGATTGAAGCATGAAATGATCTGCTTTGGAGTTGGCCTTATAATTAAGAATAAAATAAAGATTATAATTTTGTGTTTGTGCCAATAGACTGTCTGAATTGTCACACACTATTATGAGGAGTTTCAAGGTCAACTGACAATGATATTGATATTAAAAGAATGAAATATTAGTATTGTGTTGACTTCATCTTGATTAAATTCAATTATCATTGACTGCAAATTGAAGCTTTTGTCATTTTTTTAACAGCTCCTTCTCTTCTATTTTGAGGGTAATTCAATTACCAAAGGAAAAGAAGACAAAAGAAAATAAAAACAATGGTAAACTAGATAAAAAGCAATATATACTTGGCCCAAAAGTGAGGAAATTTGTGTTTAGTCAATGGTGTTTTTTTTTTTTAAAGTCAGAAAGCCTGAGTAGTCACCTGCAATGACGTTTAACTTATAATGATCATGAATAAAATGCTCCAAAATCTCCAACAACATTGTCCCGTTAGTATTCACTCTTATTATGAGTTGCTTGGTGGATTGAATGATTGAACTCTCCCACAGTAATAAAGAAAAAAAACAAAAAAAAAACACTCATGTTGGCATCCCACCCCTCAACCAGGAGATGTTGTTGGTCATTCTAGCACATGCAGCACGCCCAAGCTGATCCCACATGTGTTCAGTTGGGTTGAGGTCTGGACTAACAGCAGGTCATCCCATCTTCTCTGATTAACCCTGCTTCGCAGGGAAGATTGTTGTCACGCTGGAGAATAGAGTTAGGGTCCAGATTCAGGAGATATGGGATCATCTTTGGCTCCAGAATCTAATTCTGATCAATTAGGTGGCAATCAGGTGCAAATCACATAGCTTATCTGTGACTGACACATGCCTGGCAGCACTTCTCAAAATAATGAACACCAACAGGAGGATATTGCAGGAGATTTATTTGGGGAAACAACTCATGTTTAGCTATGTTGCTCATTCTGAAGCATGATCCTTACAAGTTATATCTCATAGTTTGCTATTGATGTAGCCATGATATCACAGTTTTGAATGTTGTTGACGGATAATATTAATTCAGAATTCTTTTTGCCAATAATTAAGAATAGATTTTATGACAAACCTAACCGGACTGTGAAAATATTCAAATATCCTTTTGTCATTCTATATTCAGCTACTTAATTTCTCATCATATGGATGAATGAACCCCCCCCCCCACATGTCTTTGGGATACGCACTCGGAAACATATTTTCAGCCTGCAGTGTGAGACGTTGGAAGTGTTACTTTTTAAACAGGAAAAAACTGGTTTTGTGTTCAAGGACATAAAAAGCCACAGTGTTATCTAAAGAAGGACATGTGCCAGTGCTAGAAGTCTAAACATATGAATGTTGTGTATTTTTTGCAGTGGGGTCTATTTTTTGGTCACGGCCCTTTTTTTTCTGTGTATGTTAGTGTTTGTAGTACGGTATGTACCTCCATGGGGAAAGCCTTGAAGTTGACAGTGTGTTCTGATCCTCTCTGGTTCTCTTTGCCCCAGTGGAATCGAACCTCGTGTAGCTCATACTCATGATCACTAGGCAGTGGACCCCCGGTAACCACTGGCAACAACACATAAAAACTCAATAAATTGTGAGCAAACAAACACAGGAAGTGAAAGACAGATTAAATAGGGCAAAGTAAGAGTAATTATGCAGTGGGAGTTTTACGGTGCATGTATCAGTCACCACTCAACCACAGTGATTGACACCAAAAGCTAAATATGCATACACATCTCAAGTTGTGAAGTTGTGTGTGTTGACACGATGTTGTGTCTTCTGGGAGTCACCTGACTTGGACTTCAGAATGATGCGCACAGTGTGTCCATCGTTGATGACCTCACAGTCTCGACACACCACGTAGTTTGGAGATAAGCCGACGTCAAGGAGTGAGGGATCATACTGAGCTTCCCTGGAGTTTAAATTAATTGGAGACTGGTACTCGCCATTGGCTGCTGGGAAATGGAGTCCCCATTCTACACCTGAAACAAACACAGCACATACTGAGGCCCACTAGTGCATCATTAAATACAGATGTGTTTCTGGAGGTGGAACTTGTCCAGCTGTGGTGTTTCTTTTAACATGAATTCTTAGGAATAAGCTAGCTTAATAAATAACTGCTCATTGCACATATTTATATTATCCAGAGTACAGGTGCAGGTGTTGGTAGTGAAAGTAAGCTGCTCCAGCTCTTCATAAGATCAGCTTTAATGTAGCTGCAATGCAAGTTTGTGAAGTCCAGATTTTCACCAAACTGAGGCGGGTTGCACCGCACAAACTGTTTCTTACACAGACCTTGGCTGTTACTACCTGCAGTATACTTTATACTTTTAGTGGTAGTAGATATAACTGTTGTACAGCTTATCAGTCAAGTTTATAAAATACATCTTTGCCACACATTGTAGTAGCCTGTATATATGACAGCTTTTTTGGATGTTGTAACAGGTGTGATGCACAACTCAATGTTTTACTTGCCAAGAGAATAAAGAATCTCTTCACATGACAATGCATGTGCTGCTCAATTAAAGTAGGCGTTCCTCCATCAGTGTGTGCTCTGCAGTCTATATAATGTGTTTCGTTGGAAACCTCTTTCTCTAATGGTTGTAAAATGCCTACATTGATTGAGTAATGCCAACTTGAAACTGACATTCGACCTATGAAATCCCTTCTGTGGCAACCTGAGTGACAAGCTGCAGCTTTCTAATAACATACAAGGGACTCTGTGTGTTGAATTAACCGACAGCTGGTGCAGCCCTGTATCCAGGCCCCTGAAACTGAAACAGTGAAATATAATTAAGCTCTCATTTCACTGTTTACACATGACATTTTCCAACTGTGACATGCTGAAATATTTTCTGTGAACAAGATAAGTGTTTTGCAAGCCATGCAAGAAAGCCAGCATGCACAACACTAATTGACATTATTAACCCATTAGGACTTGATATATTTTGTTTGTATATAAGTGAATTTTGACTCTATTGGCTCTAGTCTTGTGGATATGATTGATAGCTCGCTTTATGCTGGCACAGTTCCCTACTTCTTTAAACACGCTGTGGTTGAATTTTAAAGAAATCTCATTTGGATTAATTTTCTTCCAAACTGTTACAGGCCCATATCCAAATGACCTTTCATGTCAAAGATTTTTTTGGGAAAAAAATAGTAGCAGAAAAACGTAATAATTTTTGGAGAAAAACAATGTTATGGACATTTTCCGGTCTTTGCAAATTGCACTCCTCTGAAACTGCTTTACTTAAGGTTTCTAGAGACATTTTGATGGCAGCTGACACTGGAAAGTACACAGCTTTGGTTTTATTAGATCTTCACTCAGGCTCATGGACTTGTTTGGGATTACTGGTGTTGTTTTAAAATGCTTCGTGTCATCTTTTAGTGTTTTTATTAATCCGGTGATGTCTGAAGCAACAGTTGTGCCTTGTGGGGTGCCTTCAGTTAAATACTAATAAAACAGAAATTGTGATCATTGCCCCTGATCATGTCATTCTGGAAATTAGGTGACATATCAGTCTCTTCCTTTCTGTCAAACCTCAAACATTTGGGTGTCACTTTTGACAGTTCAATGTCCCCTTGACCCTAACTCCAAACAGTTTGTTCAAATCTTTTATTATATCAGAAATATTTCAAAACTCGGACTTGTATTGGATCGCCTGCAGACCGTGCAGAAAGACTTTTAGCTAGCAAGCTGCACCTGTACAAGAAACCTGATCTCATGACAGAGTGTAAAATATGGTAGCTACATTTACTTCCTTTTACAGATCAAGTTTAACTTTTGATTAGTAAGCAGTTCAACATTTTAAATCATCACATGCATTTTGATCTGACAACATCCACTTCTATTTCTTGCTTGTGTTGAACTGAGCACCTCTGCTATTAAGGAGGATTTTCCATTTTCAACCATAGAGGCCGGCTTTTCCTTAGTTGGGCATGTAAACAGGTAGACCTTAGTGTTTGTTGGATATACTATCTTCCTTTTCTCTCTGGCTATCGCTCAGCTCGTGCTTTGAACCTGCTTGGTCACCAGTATGAAAGTTTCACTATTGTGAAAGTTTCACTATAAACAAGGGTGACTGAGTCATGGCAATACAGAACTTCCCCGGGCAAGTCATTTCTTAGGAGTATCATTCAATTTGAAGGGACAATTATAGCCAGATGTTTTCAGTCAGAGTGGTATTCTGGTGTGTGATAATGTCTTGTTTCTTTAAAAGATCAGCGATGATCCTGACAACATGTGTGGAAATGTATCAATGTATAAAAAGAAAGGCTGGAAACATTTCCAAAAACCCTCTCTAAAGAATTTGAACTCCACCAATTTACCGTCAGACAGATTATGAACAAATGGAAGAAATTAAAGCCAGAAATTTGCTGAAAAAATGTTTGTGAACAGATGAGGTTGGGAGATCAAATCCCCTGTCTGCTACTCTGTGTGTGTGAACAGGATTTCTTGCTGTGATTGCAACAATGTGAGTTTTCAGTTCTTTAAAACACACTCAAGCAGGTCATGGTTTCAGAAGGAGACACAAACCTTGTTATCTGGGACAAGTGACTTAAATAAACCTGAGCATGTTAAAGCTGCAGTAGATTGAGATATCATGATGTTGTTGACCGAACAGCAGCAGGTGAAAGTAACCTCGGAGTGATACTGTTGCTACCAACAGAGGTTTTATTGCACTTGCAGAGAGCGAAGACCAGGTAGAGAAAGTGATGTGACACAAAAAAATCTATATTCACGTCAACTTTCAGAGAGAATTGGGGTGTGTTGAACCCACTGTGTTTTAAAAAAGAGAAAATAAGCTTAGTAACTTGAGGGGAAAAAACCATATATCCCTGCAAGAAAATAAAATGAGCTCCCTGCAGCTTGCTTTTCTACTCCACACTAGCTGACTATTCTCCCCAAAGCAAAAAAAAAAGTGGGGGGGAGCCATCACATTCCGTCTTTACTGAGCAACTAAAGCCTTGACAACAGTTTTCTGAAGGCAGTGAGTGTTTCACTGGCTCCAGTATTGAAAAGGCTGTTCAAAACTATGGCTAGCAATTTGTTACCTTGCTAGTTTCCATGCAAATTAGTTTTGGTTTCTGGTTTATTTGGTTGGTTATAGCCATGGTAGAGAACCCGAATATAATGTTGCAGTTGTCTTTTGATGTTTTAGTAGATTCATTAAAAGCCTAAGTTGTTTGGTTGCAGTGACAAAGTCGATCACACTACAAGAGGAAAGTGCTTCTCTTATCTGAATGCTAAAACTTTCACTCGCACTTTGTTAGCTCTGGTTAGTAGCACTGAAATTTACACATTGTTCTAAATGAACTGCTTATACATTTATGATATACAATTTTAATACCTTTTTTTGTTGTTTTATTAAAAATGGACAAACAAAATTAACATAGCTTCTGATCATGGTCAATCATCTTTCAGTTTTAATTTTTTATGCTAAGCTACAATGAACAAATTAGCTCCATATTCAGCAAACAATCAGTTATGTCATTTTATCAACCAGTTAAACTTAGTTAATTAAACAATGTTCATCATTTCTTTGATTAATATTAACTGTGTTGCTCATTGCAAACAGCTGAAATATACTAAGTAAATGTCATACACATATCAAAAATCCAACTCAACTTTTCTCACCATTTAATAACTAAACATCTCTGATGGTATAATCTCATTAGAACTTGTCTTAAACTACACGTAGCTAAATGTCTAAGCCAGGGGGGTTAAACTTATTTTAGTTCATGGGCCACATTCAGCGCAATTTGGTCTGAAGTGGGCCGGACCAATAAAAACTGCATATTAATCTTAAAAATCTTAAAATGAAAACTACATTTTTCTCTGTTTTAGTGCAAAAATGTACAAGTATATGATCAAGATGATTATTTCTAATGGGCTAAACTTTAAGAAAACATTATGAACAACCCGGATTTTGGGAAATAAATAAGTGCAGTTTCAACAATATTTAGCCTTTTTGTGTTAAGTATTTTCATTTTATACTTTTTAAAAAAAGTATTATTCATAATGATAATTTAATTTCCTTTTCTAATTCTTAAATTTGACATTTTTAAATACAATTTACATAAAACCTATTTTATCTTTTAATTTTGCATAAGATTTTCATTTCTATTTAATCATTTACACTAAATTACACAATTTAGTAAATTGTTTAATTTGGTAAATACTGATCATAATGAATCTAAAACAATCACATTCAATCCCAGGTATCTGAAACTAAACAATCCGTTTTCACATCATGATCAGAATAACTTTTACCACATTCATCCAGCGGGCCAGATTGGACCCTCTGGCGGGCCAGTTTTGGCCCCCGAGCCGTATGTTTGTCACCCCTGGTCTAAGCAGACACGCATAAAAGGGTATTTTGAGTAACCACATGAGCAGACATCTCAGATATCCCAGTTTTTAACCTTGTTCTGAAAACAGGCCATAAAATCAGCAGCTGGACAACCGAGCCTACAGGTTTTTCAATGCTGGTTTTTTGGATGAATTGAGTGTACTGCTCGCTATGAAGCTTTATAGTCTTCCTGTCACTTGGCTCAGCCTAGTTTTAAATAAATCTGCTCCAGAAAAGTTGGCTCAGAGAGAACTTAGTCAATCCAACTGGCTTGAATACATTTTTGCAGCTTAGTACTGTGGAGGTTAGTTGTCTTATGGCAAAAAAATTATTTCTGGTTTATAACTCAGCTGGGTGTGGAGTGGTTCTCCCTACACCTTCATAGGTATTCATTGACTTCATCAGGCTTTTTCCCCATGCTCACACAACATGCATTTTTAGTTAATTTGTGATTTAAAATGAATTTGAAAGAATGTTTCTTTCCATGTTTTTCATTTTTAGACTGGTTGCCTCTCTTCTCCCTGTTTGTTTTTTGTTACCTTATCCAGAAATATACTGAGTTTTAAACAAATTGATAAATTAGTTTTTGCAGCTATTTCTGTGAGGATGATTTGCATATTGATGAGCAACTGGAACTACCTACAGATTTATTTATTTTTTTTCATTTTTAAATCTACTTGCTGTAAAACGTAAGTTGCAAAGGCTTGCAGAGAAGCATCCAATCTCTCAAATCTGAGTAACAAACATGTACCATGTAGAAAGTTAGGTGGCAGGTAAGCTGATTGATTGAATCAACTTCCTGCTGAGACAGGGGTTGAAACAGAAATGGAAATGGATGAGGAGCATCTGGAGAAGCAGCACTAGCTAGTTTACTAAAGGCCTTAATGAACACTTACCATGACAAAATTCTACTGACAGTCTTTACCATGAATTGATAAAAGATTCAGACAAGCAATTTCTCAGCATGTTATGATCTTCGTCGGTTAATGCCTTGGATTTATTTATAGTAAAGTGGCAGGTTGCAATTATAGTTTTGTATCAGTGCTGATGACGGGAGTGTCAGCACACACTTGTACAAGGTGGGTTTCTCGGTTTTGCTTGTAGATCAAAGCACTAAAATTAATGCAACTTATAAAAGCCTTCATTTTGACCTGAAGGTTTTTTTAGTAAAGTACCCTTTAGTGTAATTCCTCTGGAGATCATTTTGAATAGTCTATACGACTTTGGCACCTTTTACCGTAGTATTTTGTCATGTGGACATAGTGAGGCTAAACAGTTGGCTGACCTTCCCTCACATAGGCCAACTGAATTGTATAAACAGATCAAGAGACTACATGCAGGTTATTGGAATATATATATATATATATATATATATATATATATATATAGACTTGCCATATATCTTATTCATGGACACAAAGTATACCAAACCATTCATTATACTTACATTCAGAACCAAAGAATCAATATGACTACATCCTCCGATGCTCATTAAAAGCAGCAATAGAAGAAAGATAAAGTGAAACGACACAACAATTTAAACACATTCTGTATAGTATTTGGAGAATTTATCTAAGTCTCTTAAAGAACCTGTAAACTTAATGCAAAATGTAAGGAAATTTGTGTTTAGTGGATTAGTTCTCTGTTGTAATGATTTATTCAGAAAGTCTGTTGGTGTCACATTTGGAAAGAAAATGCATTTGTGCGATGAGCAGCAGAGTTTTGCGTCCGAGTTGAGCCCATGAAAAACTTGCCAAATCTTTTCTCTCCATGCCAAACAGCTTATTCTGCAACTGACTCTTGTTTGCTGTTGTTTATTGGATTGGATAATTCAAGTCTGAAGAAACAAGACATACTGGCAATTCAACAATTTAGTCATTTAACAAACAGGAGCCTCAGTAGCATGTGGAAGAGAAGAACTGTACACAGCCACAACAGCCTGTCTTCTCCTCTGCAGCAGCTGGTCACCAGCTTGGTCACACACTGCTATGGGATGCCATCCAGTGTGGTTGTGTTGGTCACTCTTGCACGAACAGCATCCCCGAGGTGATCCCACGGGTGCTCAAATTCTGGAGGATTCTGATAAAGAGAGCTGTCATTTTAGTGGATAGAGCTTGGTCGTGTTGCCTATTTTCTTCATCCAATCCAATAAACGACATCAATCAGGAGTCCAGAGCAGAATAAGCTGTTTAGCATTGGGAGAGAAGATTTTGTTTTCCATGGGTGCAAAACCACAAACTCAATTCTGCTGCTCATCCCACGAATGCATTTAAAAGGGAAATGAACAGACTTTTTCCACAGCATGAGATTTATTGCCAAGAAGCAATGTTACAATGAAGAAATAATCCACCAAATGCAAATTTCCTTACTTTTGACCCAAGTTTATAAATATATAACTAGTGTGTGGAAAGCATGTGAAAACCAAATTAAGCACCTAGATTTTCTTCCCATTTATAGTTACTTTTTGAAGTTTCTCTGATATAGACTGCTCATTTTTTAATTTGCATTCATACCTTGCTGTGTACTTCAATTCGGTTCAATTCAGCTTTATTTGTATAG
>JBBBVU010000008.1:10192703-10223031 GCA_037177055.1 Atherinosoma microstoma
GCGTTATGAGCTGGTATTAATGAAATGTGTTCAGATTTTGTTAGTGTAAATGTTAGCTAATGTTGATGATAAAGACAATATTTGTTGACATATATGAACTCAATAGCCTCATACAGCTTCCCACTTAAGTCATATGTCTCATGAAATATTTTGAAGTTTTAGTTTGATTTACATGATTAAATACTTTTTAAATCGATGAGTATTTAGTTTTTAAAACCTTTTTTTCACCCAGCTCTTTATCGCGTCCTCTTGCAGACGAATGAAGATTCACTGCTTGTTATTTTGGACAGCTTTGTTTTATCTTGACCTTAATTATCTATGTGTTGTTATTGGACTACAGCATTTGGACATGTTTCAGTTGGGTGTGCCCATTTGTAACCTTGTAAAAGCAAATAATCATATGTTCACAATAGGGATGTGAATCTGACGACAACTCACGATTCAATTTGATCCCGATTCTTAGGGTGACTATTCGATTTTGTGTCGATTCTCGATTCAAACAGCTTTTGATTCACAAAAAATACTCTTTTAGTAAGAAACGGTGCCAATTCTGGGATAAACTAGATTCCTCTATAAGCTAGAAGGAAGTTTTCAAGGATAATCAAGTGATTCAAAAATTGAAAATACACAGAAGCAATCTTCGGATAGAGAGGTGACATTTATTTTTGCTTACCTTGCAAACTTTATCATTTCTGTGTCATTTAACAATAGCCTTGAAAGTAGTCTGTCAAACACTTTTAAAGTCTTTTAAATATCAATTCCTGGAAATTTTGGATTGATTCAGGATCTTCATAAATAAGAATCTTGATTCTGATGTGAATCAATTTTTCTCTGCACCCCTAGTTCACAAATTTAAAAAGAAAAAGAATAGAGATTTAATTTAGAGATTTTTCTAGTTTGCATGATGTTTGATCACAGTAATGTGCTACAAAAGCCTCACTCTCCTCTCTGTCACACCTCAGGACACAATCTCAGCCTTACACAGCACCGTACCATCTGTGAGACACTGTAAAAATACAGATTAAATCCTTTCATGTTTAACTCATCCACTTTTCTTAGCTGTGTGACGATGTTCACACCTCCACCTGGAGAATGAGGAAGAGCCATTGGCATTCAGGCAGTTGTGAAGAGATGAGTGTTTTGAGGATTTATGCATGGGAAGCATTTTGGACAGATGGACACAACCTTTCAGTCGACAGACGATCAGATGATTGCTCAGATGTGCATATCTGGATTTTTACTCTTAACTTTCTTAATCAAATGAACACCAGAGCAGATATGGATTAAATATGCTTAATCTAAACAGAAGATTCCTTTTCAGGTGACAGTTTTCTGAAATTTTTCAAAGGAGCTTACTGTGAATATGGATTTTTCTCTTAATTGGAGGCAAAGATTCTGTTGTCTGAAATATTTAACTTTCTCGCAGTAACTTACTAACTAACCTGGTTTATTTAGTGTACAGTGCTGGCCAAATAACACTCCCTGTGTCCAGGTTCAAGCCCGTTTTTTTTTTCTCTCTCTCTTTCTCATTTTCAATTTAGTGCCTGCTGCCTAATAAATAATGTCCGAAATAATATTTGTTGAAAAAATAATGGAGCCTGAACAATAATAAACATTGTTCAGGCTCCATCTGGTGTGGAAGGGAGACTTTGCTCCATGCAAGGCAGCTGCCAAGACATGCATAAGTAAATATTGATTGTTATTATGCTGATTGTATGCTCTTATTGATTGAATTGTTCTAAGTTTTTGTGGAAAAGAGAAAAAGAAAGGGGGGGGGCGATTAAATTAATTCTGTTTTGAATTGGACTAGTGGCCTCCAGCCAGCTTGTCCACAGATCTGATTGGCAGAAGGACAAACTGAGTCTGAACAGAAAATTATAGTCTCTGTATTTGTTTAAACCTCCGGCTGTTTTCTGTCTGTTTCATCTAACACTGCTCACAGATTTACAGAGGCTCTGAGCGATAGACTTATTTCTAATGGTTACCTGAAATGCAATGTAAGAATAACCACTTTAAAAAGAAAAATAATCACTATTGAGCTAAAATGACAAACCCATCATTTGGTTAGCAAACCTGGCATTAAGATTCTCTGGAGTCAGTGGTAAGGTTTATAACGGGGACCATCAGGAGCCCACTGTAAAGTGGAGCTGAGGTGCAGAAAATGTTTTTCAGGCAGTGCTGCGTGTCGATCCATTAACAGTTGAACACTTTAAGCAACCACTTGGTAAAGTCAGAAGTGAGGGAAAGAGAAGCTGAAGTAAAACATGTTAATACAAATCAAGCTAACACTGCTGGAAATAATTTGGAGTGATGGATTTTTCGCTTGCTTAATTGATCTCTAACACTATTCAGAACACGTTAAGCCCAGCTTTGGGGGACATCTTGATTTCTATGAAGGAAAATGCTGCACTAGTTAAAACCAACAGCAAGTTCAATGAGCCATAAGTTTGGTATGTGTTTCCCAGTAGTCATATGATCTGACTTAGTGGTTCCCAATGAGCTGTCTCATAGATGAGGTGGATTTCTGGAGTAAATATTCTAAAATATTCTTCTAGTGGGGGAACAGAGGTCCTCCATTTGGCTAAAAGGTTTAGAGTCCTAGATCACAGGAAAGCCCTTCATTTAAAATGTGAAGTGTTTCTCTTTAAATACTTAATAACTCGATTAATCAAAGTATAAACAAGGACTTTTCACCACTGGGTGGCTGGCCAGCCTTTTACATAAAGCATCCTTAGCTACTTTGTTGTTGTTAAATGTATCAAGCGCTTAACGCGCAGGTTCCAGTTTTTCTGCATTCTAATCGTTACCCAGAATATGACATGACTTTTCTGACACACTCTCACTTAAAGCCAACCTTTGCAGATGATCAATGTATTGAGGATCCTTTCCCTCACAGGAAGAAGCTGATTAAAAAAGTTAGATCTTTCAAGTCCTGGAAGACAAAACCCAAGTAGAATAAGCTGTAGTGTTTTCATCATCATACATGCTTGAAGGCACCTCAGTATCATTTGATGTGTGGTGACGGTTCGTATGGGCTGGTTTAAGCAGGGATTGTTGTACAGTCTGCTGACGTTGCTAAACTTCAGATCACAGGGGTACATGAGCAGAGCAACATCATATTCACATCTGCCAAACTCAGCCTTTTATTGATGCTTTCATTCTTTTAATAGCAAAGGATGGATTTCTATCATTAACTTCCTTGCCTTTGTACCTCAGGATTTTTTATTTAACATTTTGAGGTTTATTTTTTTTTTATGTTACTATCCTATGAGGATCTAATAGATGTGTTACTTTATAAAGGATCTTGGCCCTGCACAAAATTTGAATTGGCTTTTTGTTGGATAATGATGAAATTTGTTAGTGGCACTTAAATTTTAAGAAGGGACTAGTGATATTATGGCTTCTTGTCTGGTGCCAGTTAATTTTTCTTGTCTGCGATACACAACAGTTTGTGTTTATTTATGAGGTTGCTAACATGTTAAATGAAGATGCTGAAATGTTAAAATCAGTATTTCACAGATCTCTTTTTGTCTCGATTTAAAGCAACTATAACTAATTCCAACGGAGGATCCTTTTATTTATTGTTTTTTTTTTTGTTGCTGTTTTTTCTCTGAACCTAATCAGCCCACATTCTTATCTGAAAAACACAAATATTAGAATATTGATCTGTAGGCGCTGATAAGTCAAATAGCATTCATATCTAAACAATACTTCATTTTTGGGGGCGACTCATTGGGGCCCGTAGTCATGAAGGGCTTGTTGCTGTGACAACAGTTAAAGTCAGCTTTCAGAAACTAGAAAATCACATTAACTGTGTGTCCTTGTGTGAAGAAGAAAGCTCTGTTTAAGGTTTCACTCTGCCAACTGGATCATCTCTGTATGGTGGTAGTGCCAGTTTTGTCCTTGATACTCTTACAGCAGAGGTCTAAGATGCAGGTTTTCATCCAAGCTCTCTCATCGCCAGCAGGTAGATCTTTAGTCTATGTAGGACCGCCGCTTAAAAATAGTTGTTTGGAAACATTCATCGGTTAAGTCAATGCAAGTTAGTGATTCCACTTGTCAGTGCTCCAATCAACTTGTTCTTACAGGTTTCCAAATTCACAATTACCTCTGCATGAAAATGTATGGTGACGCATTATTACGCAGGAGGAAAGAGTTTTTATTGAAACATTACCCTCTTGTCCACTAATTACCACTCTGATTGTAGCCACTCTCTCTATTTGAAAGCACAGCAGGCTGTGATTATAGACTGCTGTTGACAGTTTGCTCCCACCCTGAACCACATCCATCACACTCTTAAGTCCTGGGCGGAAATTAAAAGTTGAGCAACGCTAGGGTGGTGTGTTAAGCGCTGTGGCTAATTTAGCTAATTGGTGATGAATTATCAAGTGTCCCCGAAAGCCCTTGATGTTTTCTGTGTTCATTGTCGAGCTTCGGTAGCAGAAGAGTATGCAGGTGTCTACTGATTGAACACATAAATGTGATGGAGTTGATGATGGCATGATTGTTGCACCTTCATATAGCTTCCCCCCCTCTAGATCCCTCTATCCGTTGTCATTATCATCACACAGCCCCTGCCTAGCAACGCCACTGCCTAGCAGCGGTGATCCTTGGAAACCATGGAGGAGGAACATCATGTCCCCCTGTCACCTCCTGTGTGTCTCTCTCTCTTTTTCTCTATCTTTCCATCTCCTTGGCATCCTTTTTTTGTTCTCTTCTGTTCACCTTATCCTTCTCTATCTACTGCTTTTCTCTTTTACACATGCAGAGACGTTAGTAATCCTAAACCCCTAATTCTAATTTTGCTAATAAGTGACATAAGAATACACTGAATAATATTCTTTTTTTCCCCCTTCAATCATTTGAAGCTTTAAAATACAATCAGGTTGGGATATAAATTATTCTGTAATTTTTTGTCTTTTATCGGAAGCCCTCTCATCTCAAAATCACCTTGAGACCTTCTTCAGTGCAGCATGTTAACCTCAGAGCAGGATACAGGGCAGAAGCTGACAAATGCAATACATCAAGATGAGGTGACAGACTGAGTTCATTGCTGGTAGATTTTGTTCATTTCAGTTACATTCCTCCTTCTGATGAACATCTATGCACCCTAAGATACTAATCATGAAGTTCTGGTTTATATTTGTTTAAATGGCAAGGCTATTTTATTTATATAGCACGTTTCATACATAAGGCAACCCAATCTGATGTACATGATGGAAAAGAAACGGACAAAAATAATACATACAGAGTTACATATAGTACAAACAGACCTTAATGGGAAATATTCTATCCATCCATCAATTCAGCCATCCATCAATAAAAGTCCTTATCTTCATTAAAAGCTGTGGCAAATGAGAGTTTTAATGTTTTAGAAGAACTAAGATTTTGAGCAGACCTCTGGTTTTCTGTTAGTTTGTTCCAGATATGAGGAACATAAAAGCTAAATCCAGATTCTCCTTGTTTAGTTTTAACTCTCGGGAAGGAAAGCAAAATTTGACCCAGAAGAACTTAGAGGTGTTAGTGGCTCATATGGTGCCACCAGATCAGTTGTATATCGGACCAGAAACATTCAGTGCCTGGTACACTAACAGTAACATTTTGAAATGTGTGGATGTGATGTGATCCTTTGTTTTGGTCTAAGTGAGGACACGAACAGCAGCATTCTGGATTATGACCTGATGGCATATGCATTGCTGCACACATGTTCATATCAGTACATTAAAACAGTTAATTATGGAAAACACAACAACTTTGATGCCTTCCTTTAACTCTAAGTGACATGAGGACTTTTAGAAATATTAGAACAAACATATTCAGTGTTATGTGAACACTAAGATAGAAAAAGGGTTTTGGAAGAGCTGTTGCTGTCAATCACTTTTAGCAGGTGTTTAATGCTCCTGTGAGTGTTGTCAAGAAAATAACAAGTCACTCTCTTCTTCTCTGATGGCTCCTGACAATCTGCAAAGCAAAGTGACAATAACTATTGGTACCATTACATCTTTTTTAACTTTCATACTTGAATTTTTAAGTGCCGCTCTCTAACTATGTGACTGACTGACCTGCAATTTAGTTTTTTTCCCCTGAATATGTTACTGGATGCAGAATCAAAATATAAATTTCCACTCAGTTTCATTCACCGAGCTCCTGTATTATGATGGGGGAATCTGATTGCTTCTTACATCCCTAAAATTTTGCCGGGGTCAAAGGTATGAACTCTGTTGTGGCTAATCCACATGTGAAATTGATGTGTCATGCTTCGTGAACCACTTTCACTATTTGAGCTTGATGAATCCTGACGTTATCATGCTCGAATATGCTCATGTCATCAGGTCATTTAGTCAGACCAGACCTCTTCGGTTTTTTGCTGAACCCGTACCTGACCAACGGAAGAAACCCTAGATCTTTTGTTCAGTTAATTCCAGTTGATGACTTTAATCAATACCCTTTTTGGAAAATAAAATAAAAGTGCCATCACATGTAGGAAGTAGCCAGCTGGCCAGTTAGCGAACTGTAGCTAGCGGAATAAAGAGTGTGTCAGGTCCTTGTTGCTGCAGTTTTGAACTGGATGAAGACTCCCATTTGAAATATTCATGGTTTATATTTATGAGAAAGTAATTCTTGTTGTACATGTATAACTCCCTGCAGTGTGTTGTCACCCACAAGCAAGAGTGTCTCCGCAATGTGTTAATTCGGAGCTCATTAGTGTGATTGAATTAAAAGTTTTTTTCCTTCTTTGGTGTCTTCTTCTTAATGTTTTTATGTTTCACAATAGCTTAGATGCATTAGAATCTGTTTTAATGCATTTTATGTTCCTTTTTTTTCCAGGTGTGGGAAAGTCATGTCTATTACTACAATTCACAGACAAGAGGTTTCAGCCAGTTCACGACCTCACCATCGGTAAGAGCTCCTGTCCTCAATCGTTCACTACAGAATCTGAAGAAGAAGCGAGGAGTCTCGTCTTGAATTAGCCCCAGTTAGAATATGTCATTTATTTATTTTGATGATTCTGTCAGTCTTTGAAAATGGTGCAGATGGAAAAGTGGAAGTGTTGTTGCTTTGTGATCTAACAAAGTAAGATTTTTTAGAGAATTTGTTCTCTTCAAAAAGATTTCAAACATTTTCACTAAAAAAAAACCCCAAAAACTAATACTTTTTGTAAGATAAATGTTTATTTTTTCAAGTGTTAGTAATATTGCAGTTATTTAAGAAAAAAAACCCATCAAGACTGATTTAGTAATGTTGGCTTTAACCATTTGTAAGTCAGATCTACTCCATGAGATGTAAATACCACTTTTATCCACTGTTATTATAGCATTTCAAAATATATTTAAAACCTTTGTTTAATATTCCTACAAATCATTACAGACTGTCGCAGCTTGTCTGTTTAACGTATCTGTGAGATCCATGCACAACAGATGAATGTGCTGTGAATTGTGCTTTTGTACTTTGAAAGTATCTGCACCAGAAGCACCACACCTGTGGGTACAGTACGCTGTCAGCCTCGGAACCAGGGCTCATGTTTCATTTGCTCTGGCAGAATCCATGTGAACCCTTCCTGTTCAAATAAACTTGAAAACAGCCCATATTGTCTGCGGGATGAGTCGATCACAACATTTGAAGTGCTGGAGAAGTGCTATTTAGGCACACCTTTCTGTGTTGCGCCACATATTTTGTCTTTCTGGTTGGTTTTTAGGCCTTTGCAGTTGCATTTCCCCACCCCTCAGACATAGAAAATTAGCTGAGAGGTTCCACACTAATTAGTCTGGTGATGCCAGTAAAGAAATCAGATGAGCCAGTGTTATCAGGGGTTTGTTCATTTGGTCTTGTCAGTCAAGGATTTGTTTTGGGGGTTTTTTTCGTGAAAAATGAATGCATGAGGAAGGAGGTGGGGGTATCAGTCCACATCTGTTTATTTTAATGTGGTGGGTGAAAGCAGAGCAGGACGACATGAAAAAACACATCTGTTGCTCCTGAGCTGTTTAGAAAACAATCTACTGATGTAATAAATTATGTATATGTTCTATTAAATCCAGATTATATGGGACAACTTGCAGTGAGAAATAGTTCAGGGATGTTTTTGTCTTATATTATTTCTCTTCTGGCATTTTCTAATTTTCCCTCCTCTTTCTGTCAAGTTATTGCTCCACTTTCAACTACTAATCATGCTCATTTATCTTTTTTTTTATGACTTAATATCTGATCTTCTGTGATTGTGTCCATCTAGGTGTGGAGTTCGGAGCGAGGATGATCACTATAGATGGCAAACAGATCAAATTGCAGATCTGGGATACGGTAAATAAACTTTTTTTTTTTTTTATAGAAGCCTCTACTTGTTTCTACAGATAGATGATTCACTAAAAGTGGCAGTGTACATTATACATGCTTTATGCAAGGTTGTTTTTTGTTGAACTGAAAACTTTAAAGATCTCAAGCTCTTGAGTGAATGCTAATAGAAATATTCGAGCTAAAGAAGAGCACTTGGGAAATCACCATCTCTTTAACACAGTATTTTAATTATGGATGAATATCAAAATAAGTTATTTTGATGCAACACTACCTTATTAAGCTTCATTGTTATCCTTATTAAACCAAAGTCTGTCCATGTTTCTTCACCTGCAGCCAGTATATCAGTCCAGCCTGGGATTCAAGGTGAAAATGTTTAAATCCCACAGGTTGGCCAGTTAGGAAAGCATCTCACATCTGACATGGCACACAATTTGGGTGGCTGGGACGGTGAGAGACATGTGACTTGAGTGACTGTCAAAGTGTGATTGGCCTAACAACAGTTTATTAGCCTGAAACCAGATGACTAGAACCGAAAGAGCCTTTGAATGAAAGGTGAAATGTTCTCAAGAGTAAATTTAAATGGTTATATTAGTGGTTAAGATTTTCATCAGAATGATAATACTTCATCAGAAGATAAAGATGCTGTGCCCCCACAACACAACAAAGCCTTTGCATCCCCTCAATGCATTGTCTGCCTATATGCAGTAATACGGCAATACCTGACTCAGTGTTCAGCGCTGTGAACTCCAACTCAAAAGCAACCTTTCCTGAATCATAACATATATGTTTTATTAGTGCAAGATTTAAAAAAAAAAAAAAGGTCAAAGAATCTATTCTTGGATCAAGTATACCATCCACAGCTCTCTGTACCTGCAGTTAAGCAGCTGCACCAGCAGGGGGAGGTAGAGCTCCATGAACATAACCATTTAAAGCAAAGCTCTAATGGAAAAAGGCTTACAACGTATCAATCCAGGAGTCCAGTCAAGGTGACTAAAGAAAAAAAAGAGGTCTTTTGCACTTTAACTTGACCTTACTGAAAACTTAATGAAGTTAAAGAAAAGCGGTCGGAGAAATTTGTAGGGATACGTGGAATGTGTGTCTGCAAACTCCACTTCACACAACCAAAAGATGTTATGAAAAAGTATTTTAGATACTTCATTTAAAGGGATCCTTCCACTTAGCTGCACAGAGGCTCTCCCACATATATCGTATTAGTATAAAATTATTAAGGTCAGTGATTCAAAAATGAAAAGAAAAATCCACAAGTGATGCACACTGTTATCATAGGCTGCTCACACTCACCCTCGTGTTTATTTAAAATAATCAAGTATCGCCTCGAAAATTGCATCCTCAAGGAATTGTGGCATGAAAGATCTCCTTTCTTCTACAGGATGATCAAGTGTTTCCTGCACTGAAAAAGAAAAGCGTTAAAAAAAAACCAGAATTCTGCCAGCTCTTATCATGGCTGCCACTTCTTTACTCTGGGGGCCGTTAGGAACCAGCCGTAGCAAGAAATACAATATGACTGGACCCCTGCTTTCCAGGTCTCCGACTCCTTCACCTTTGTCTTTTCCACCAGATCACTGATCACCTTCACCTGGATGACCAGGTGTGGAGTGGAATAATTATGGTCAAAATGAAAACCAGCCAGGATTAGTGGCTGTTGCTTCATTGTGGGATTTGTACAATCACACACCATCACCAAGCAGCAACCAACAGAGAAACCATTTGGATCATTGTGTGGGCTGAACTTGCCATATGAATAAGTGTGTGTGTGTCTGTTTCTGCACACTAGCCTGTTGGCCAGATGGTAGACAGACACAGCGTTCCCTCTCTTTCACCCTTATTTATCATTTATCCGCTAATAGCATTTCTGGCTGCTTGACTGCTCTCTGAATGACTTACTGACTGTTCAGTGACCAGCTAACTTGGAGTTTGGGTCGCTGACTGAATATCTGAGTTTGCTTTCCGGTTGACTAAGTTGTCTCGTTGACCGACTAGTCATCTGACTCGGTAACCAGCCGCTTCGTCGGCCAGGAGACTAGGTTCTGGCTGACAAACTGACTGCCTAGTCCTCTGACTTCCTGAATGATTCATTGACTTACTGTGTTCCTGCCTGTGTGTCCGTCTGACTGTCTGGTTTTTCAGATGAGGTCACAGCATGCGGGGCTTGCAGCTGCTAGGATAAAGTACCGTTTTGTTTTCTATTCTGGCCTGGATGAACACAGACAACATTGTTAATGTACATTGAACAGAGATAGAATGAATAGACATTGCGTTGTGGGGGGTGGGAGGCAAGAATGCTGGTGGGTGAAAGGAGTGATGGAAAGAGGGGAAGCCTGGGGATTCATAGAGAAAGAATGAAAAGATGAGTGATGGAAGGAAGACGCTGTAAAGGTGAGACAATGAGGGGATAATAATGGAAAAGGGAGCGCAGGTACAAGGTGACCTGGTGAGCTGGATGGAGTGTCAAGTATGACATAAATGCAACAAGACTAATCTGTATACTGCAACATTACAGCTAATGTGACCTTCTTTGTTGAGCATAAAGAGTGAAACTGGAAGGTTGTACACGCAAGCAGAGAGAAGGAAAGAAAGGATTTTGTGACGGATAGATGGAGAATGAAAGAGAGAACTCTATTGTATCCAGTTACAGGCTTTTCTCTGTGCTGTCCACCCCCCACAACCCCCAAGCTGACTGAAAACCTGGAGCTGGAATCCGGTAGATAATTAGGATTGATGCATAACGTTTCTGAGAGCTCGCAGATAAACAGGCCTGGTTGGATGATGTGTCACAGGACTGAAGGAAAAGGCCCGCTGAGCTGCAGCACAATCAGAGCTGCTAGAAAACTAAAGCGTGTTTATGCCTGTGGACATTTCTATTATTTAGGTTTCAATTTCTGTTGATTAATATATGTATGTGTCTCTCCAGGCTGGCCAGGAGTCTTTCCGGTCCATCACCAGGTCTTACTACAGAGGAGCAGCAGGAGCACTGCTAGTCTATGACATCACAAGGTAACCCAGGCAATCATGCACACTCGAGTCACAGTTTAACCCGTCAGTTTGGATCCAGATCTTCATGCCAAAATGTCAGATTATTATTGCGACTGGTAAAACTGATTGATTTTATTTATTTATATTTATTTATTTATTTGAAGTAACATACCAAGTTTGCTTTATTTGGTCAAATCCAGACTTGCCTCCATCTTTTTTTTTTTTTAAACAATCCAGCAGGAAGAAAATAGAAAAATTCATGAAAATTTTAGTGTTGAAATAAATGACTTAAGAAATTATTTGTTTGTGAGCACAGAACAACTATAGGGGGGGGGACTACAAGAATGACTATGCATATGCAGGTGTTGCCTTGTTAAATTCCCCCTTTTTCTTTTTCTTTTATATAGCTCCTTAGTTGTAGTCTTTGCCACCTCACATCACCTACAGCGTTGAGTTCTCTCAACCCTGCTGTTACTGCTGACATGTCTGAACTAGCTGCTACTCATCAGCTCAATCATGTTTAGCCCGTGAACATCTAGAGCTTCTTATCTTAACATATGAAAGTAAGTCACAAGACTTTCTGTTAGGTAAGACTCTGTGTTATAAATAATTGGTGTATGGTGCACATTAGATTTTAAAAGTAAAATTTTTCTGACCTGTGGACTACAGAACCCACAAGTTCCTGTTTGAGTTTGGTTCTCTGTAGATGTGCCAGAGAAGTGGAGCTTACAGCTCGTCATGGAAACAGTCTCATCAGCATGCTAGCATTGCTGGTGATTGGAAGCTATCACCAGAAACATAGATTACAACTGAAGTTAATAACATCTTGTTTATCAGATACATGTTCATAAACCATGGCTGTGTGCCCAAGAATTTAAGAAAAAATGTCTTGATGATGAGCTTTGATTAAAAGTTTGAACATCACCAGAGCCTTTTTTTTTGTTTTTCACCCATTGGGGGGTGGGGATTGAATTTTAAAAAAGGAGTTGTTTATCAAGTACATGAATTAACAACATTTGATGCTGATTCATCTTCTAGGTGTCAAAACATGTTTTGGAAAGCTAGCTCAAGCATTAAACATTAGACCGCTAAATGCGGAGGTTGACTAACACAGTGGTTCCCAAACTTTTTAAGCCACAACTCCCAAGATAACATACATTGCACCCCTCGCAGTGTTTCAGGTTTAGGTTTATTCAGTCATCAGTCATCATCCATAATACAGAACAAAATACAAACAATAAGGCAGATTTTTTCATATCAACCAATTACTGAGACTAAATAATCTGAAGCAGAAGCTAAACGCTTATATATATGCTTCGCCATATGTCTGAGTGGTTAATTGTGTGATATATCAAATGCTTCATTCTGCGGCCATCTTCTAAATGTATGGCTTGAAAACTGTTAGGAACTCCATAAATATGGAGGATAAAGTGGTTTTTGGTGGATTTGGTTCACCGCTGTGACACAACACCATGCCCAAAATCAGCCTCTCTTGCCGAGATGATGCCACATTCGAATTTTTAATATGGCATGAGTAATAATTTAGTTGTTTATGCATGAATGCGTTTTTGACAGCCCTCATAAAAATCCTACATTTATTTAATGAATGTAGGCTACATAGTTTTTACAATGATCTTGGTACCCCCAGTTTGAGAGGCTGGACTAAGAGACTGACGGATATTAGCTCTTTGGCTTTCTGTCTTCCTGAATGCTTCAAGATAACGATTGCATGTCTCTGGCTATCTTTAATCTTAAACCGTGTTTGGATCCAGCCGACATGGTGGTGCAGAGGAACATTGATGTCCACTGGCTACAATGAGTTTAAATTTATTATTGATCTTCATGGTCCCCATAGATTGACTCTAAATTAAATCCTGACCCTGTGACCTTTAGTTCTGTGCTGCCATTAAACGAGAATTTCCTTTTCAAACTCTGCATTAATAAACAAATGAACCCATGCTAATTATTTTATTTTTCCTTTGGATTTTTCCTGATGAAAAACCTTGAGTTCATGGCTCTGATGTGATCTGTTAAGTTTTGTTTGTTTTTTCTTTTAAGCTATTTGTTTGCATGTCACATTTATTCACAGAATTCTTTAGCAACACTTCTGACCCAGTTAAGTGTGCACATGTTAGACTTATATGCTAAACAGGTTTTCTTTTTTTCTGTTCAGGTGCTCTGATCACTAAAGATTAAAAAGTTCCTCAAACATGATCTGATGAAATGCTGATCAATCTCTCCATTTTCCTCTCTTTTTTCCCACTAATGTATGCTAAAAAGATTATTCTATGAACTGCCTGCAAACACATTACATGTCTCAGGCTTTCCTAAGAAAATTAAGTAACAATTCTTCAGTTCAATTTTGCATTTAAGAAAATTACAGGAGATTTCTGTTCAGATCTACAGAAAGGGAAGATAAGGGTTTTTTGTTTCAGTTTTAATGGTTGCAAAATTTGCCAGAGGAAGTGATGCATCATTCACCAGTTGTCATGGGAAAGTAAAGATATTCTGTAAGATATTATTTTGGTTTGTGTGTGTGCACGCCTGCGTTTTATAGCAGAAGCTTAATCTGTACGGCTTTTCATTTCAAAGTGCAGTCAGACTGAAACCAGATAATTGTGCTTGTTTTAACAGAAGGGACACCTTCAACCATTTGACGACCTGGTTAGAGGACGCCCGCCAACATTCCAACTCCAATATGGTCATCATGCTCATTGGCAACAAGAGGTAAATTAGTTTTTCTTTTCCGGGGATGGAGGTACATGCTGCCCTACATAAACCTGGACCATTAACAATGTGTGGCAGCCATAACTGGTGGTTATAAACAGTGTGCTATATAACAATGGCTTATAGACGCTTGTCCAAGCAGCCTGTCCCCAAAGCTCAGCTTGGTCCATTGTAAAATTTAAACACTGTAATTAATGCTTAGAATTTAAAGTAAACAATTTAACCTTAATTTGGGTTAAAAATGTATAATCTCTGGTCCAATTCAAATGAGGATCTCACTTTTGCTTTTTCTCACACTGTAACAGAGATTGCATAACACACCATGGTTATATCAAGAGAGCACTGCTTTAGAGTGGTGTCTCTCCTGTGGTAAACACACACTTGTGTTAAATTTAAATGAGGAAGTTCACTTCTGCAGCGCGCATCAGCTGTTGACTGATGAAACTGCTAGCTCACACTCCACTTGAGGTTACATAACCACGTAACGCAGGAAAGATTTCAGGTTATCGTAAGCATGAAATTTACGTGCCGATGTTAGTCATCCAACAGCAAAAGCACATGAGGAGGAAGCTTGGCGCCCCTTTATCAATAACATATCATCATAAGGAGATCCAGGTTTAACTTGTTTATTTAGACAAATAATGTAGCCCAAACTTAGCCTCATATTTGTTAAATATCACTATTCTCAAGGATTAATTTGCTCAATGTTATTATTTGTTAAATCATTTCCTCTCTGAAGCCATGTCCTGTTGCTAATGTGCATGTCTGTGTGTATTTCAGTGACCTAGAGTCAAGGAGAGAGGTGAAGAAAGAGGAAGGTGAAGCATTTGCCAGAGAACATGGCCTCATATTCATGGAGACTTCAGCCAAGACTGCCTCTAACGTAGAGGAGGTAATCACACACATAGATTTCCACAAACATTCAGGGATATTTACCTGAATGACTTGATTAAGGATCTCAGTTTAGGTGTATCTGGGTCTCATAGTGCTGCAAACGCCACCCGTCTTTGTGAAATATATGCCACTCCCTGCAGGTCAAAGCTAATGCTAAACAGCTTTTACCCCAGACAAATAAATCTCCAGCCACACACAGAATTTCACACCCATTATCTGCTCTTTCACAGTTATCGGGGCTGCGTGTTGACATCTGTAGCTTAAGTAAGAGCTCTATTTGTCTGGAGCACAAGGAAAGCAAAGAGAGACTCCATTGAAGACTCGCAATAAATCTTCATATATGGTTTGATTTATATCAGGAAGTGTCCTAAACCAACAAACCCTCTGGAGGCTGTGATGGTGGTTTGTCTTTAGCAAACTGTTTCAAGAGGATTAACTGGTGCTATGATTAGATTATTTTTACCCATACTGTTGATTCAGATGTTTGATTTATTGCATAACTATTATCCCATTGGAATCAATTAAAATACGCTATTCTCTTGGATGTTTCCTATATGGCCTTTTTTTGTGGGGTAAATATTGGCATGTTATTTCGCTACTCAAGGTGACGGAAGCGTTAAACACCATACCTGCTAACAATTAACATGGTAGTCTGAGCATGTTAGTGTACCAGTGTTAGTATCTGGGTTTATACAAAAATCTAAGCGTGACTGAAGCCCCAGTTTGCATCTCTCATCCATGAACGTACATCCAGGTCACAGAAATGAGGCATCTCTGGAATCCCCAAAGACGACTCTGACCATCTGGATTAAAGAATATTCTGTCCACTGAATGATAAAAAGATTTGATACCAGTTTCCTGAAATTTCACAATATTTATATGTTAAATAATACTAAAAATAAATGTGAACACTGTTTAGAAATGTAATTAAATGTATATTTTAGCTATCACATTCTATTTTATTGAGTGTTCTACCTTGCAGACTTAATATTTTCAGTTCATATGATCCTCAAATGCTCTCTCGGGGTGGCACGCCGCAGTTACAGTGAACCTCCTGGTTGATCTGTAGCACTGTGGATCACCATGCTAATCTTGGCAGTTTCACATTAGCATCATGGACCATGGTGAACACAGTGCTCCGCCCCTCACAGAGACACACCCCTGGTGTTGTTGCAATGAATGCATGTCGTGGTCCTCTGGGACCCCTTTCTCACTTATCCAATCACATAAATAATCCCATCCTACACAACACAGCATGCCAGCCAGGGGCACTGCACTCTGTGTGTGTGTGTTTACATTGATTTTTTTTTTTTTCTCTACCTTCTCTTGCCTGGCCTATATCATGCAAACACTCACACCCACACCCTGTCGAGCAGAGCTCTCTATGGGGTTAAAATGAGGGGGGAGGGGTGTGTGTGTGTGTGTGTGTGTGTGTGGTATGATTAATTTGTCTCATTAGTGTCCTCTGAATCCTCCTGATACCGCTCCTCTCCTCCCTTCCCTTCATCTCTTCTCGCTCCAGCCCTCATCCCTTGACGTCCATCATTTGCTCTTTACCTCTCCTCCTTCACCTCCCCCCTCCCATTCGCTATCCTTTTCTTCCACCCCCCTCTTTTAGTGTCTTCCACCCTCCCCTCATTTGTGCCTTCCTGCCCTCCTCCATTCATTTCTTCCTCCTCAGTTCCGTCCTCCCTCCTCTACTCCCCATCATCTCCCTTCCTCTCTCCAGCACTATATCAACCAGTTAAAGTTCATACATATTCATAACCTCCACCCCGCCTCCCCTCAGCGACATACAGCAGCCAATCAGAGTGCAGGGTTTGTTGTCAGGGTCTGTGGGTGGACACTGGGCCTGATGGGATGGTCCTTAGAGACAGATGGAGAGATTCTGTAAGCATGTTTTCATCGTCTAATCTCTCCATCCTCTCTCCCATCCTTCATCCAGACCCTGTCCTTGGCCTCTGCACATTTCTGTTCCTTTTTCTTTTTATCTGTCATTTCATCCCTCTTCTGTCATTTTTTTCCAACTGTTTTCTTTTTATTTCTTATAGTTCTACTAGTTCCTCTGTTATTCTGCTTTTCTTCATATTTATTTTCTTCTGCTCATGCTATTCATCTGCTTTTTTTTATACTGTCTTTTACACATCTCTGCATGTCACTTCCCTTTTCTCCCCCTCTCACTTATCATCATGCTTTTTCATCTCTTCTTTAAATCCTCTCATCTTTCCTATCTGCACATATATCTAAAACTTCATTAGCTAAACCCGAGAACAGGATGAATAAGATGTGAAGGAGCGATGGTAGCAGTGATGTTTGAAGGAAGGAGGACAGGAGTGAACGGGACAGAGCACACCAGAGAGCACCCTTGGGCTCAGTCTATTTCCGACAGGGTGTCAGATAGGAGTTCAGGACATATTTTCAGTTCCTGAACACATTTTTTTGGATTGAGAAGGTTTATTTTTGCATCCAGTTACTAATGTGCAATCTGAAATGAACCTGCCCGCTCTTACATTGTTTCTCTATAGACTCCAGAGTGTTTGCGTGATCAGAGCTGATGCTAGATCTGCATCTGATCCCAGTTGTTGCTCTTCGGGTTAGAGCCTTCAGACACAAAACAGTAAGAGACTATCCCTGGAGACTAATGCATCGATACTGTAGTCATAAGCCAGTCGCTTAGGGAGCTTAATTCCACTGTATTCAATCATCTTTGATCCTTTCAGTGCTGTTACTGTGTGTGTATAGAGAGAGAAGACAGATTGTGTGAAGTCTGTGTTTATCCTGCTCAGATCTTATTTTTGATGTGCTCAAAAGGGCAGCTGCTTTCTTTAACAAGGTCTACCATCATATCTGTTATACTTTAAAGGCAGTGGAAAAGGCTAGGATAGTGTTCACTGAGGAATTTTATTTGTGCACATATTAAACTCTGAAAGTCCCAACTAAGAGCATTTTCCACAAGAGGTGTATTTAAGAAGCCAGTTTCTTCGTGAGGCAGCTTGACTTTTGCAAGGCCGCAGTGATGAGGCCAATTTTAATGGCTTGTTTATTCACGTATTACATAAAGACTCAGTTACTGGGGTACCGTCTTAGTTAAACTGCAGTTTTTACTCAAGAGCTGGTTCTGAATCAAGAATCTGTCTAGTCTTTCCGCTGCTGATTTGACATTATCTTTCACTGGGTGTAGCAGGTTGATTTGGTTTGAGTTTAGACTGTGGTTATGATGGTAAACTCACTCCAAAAACAAGAACTTGTCCAGTTTGTTGATCAGAAAATGGTTCCAAAATAAATCTAAATTAATAATTTTACCTTAACTGAGTGGGAATTGAACAAACTAGACATAATGTAGCAGCTGAGCTGATTTATCTGCCTTCAGTTTAGATGTTGGCTAAAATAACTATATTCTGCCTTAAACTACACGTGTTTTCTCTTTTTTTCTCTTTTGTTATAATTTTACATTCATTTAGCTTTTACAAAAATGCATATCATTTTTATGTGTAATCACCAAACATTTACCCATTGTTTCCGTGTGGTCCTCTGTAAAATATTATGATGTTCTGGTGGGAAACTCCAACATCACAAACACTGCAGATGCTAATAAAAAAAGCTGAAAAATTCACACAGACACGCATCTGTTTCATGACGCCTGTAGTGGTGGTTGTTGTCTGCAGGGTGTGGAGTTTTTTTTTCCACTGTCACAACTTGCCAGTGCTTTGCTGTGTGTCTTTCTAACTGGCAGCAGACACACCTATATGGAATATTCAACAAAGCGATTCACACTTGTCCTAATTGTGACAGAAGAATAAAACCAAAAGTGGAAGTTCACTGTGATGACAAGTTTTAAGACTTAGTAAGAGGATTTTCACAGTCTTGACAGGAGTCTTACCCCAGCATAGTCGTGTGGAAGCCCGGCGGAGGAATGGAAAGTTAGACAGCTGAGAGTCAACGCTTGGCTGTGTTACTCACGTCCACTGAATTAGTGTTTTCTTAATGATGTGAGCCGTCATTGTGAAGACATCGTCATGAGAACTGAGCAGGCTCATTTAAAGGATTCAACACAGAAATGTGAATAAAATTTCTTTATACATCTCATTTCCTGTCTCTATCTCAGGCTTTTATCAACACAGCCAAGGAGATCTATGAGAAGATCCAGGAGGGAGTGTTTGATATCAACAATGAGGTGAGACACACTTTGCCCTCAGTCCTTTTTTTTTTTTTCCTCCCTAAATCTCTCCATTCTTCACTTTTTCTGGGTCTGTTGTTTCCTCTCTTCCACTCTTCCCCTCTCCTTTTCCTCCTCAGTGTGGCTTTCCAGCAGTGTGTGTGGTTTGCCACGCTCCCTCTAGCCTCAAAAAAAAAAATGGAGGGGGAGACCTTCCTCCTCTTTGCTTCCTTTGACTCCAGCCAAGCAAAACTCCTTGCGTTCCTCCTATCCTCCACTTTATTTTCCAGTCACACTCTCTTCCCTCCTCACCTCCCTCTCTTTCTGTCTGTCTCTCTCTCCCTTGGCATCTCTCCAGCTCATAAATTCCTCACATCCCACAAGGTCTCAGTCATTCGGCAAGAAAACAAACACTCGCTCAGCCAGCCAGTAAGCTGCTATCCAGCCAGTTAGTAAGTTTGCGATCCAGTCAGCCAAATTTCCATAGTCTCAGTGAAAGAGGGCTATCAAAGCTGAAAAGTTGGGGTTTCCACCCTGTCAACAAGTTTAGTCAAGTTAGTCTGACTACTTCCACATTAATTTAGCCAATTTCAGATATGTGTTTTGCATTGAATTAGAAAAATAATAATATTTTTAAGAATCCTGGGTTGTATTTCTTCCAAGCTTTATTTATTTTCAACCTTGCATGTCTGCAAGGTGATACTGTATATAACTCTTTGAAACATGTAGTGGTGAACAGGCAGATCTTTTCCCAACCTCACTGTTGGGGCTCATTTATCCTCAGTGTTAAATACGCATACAGATAGAGCCTCCTGTCCATCCTGTGCACTCATTATGTGCAAATTTCAGTGGTTGTCAGAGAGCTTGCTGTGGTTTACCCAAATGCAGCAACGTAATCGTTGCACAGTATCGCTCACGTGTGACCAGCAAAGGGAACAAAGAAGAAGCAGCTGTGATGTGTTTACTGCGCTTCTTCTTTTCATGTATCGTTCTGTTTTATTTTGATGTCGTCCACCGTCGCCATGTTTGCTATCGTATATTGCTAATGAAAACTGACGTTGGAGTTCTGGAGAGAACTCTGCACTGCCCTCCAGTAGATGTGTTGCCTAACAACAATGCCAGCGCAGAGGATTCATGGAAGTATTGACAACATTTGAAACAGCTGGACCTATTTAGATATGTAAAGTGAGCCTAAGCAGACTGTGTGAAGACCCCAGAAGCCAACAAGGATGTTTTAAGGAACTTTTAATAGCAGCTTTTTAGTCGAGCTACAGTTAAAATTATGGCTGTAGCTGATTGGGTAATCTAGTCTGAGTACTCTCCTTGTGGCTATATACAGCCCCAGGATGAGAATCGGTTTATCCATTGATGTATGTCCAGCTCTGCTACGACAAGTGTTCAGAGCATGCCTACGTACCAATGACATCCTGGACAAAAACCACTTAGCTAGCTGCAAAATGGTACCATGCGAGCGGTGACTTGCACATCTTCACAGCTCTGTACATTTCACACGCATTGTTTCTCATTTATTTAAGTTCAGTTATTTGGTTGGTTGGTTGTTTTTTTTTTACACAAATGATGCATTGCGTCCTTACTAGCCGTCTCTGGGTCAGAACCCTTGATAAAAACAGCAACATGCACTGAATGCTTGGGCCAGTCTGAGCCTCACTGAACCTTTACACTTCCAACAGCATTATGTGCATGTATGACCTTGTAAAATTCAGTTTAGTAAGATTTTAGTCAAGCTATTACCAACATTGTTCGGTCTTATTTCAAACAAAAACATACTTATACTGATAGATCCCCCTGAATTTTACACACTCAAAAATTCAAGAGTTATGTCTGTATCTGGAGTTAATATAACAAAGATCTCATCTGAACTTCTTGGCATTTGTCTCTAAGGTAGCTGGCTCTGATTGATTGGTTGTCAGAAATTAGCATCGATGACCACAACCCTAGCCTTGTTTGAATCGTAGCACAATGTGTTCAAATGCAAAGCGTGCATACGATTTTAGTTTGTTATTCAGTTATCCAGATGGTAATCTGAGCAGCCTGTTAAGCACAATTATGGCTTCCATGCTCATGTAATCTGATGGCATAAATCATGTCATGGTCCTCACACACTCCGCTCCAGAATTTGGGCCCGTACATACCAACAAACATGTGCGAACACATCTGCGTAAGCTATTGTAGTTAATAAACGGACCCGTGTGTGAATCCACTGACTCCATCCACATCTGTTTTGGAGTGTAACTGGCCCGGCAGCCAACAAGCGCAGGCACTGGGCAGACAGCGCTGGGGTGAGCCAGCCAGTCAGTGTTTTTGTTATTAGTAACAGTAAGACGAAGTGAAGGCAGGCCAGCCGGCCAAACCACATCAGCTGACTGGCTTAGAGTGAGAAAGGGAAGCCCCACCAGAAATGTTGGCAGCCACTATGAGAAAGCACACATACTCTCCCACACTCAAGCATGTGCGCACACACGCACGCACACACACACGCACACACACACGCACATGGCCTTAGCTCAATAAATGTGATTTAAAGGCATACAGTGTTTCCCAGAGGCACTACTGCTACTGAGTGCAGAAGGGGGAGTTACTCTGAGAGGGAGATAAATATATACAGAGGGAAAGAGCAAGCAAGGCTTAGTGTGCTACAGCTCACAGAGAGAGAGAGAGATGATGAAACACAGAGGGAAAGTGAACACTACAGCACAGAGAGATGAAAGTGTCTCCCTACCACCCACCTGCCTGCCTTCCTCTCAGTTTCTCCTCTTTTATATGTGCTTTTTTTCCTTTTTTCTCCTCGTGTCCTTGAGTGCTGCTGCTGGTGTTCCCTTTGCCTTTGTGCAGCGCAGCAGCACCTGTTGCTTCCTCTATGAAGTGATCTAATAGAGAGCCCCGCGGGCTCTGTGCAGCATTAATCTGACCATGAAAGCAAAAGTACATAGTCACTCTTGCGTATGTTTTTTTCTAGTCTTTGATTACAATTTTTTTTACTAAAGCTATCTTTAATATTTTTCCTGCGTCATGAGTAATACATTGTGAGTTTGCAATTTTTTGAGTTTGTTAGAAATGACATAACTGCACTAAGAATACCGACTGAACAGTAGACTGCATGTTTTCTAGCACGGTGAGTCGCATTTACCATCATTAGTGAGCGGTGCTTGAAGCTTATAAGTGGCGACCGCTTGAGCTTTGTTCCAGGTGTCAAATTCGGGTCCTCGAGGAGCATTATCCTGCAGGTTTTTGTTGTTTCCCTGTTCCACCACACCTAACTGAGATTAATGGGTCATTGTGAAGAAGTTGACAAGAAGCTGTTGGATCCATTTCATTTGAGAGTGACCATGTGTCACTCTGTGTTGGAGCGGGGAAACAACGAAAACCTGCAGGATAGCGACCCTTGAGGACCAGAATTTAACGCCCCTCCTCTATGGGAAATTGGAAACCTCATAGCTTGTGTAAAATGAAGTTATGAGTCCCCGTGAAGTGTTTAAGGTGCCATTGTTCAAAAATATGCATCCATGTGTCAATAAACTGGCAGCACCAGGACCAGTGGCCCATGATCCCCCGGCCCTCATTATGATCACAGTATATTTTTTGGTTTCTTAAATTTCTTAAACAAAATACATCTCCTTGATTTTTTTTTTCCTTAATTTGTAAATCTGAAAGATAAAATGATGAAGCAATAGAAGGACTTTTGGCTATTTTTATTTTTCAACTTGATGAAAAAAACCTGCTCACAGCAGAGAAAATTATTTTAAATTCAGATTGACACAAGCAAATATAACTGAAAAGTAACACCATCTTAATTTTCCACATGTAAACACACTGCAATCAAAAATGCTTTTCCACTGCAGACCACATTTTGAATTTAGTATTCATGTCCTGTGTGGTGTCTTTACTTTCAAAGTTCCTTGCCATTGTACAGAGCCACATTTTCAATCAATAGCTCGACTTATTATGTTGCTGCACACCTGGTGTTGGATTATTTCCTCCTGGGGCTATTTTTGGGCCGAGCATCACATCTCAAGTAGTTCCAATGTATGTTCGTGAGGTTTTTTGAAATTATGGGAAGCAAAGGGAGAACTCTTGACAGACTTCATGTGTATGTTCACCTTACGGAGAATGCCTGCTGACTGGCTTATATGTAACCTTCAGGCGACCACAGCTACCCTTGTGAAAAGCTTACTCATTCAGTCGCTGCCACAAGTTATCAGAGGGATGCCATGACTCAACAACAGGATGGTGCAGCCCTACTAATGATAGCTTTGCATGTTTTGCTCTCATCAGCTTTCTGATCTCAGATTCCTGTCCTGTCAGGATGCTGTACAAAATATTTAGCTCTGAAATTTTGATGTTATAAATGCAGGTCTGCCCAGACTTGATGGAAGTTAAGTTGGTTTTACAGTTTTTTGGAATCACCACGTTGGGAGGATAGGCTGGGTAAATGTTTGAAAATGGGAACTGGAGGGATCTGTACTATGATCTGCATTTGTGTGTTGTTCTATAATACAGTTGTGTATTTTGTAAGTAGAATGACTTTCTACAGCGACTTTAAGAGGAAGACATGCCTTTGTGAAAAGTACAGCTGTCAGGGTGAAATCTCTTCCTCACCCATGTCTGTCTTTGTGTTTCCGTTTTCCTACAGGCTAATGGTATTAAGATTGGACCCCAGCATCCCACCACCAATTCAACACTGTCCAGTAACCCGGGAGGCCACCAGGCTGGAGGGGGCTGCTGCTGAAGTTCCAAAACACACCTCCCCATCCTCTTCCGCTTCATTCAATCCTAATCTTTCCTCCTCCTCGCCCTCTTCGACCCTCCTTTGCGTTTCTACTGAACTGTCCAGGCCCGCTAACAGTTTGTTAACCTCTCTTTCTGTGCCGCTCTGTTCTTTCATCCATCCATCCCAGCGTCCCGAGTCTGTTGATCACCCTCATGGATCTCGGGGCAGCGTCCCTGTGAGTCAACCCAACTTCCTACAGGCTTATGAGGACAAAGTCAGCTTCACCTGCAGATTTATTCATTCAGTTCACAAGATTTCCACATCACCCCTTTATCTTTCGGTTAGATGGAGAGATTTTAAACTTTATTTTATAGTAAAAACACACTTAAAAGGGAATGTTCATTTTACTCTGGCAGTTTAATTGATACATTTCCTCTTAACTCACACAAATGTAATTGGATTATTTCAGGAGCTCAAAAGTTGCACAGAGCTGTCTCTGGCAAAGGTGAGCTGACTTTGTCTGAGTAGACACAGGACTGAGGGTAGACATTCAACTCTCTTTAACAGCTGACTTGGTGGAATAAACCAGGCACTGTGTTGTCTATACACACATCTGTACATGTTTTTAAAGACAATGTTGATAGCAGGACATGTTTGTACATGCTGAGTCAGTTTTCATGCCGTGCCTGTGTGTATAGGGACGATACAAGTATGCCAGGATGTGGGAGGTACTTAAGTCACTCTGTATTATTTGTCCATAAAAAAAAGTACAAATCATGTAATTTTTGTCCATCCTTTCCCGTTTTTTTTTGTTTTTGTTTTTGTTTTTCTTGTTTTGTTTTTTTGGTCATGTTATTTTGTTCTCTTCCAGTCTTTGCACCCTTTCTGTCAACTTGCAGATGATTTGTATTTAATGAACACTAAAAACTGGTTGTGGCTTAAAGAGTGTTTTAAACCGCCTGGATAGAGAATAAAAGACCAAACTGTTGAGTGTGAAAATGGGTCCTTTGGGAACGACAAAATAAGTGGGAAATCAGAAATGTTGAGGGATGTTGAGCGCGATGGCTGCCATTATGAAGTTTAAAGAAAAAAAAGACTTGGGGAAAAATTTAATGGGAAATTTAGATTTTCTCTTTTTTTTTATTGTATTTATCAGACTCGTTTCTGTGTATATATGGCTCTTTATGTTTTTCTGTAGCTCTTGGCTGTTTTAAAGACGAAGCTTGGGTGTGCTGTTTGTAGTCTAGTTATGGCTTCACCAAGAAATGAGAAAGACGCTGCTCTGGGCCTCCAAACAGCTTTTTTAGCATTTTTAACTATTTCTCATTTAAACCTAAAGGATCTCTACCACCCTGTCACATAAGGGTTGGTGGTGGCCTTTCTTTTAAATGACGAGTATGAATGATAACGGGCTGTAAACAGGGCTGAGCAGTAGCATTCAAAGTCCCAGGTGGGAAACGGATTCCAACTGAAAATGTCAAAGCATCTCCCTTTTGAGCAAGCTGAGATTTCAACCATGAACTACCAGGCAGATATACACTGTGTACTGTTTAGAGCTTGATTGACTGCTGCAATGTTTTTGGGGGTTTTATTTTGCTTCATACTTTACTGCTTCAGTTACTTATCATTCACCCCCTGCCCCCATCCCCACTCTTCCTGAGACTGTGCGGTAGCTCTGTACCTACTTTTAATGCCAAATTATTGTGTTTACCTGTGTTCCATCAATAGAAAAATGGAGGCCGTGAGATATCAAATACGCCCCTTATAGCCTGACCTAAAAATCAGCTGTCTGCCTTAACTCCAAACCCCTGAGAGATCTGGACAGCTGTAAAAATGAATGACCCTTTATCTGCAGATAGGCATTTTACCACTAACTAGCTAGTCAGCGACGCATTAAACATGCAGAGACGCACACTTAGGGAGATGTCTTAGAAAGAAGCCTACTTTGAATTTTGTGCATAAATTGGGGCATTTGAATCTTAACCTGTTTTTTTTTTTTTTCTTCTTCTTCTTCTTCCCTTCCCGTCCCCTCCGTGCGCGCGCACACACCCGATCTGCATACAGTGATCTGTATGCATGCGTAGACGATGAGACATAGTATTCCTATCTAACCGAGCTGTGTTTTCTCTCCAGGCTAACTGTATAACTGTTTTGGGTTTCACAGCAGTGTGAGTGAATCTGTTTTCCTTGGCAGTGCGTTCTATTATTTTAGTTATTTTATAAATTCTTAGATATATCCAACTCGTTATTAATCCTATTCTGATGATGATTATCCTTTGTAAAGCAACATGTAGTGTGTGTGTGTGTGCGTGCGTGTGTGTGTGGACCCAGAGGGGTTACGGGGGGGAGGATCAAGCCAAACCTGATGCATCGATCTATGGATTGATCTCTTATCTATGTGGCCCTCTTCTCTCGCTCTTCCCTCCTCTTCCTGCCTCTCCTCCCCCCTCAACGTTATTTGCTGTGTTTGTTCTTTGGAAAAAATAAAACCTAAAAAAAAGAAAAAATTAAAATGCTATCACAATAAACTATAATAAAACATTCTAAACTCTAAACATGTCATTTTGATGGTTATGTGGAGATGGAAAAAATACAGTGTTTGAAAAAAAAAGAAAAGCCTGAAGTGGTATTTTCTGTCTTTTTTTGTTGTTGCCTATACTGCCCTCCTCACCGTACGAAGGAATCTGTCTAAATGTTTTCACATGCTGTTTTACTGTATCTGATTTAGCCATTAAAATGAGAAGGGAAGGACTTGTGGAAATGTGCCGTACGACCTTCAGGCATCATGGAGATTGTATTCCCTAATGAGGGTCAGTCAGACTGCAGGGCTGCTTAATGAATGAAACATTTCTAAACTATAGCCAGGAAAGCCTTGTAATGAAGTGTGTGCCACATTGTTGTGGTAGTTACTTGCACTGAAACTAATTGTGTATTTGTAGTGCAAGTAATAATTCACAAACCCTGAGTCATCTGCATCATTTAGGCTTTTCTCATGATCAGATATTGTTGCATTTAGTTAGACAAAAAAAAAACATACATTACTAAACAAACTGAGCAAAACTTCAATATAGAAGACATCTTCCTGAAATAAGCTCCACAAAATGAAAATGGCAATAGGAAGACGGGTGAAGTATGTCTTACAGATCACCAGGACTGCGTGGACAAGTCCTGGGTGTGGACACAAGCCATTTGACTTGACCGATCTGGATGAAGAAAACGATGATGGAGAAAGTTATCAGATTTCGTCCTGAGGGGAATAAAACCTCTGTAATATATAGTTGCCTGCACATGAGCTGGAGTAACAAAGGTAAGTATGATTCAACGGTGAACCATGGATGCAGAATTCTGTGGCATTTATTTGTGGTGTTAGGGCTATAAAAAAAAACTTTTAAAGGTTTTTAAAAAAACAGGCATATCCAACTTGATGGATTGGCAACACGACAAAGGTCAGTTCAAAATGTATGTTGGGGTTTTTTTGTCTCATCAGAGTATGATGTCAGTTTTGATCCTTAATGTGTCGTCGTGGCTAAATTTGCCAGCATATACTGCCACAAAACCCAATATTAATTTAAAAGTATCCAAACCATACTAATATATTTAGAAGTTCTGGTATTTTGTCCATAACTCTTCCACTTTTAGTTCTACAATGCCAACTTCAAATATCTGGATTACTGCCTCCAACCCACTAGGCCTCTTCAAAGAGAGAAAATGAGAAGTTCAAGGGTAAATAATATGAATGAATACTGGCTGAATCCCACTAAACCCCCTCTGTTGCAGGGCTCCAGTATTGTTGGTTCTGGCCCTTTGTCCCACCATTATGATTTACAGGCACACTTGAATGGAATAAAGCCATCATTAACAGCCCACAGACCTTTTAGCCATCGCTGCAGGAGTGGTACAGGTGTAATTAATACGGTTAACGACATCTCTGGACCTTTTAAGTGTTCCTCTTAAGTCATAACAGCAAGGCAGCATACAGCTGAAGGGAGGTCAGCCCTTATTAATATTGTTAATTACACCTGTGCTTTTGCTACTATGTTATGTTGAAATGTGTGCTGTCAGAATGGCCTACACAACTTTCATCTGTGCTACTCGTCGCACTGAAACACGAGCTGAAAGTCAGCATCACTGAGTTCCATAAACTGTCATAATTACTATGGATAATCTACATCTCAGCATTTAAAAAACAGTTTAAACAAAATGGAATTTGGCTTATAGAACAATAAATGGTATGTATAGTCATTTACACCTTTTGTAACATCAAAGGTCATAGCATTTTATATAAGCCAGGCATTCATATTGTGCTGCTTTAGACAAGCAAGGATCTGTAACTACACAAACACTGAAGCCTTAAATCTAACAGTTAAACTACGGAAGCCGAGAGCGGTCGTGCTCGCAGGTTTTTTTTTTTAATAACGTTTTCTCGAGATAACCGATTATTCAAATGCAGGGTTACAAAGGGGGGTGGAGCTTTTCCTAGTCCATCACAGAATCTGTGTGTTTGTGGTCCAAGTGCTGGTTTCCAGTCTAACTGCTTGCAGGAATCAAGGACCTGCCTTCTTTAACGCTTTGGGTGCAGCAGTCTGGGGTCAGGACGGGAGTGAGGAGGGGGACTGTCCAACCGGGATAAGAGCTTTAGCCATTATCTTAATTCTTCTCTCCCACCACCTGAATTGATGGTTCCGAGGGGCATCCCAATACAGAGCTGTTCTGTACTGGAATGCCCCATACAGACAAACCAGTGGCTTAAGACTGAACTAATTTCAAATAAATGTAGCTTTGCACATTCAGTTTGTTTGGTGCTTGAAGTTCAAAAATAAACTTCAAACTTAGTTTCAATTACATGAAACAGCAAAAAGGGGAGTTGGCTAACTAACTCTCTTGTTCATTGGAAATTTTTCCAACATCCTAATGAGCTGGATCACACTATTTTCCTCCCACTCACCTGTTTAGACCCCCATAATCACATCAATTCAGATTCAATTTTAGTTTTCTTTTGCTTTTTGAATTAATACTTCTCTGTGTTTTACTACTTCTCCTACAGACCCGTCGCAGTTTCCCTCTGAGATTAATAACATGTTTTTTTCCATTTTCATTTCATTGTCATTACTTTAGAGGTTTTCTTTCTCAGACATGTCCAGCTCTATATCTGCTTTAATGACAACTATCATGTACTCATAAAGTAATTGAGGTTACTTTATTTGGGTTGATTGGCAACAGTTCAATAACACTGAATGTAAAAATAGCATCCCAGCAAGGGTAACTCTGACAAGTAAACATAGGGAGGGGTTTCCCATTCTGAATGACTTTGAAAATAGGTCAATATGGTAAAAAAAAGGAACTTATTCCCGGCTCAAAACCTTTATCAGAAACACGGTGTGCAGTCATCTGTGGGACGTAGTTTTGTCAAAAGCTGAAGCTGAATAAATCTTTCAATGTTGGGGTTCAAGGCCAATCAGGTTTAAAAACGGGACTTAACAGAGGAAACAATAACAAACTAAATGTGTACAAGCATGGCTCTATATTTAAAAAGTCCAGGAACTGAACGGACCCCCTAATTTGCCTCCCACTGAAGACATTTAATGCAACACAAAATGAAAAGTACAACAAAAGAGTCTCTGAAAAGTGGCTTTCACTTTCATGAATGTAAAAACTGGTCTCCGTTTACCAATATTTACCGAGTCATTAAAGAAGAGATGACCCAACACAACGGTAAACATGACCCTGCCCTGACTGTTGGAAACATTCAAATTCAAAATGAGCTTTCACTGTATTTAAAAGAGGAAAATAAAATCTCAGTTTCAACATGTCAAAGTTTGCTGTATTTCTTTTTGGTTAAATAGAAGTATTAAAAGATTTCCGAAATCATTGCATTGTGTTTTCTTTTACAGTTCTGTTACACATTTTGCAAATGCTTTATAATATCAAAATGATATGTTTAGGGCGTAATATCAACTCTGAAATCTGGCAGAGGAAAATAATAAAACGGATAAACTGGCGTAAGTAAGGAACTACGTCTCTGAGTGCCAGGAAAATATATGATCACAGTCAACAACACTGACCAAATATTTGATGAGTAGCAACGTAGAGCTGTTTTCAGACTATTCACTTTGTGACAGCTTCCTGGAAATGTTTTATTGGGGTTGACTGGTGTGAGGTCCCTTTCAGTTAACATAAATAAACAGAAGGGGTTTGCATGAAAAATTTACTCGGTAAATGAGTGAAAAATGCTCCTTAAAAGTTCTGTTAAACTGTGACAATCTGCTGCATCCTTAAAAACAAACAGAAACCATCTTTTTCTTCCTGCAAACAAACATGGCAGGAGTGTACAGAACATTCAAAACAACAACAAGAAGCACGTAAACATGTTAGAAAGTTCTTGTGAAATGTGTTGCACGTTGCAGAGAGGAGGAAGTCAGCAAGTAGACAAAGAGATCTGAGAGTTAGGATAGACAGTGTATGTTTGTATGTGTGTGTGTGTGTGTGTGTGTGTGTGTGTGTGTGTGTGTGTGTGTGTGTGTGTGTGTGTGTGTGTGTGT
>JBBBVU010000008.1:10223131-10233276 GCA_037177055.1 Atherinosoma microstoma
TGTGTGTGTGTGTGTGTGTGTGTGTGTGTGTGTGTGTGTGTGTGTGTGTGTGTGTGTGTGTGTGTGTGTGCGTACATGCATGTGTGTCTCCTGAGGCCAGAATGTTATGATAAGCAAATTATAGATTATGTCAGGGACATCCGCATTACAGCAGGTCTCTCATATTCCTGTAATATGCATCATAATTTCATCCCTTGTGCTTCATTCAGTGAGGTAAGTGTATATATTATGTCTTTATGGTGCTCTTTTTAACCCCCTATAGTGCTTTGCCAGTAAGCTACAGGAGAACCCAGTTGTTCTTGATAACTTGTAGCTGTTATCACTAAAAATTGCTATTGCTATTTGCACTTACCATAAAATGTGAAGGTCTGAAACATTAAACTGCTGTATGTGTTTCTTTGAGTCTGTTTTCATTTCAAACTTTGAGGGATTTCTGTTTCATCCATCCATCCATTGGCCATAGCTGCTTATTCCAATGCAGGATTGCTACAGCCTATCCCAGCTGCCATTAGGTGAGAAGCCGGGTATCACAACTAACAGTGTGTTCACAAAAACAATATAGAAAGGACTAAAGTGTTGAGTCTGAAAGTGAAAGTTGAGAACAACTTATTGTTTGATCTTGTGTACTTAGTTATAGTTTATGACATCTGAGGCTGCGTCTAAAATGTCCCTTATTACACTGAAAAAATGAATGCATCCTTTTTTTTCTCACATAAACACAAGCCACTTATCGGTAAAATGATGTTTATGACTGTCTAATCATAGTTACAACTAGAATATAAACATGGAAAAACATTGCCTGTTTGGACCCCATAAGGACAAGAATCCTTCAGCCTGAGTTAACTGGGTTAGATTTACTAATCTAGTGTAAGAAAATGAAAAAAAAGAGCAAAAATGACATAACAGACACATATTTCATTTTTAAACTGTATATTCTTCCTTCTTGTGAAAACATAAAACATTAGCTATTATGACCAGTTGATTTGAGGAATTTATCTTAGATCTTTCATTAGAGATGAAAGGTGGGCTACACGGGTCTGGTAAGCTTAACTTATTCTGTCCCCATACTCCATCTCTTTTGCTTTTTAAACCTTTCTATCTCCCATTGGAGATATTTAAGCCCTCATAATATTTCTTACACACAAACTACTCAGATTTTCCTAAACTATCATGTCTCAGACTAAATTTTAATTCTTTTTTTCATCAATTTACTCATACGCTAATGCCAGTGTAGCCTCAAGTCTCCTGGGAAGGATTCTGTCATTTTGGCACACCTTTATTTTAAAATTTACTCCTACTCTTCAGGTCTCTATACATATATTAGATTTCCAGTCCAAACTGACTGAACTCTTGGACTTCAAAACAGTTTTCCCAAAGCCTTTGTTAGTTCATGCCAGTGTGTTTTAGGTTATTATTGTGCTTTGGTATAAATCCTTTACCCCAGCTTGAGATGCTCTGGAAAAGGTTTACACTCAGGATTTATATATTTTTCTCTATTCATCTCTCCTTTTCTCTTTACAGTCTCCAAGTCCCTGCCGCAGGAAACTTTCCCCACAGAACGATGCGGCCATCGCCATATTTCACTGGGTGGTACTGATGGGGTGGTACATGAATGGTATGATAAATCATTGACAATACTTATATAAATTCCTTATTCTGTTAAATTCACTAATATTACAGACAAAAAATAATGGCAATACACTGTCACCTCCTGTCAAACATTGCTGCTGTGAAAGGTGCTTTAAACAAATACGCAGTGTCTGAATACTTCCATAAATACAGCACTTTAACCATTTATTTCAAACAAATTAACATCCCAGAACCCTGTTTTGATGTCCCATTGTGGAGAACTTTTTGAAAATTGATGAGAAACATAACAAAATATGCAGAACTTAAAAGGATCTCACAACTTTCTGAAAACTTTGTGTGCAGTGGAATGCCCCAACACCTGGAAACAGACTTTGATATGTAAAATTGCTGCAGTTCCCCTTTAAGTCAACTTTTCCAGGCTCAGAAAATGCACATGTGAATAACTGATAAGAAGTAAATCCTTGTGTTGAGTTTTCTGCCAAAGAATGAATATCAAATATTGCTGTGTTGATATGTTTTCAGAGCTATACATTAATAATGTACTAATGATGAAATAGGCATATTCCTGGTGAGATTATAATAGACTATGTGAAATCATAATCAGTAAGCAAGAAAGAAAATTATGTTTCTTGTTCTGGCTTAACAAAAAATATGTAAAGGTGTAACTGATAATTATTGATGTGAACCTTTAACGATTATCTGCTGCATCCCAGGAATGAACTCTTATCGTGTGGATGATCATGCCCATTTATAATTACATTTTTAGTTGGGGAGTCACTCACAGAAAGCAGAGAATTAAATGAGATATATTTAATTGTAAAAACAAATGTAAATGTAAAACGAGCATAAAGATTTACTATTTACTCTCAACACATTCACTTTCTGATTTATTTAAACTTAAAAGGCAGCACTGTGATACAATCCATTACATCATTTTTCCATTTACTACTGATAAAAACCTAAACTGAGCTTTCTGTTCCTTGGCTGCCATTGTTTTATCACATATTTTCATAGGAAATTTAATTAAACAATAATTAAGACGACTAATTTCTAAGTAACATGTCAAAACTGCAAACAGTCAAACTGACGCCCTTGTATTTGTCTCTTTTTTTTCGTCCTTTCCCCACCTCCATCCCACAAATAAGAATTCACAGAGAGCGTAACACGGGTACGGTGGGGTCAGTGACCGCGCACGCCGCCTGTTTATCTGTATGAGAGGTCCTCGGGAGCGCGCCCCCCCTGGCCGAGGAAGGTGAGCGAGTGTCTGGAGGGGAGGACTCGGGAGCGCGACCAGCCGAGGGATCGATCGGATTAAACTCGATTTGAGTGAAATTAACACAAAGGAGAGAAGAGCAACGCACTCTAGTCGGTGAGGTCGCGGATGTGAGACACGCCGGAGAAATATTTCATGAAAAACAACAAACTTGAACTTTTTTTCTCTGTTTATTTATATTTCAAACTGAAAGGACCACGGTGGATCTTTTTCCAAGCAAGCGGAGATACTACCCTACTAACGAGGAGTTGATTTGATAAAAAGCCCGAAGTGACCGAGGTTGTTGGGTAAGCTAACAGATGCTCCTTTCAGGGAGTGCATTTTGTTTTATTTCCATTTTTTTCGAGCATATTTTAGCACGAGTGAAATGTTTAACCGGAAAGGCTGGTTTGAAATAAAACCCGTTTATATTCTCTGAATAGTAAGTTTTCCATACTTTTTCAACCTTAATCGGACTCAATCCACCGTGCGACTTGTGCTTTTAAACCTGACGGGCATTTCCTTCAGGACTAACTCGCTGGAAAGATTATTTTCAGGACTGATGGATAATTCAGCTCTTGATTTATTTTCTCATTTACGCAGAAAGTCATTGAAGGTCTATGTAGCTGCCATGCCGACATGCTAACAATAGCAAGTTTAGCTTTGCCACCCGCTGCATCGCTCTCACACAGACGCACAACAGTCCCATTAGTTAGTTGAAAAGTGGAAAGAAAAATTTCCACAACGGCACGGGGAGTTTCACTGTTTCTGTGGCATTTTCTCTTACAACTCGTTGGATTTTGTTATATGAAATTTAGACTTAATTCAGTTTTAAAGTGCAACTGTTAGCTCTGTTAGCTAATTGTGTTAAAGCTTCCAGGAGACACGAGGTGGCTCGAGCGTAGAGGTGAGTCACTAGCCTACTGAATGAGCGGAGCTCTCTGAGGGAGATTCCCATCGGAGAACACTTGGCAGATGAAGCCAAAATCGTTTGGCACGAGTTGAATTAAACGTTTTAATATAAAAGTTTAGGTAATAGTTATGTTTCTTCAGAGTACTTGCTTTTTATGGTAAAGGGGACAGAATGAAGTGTTTGTAGTAGTCGCTAGTTTTATTGGACGGAAGGGACAGAGCGGTGGAGGAGAGGAGGGGGGGGGGGGGGAGCTGTGAGGCCAGGCGGTCATTCCATAAAACCATGTTTTTTACGTTCATTTTGATAGACTTTAGATCACCAAAACATGTTTTAATGTTCAGAAAGGACCCTTGTCATCTCTGGATAGTTTTGGAATATAGAAGAAAGTGTTTTGTAGAAATTAAAACCGAGATAAGCGAACCTTTCCCTGGTCCGGAACGACGTGCGAAATACCGCTGATAGGCTAATTAGCCGTGCTAGCCGCTGGAGGTTGGCCCAGCGTTGGGACACAGAAGTTCAGCTAGCCTGCTAGCCAGCTCTCATCCTTATTGTGTACGGACGAAGACCACTTATTAGCCCCCTCGAGCTAGCTACTAACCTGCTCGGGGCGGTTATCGCTCAGTCTGTTGTTCTTTAGCAGATAAATTAACTTTACGCACCTTTGGCTTCACTTTCTGTTGAGTTTTTTTAATTATTATTAAAAACAAAACAAAGTGAACGTTTGATATCGTTGCTATCTTTTCAGTGTGTTTGCTTTTGTGGAGAGCCTGTTTGTTACGCTGAGTCCGGCGAGCCAAGTTTGGTAACCGCTACGACTACACTTGTTACTTGGCGTGGGCAGGAGAAAACAGTCCAAAACACCTGCCGGTGCCCTGTACTTCATCCTGTTTGTAGCAGCTCTTGTTTATGGCGTACAAAGAAACGGTTACATTGTTTAATTCAGCGCAGTTTGACTTTATTGCGTATGTTTGTTCCGCTATCCCTGCAATCTTTCTCCATTATGCGTCCTGTAATCGGCCAACTTGCATAATGGTCACCCTGCCGCTCTCACGCAACTCTGCCAGCGTTAAAAATTCAGGGAAAGACAAATAAAGAAATAATTAAAAGCGTTTATTTTTCAAACTGCCACGGCAGTTTATTCTTACTTTGTAAATTTTATACATTATGACACTTTCGGCGTTGATGTGCAGGTTTGTAATTTCTCCGGCTCCTGTTTGCCACAGAGCCAGGAGCTGCTACCCCCACAACCTTGTGTCTGTGAGCCAAGATGGCAGCTAGTCTTGTTTAGCGGGCCACAGAGGGAGAGATAAGAGGCCCCGACCACACACACATATACACACAGCACACAACAGATGTTCAGCACTATTTGGTCTCTCTCCCGTTCTTTCTTTTCTTGTGGTTAGAATTGAGGCAGTCTTCCCCCATCAGCCACAAGGCTGTCATGGTTTGTTGAAGGGGAAGCTCATTTGGACAGAGCTGGAACTTTTGATGATAATAAAGAGAAATCTTCCTCAGTTTGGTCTCTTTGTAGTAACGTTTCTGAGTCGTTTGGGAATATATTTAAATGACTTGCTGAAGTTCTTATCTTTTACTATTCTGAAGTGTATATATTTTTTTAAAATTCACCCTGGAGCTCACTTTTCCTGAAGTTTTGTGCTGACCTTGAAGTTGCTTGTTTTATTTATAGCTAGTGGGCCCAGGAATTATTCATACTGTAGAATAACATGCATTGGCATTTGAAGTTTGACAAGTTCCAGTGCCTGAAAATGTAAATTGTAAGTTTCATTAACACCCGAATTATTGTAAACTGACTTTCCTAAAACATGCGTTATCGTTATGTTTAACCCCCCACTCTTCTTTCCAAAATATTGGATTATGCCACATTAAGAAATTATTTTTTTTAAAATTGTGTTATTGATATGCAGCCAGGGAAATCCCTGCTATTTTATGTTTGGATCAAAATATGAAAAACGCACCATCTGCAGCAAAATGACTAAGGCTCTATGAAACACAGCATTAAGATACCATAGTTAATTGAAATTTCACAGAATGATGCAATTAAATTTGCAGTGTAATGTCCATACACTGATGCCCGTTCTTCTCTCTTCGCTGCACAATATCTAATTTAAACGTTTCCACTGACTGCACGGTTTTGCTGCTGTGTGGTAGGACACTAACTTTATTTCTAGAGGAATTAAACAGGCACTTTGTTTGAGCAGGTGTCTATCAGTTTGTCATGTTTTTGAAGAAGCTGCTCCCTGTTGTTTTGACCTATGAATCACAAGTGTGGTCAGTGATGATTATCTGAAAACTCTTGGAAGTGCCATCTTCTTTTGACCTTTTAGCAAACACTTTCTTTTGATATTAGCTTGGAATAACTTTGAGTAATAGGTCCAAACTTTGGGGAGTGTACAAAGATAGGGCAACAGAAGTATGGTTTTCTGTGTATGAAAGGCCAGAAATTAGAAGTAGTCCTACTGGCATGCAGAGAAAACAAATGTATACCTGACAACACCCTGTCCTGCTGGAAATGATTGTTTTAGCTCACCTCCTCTCAAGTTACTCGTTGTTTTTGCTTTTCATGAATGTTTGAAAAGTCCTAGGACTTTTCACGCATTTCTAACTTTCTGGCTGCAAGCACTTGTTGGCAGTCCACTTCGCTTGTTAGTTTTGTGTCATGTCTGGTTACATTATCAGATTATTAGTTTTGACAAGTCGTCGCTTTGTGTTCTCACATTATTTTTTAGCTAATCATGTCCCATGCCCACCCTTGGACTACAATGGGCATATGCTACAGTTTACTTGAGAAAAAGATGGTTCATATTTTCTCAAAGCCAGTTACCTTTTAAAAGCTTCAGACTGTTTTGGAGGTCTGTAAGGAAGTTAACAATCAAAATACAGTTTCACTGCCATCAGTGTGCCCACTTTGATTTGTGTCAGGCTTGAAGCGTTAGCACCCACTCTCACTCTTGGTTCATTTAGGTGTTGGAAGTTGATTCACTGATGTTTATTTGCACCACAGAGAGGAATAGAGCAGTTCCTTTGGAAGGTCAATACTCTGCAGCTTTAATACAGTTACACACTCAGTGTGAGGTAAAGGTATTTGGCGAAATGTTTCAACCATGCCGTCCAAGTGTTATTTATTCTTCATTTGTCAAGAATAAGATGTTGGCCAAGATGCATGGATTCTGTGTTTATATGGAAAATAGTAGCTACTTATGGTAGAATTTAATGAAAAGATATCAGCACATCAGTAAAAAACCTACCACCATGCATCTCTTCAGTTTTGTGACTAAAATAGTACCAACAATAGATGTTTTCCATTAAGCTGAGGTACTTATTCTGCTTTACTTTGAGTCGACATAAAAACTCTGCTACATCAGAAGCTCGATGCTCTCTGCCATCAGGCAAAAAAAAAAAAAACTTTGTTCATTTAGTCCCATCAACATCTGCAATCAACCAAAATTGGTTGGAAGATATTTGCAGGTGTTTTGACAAATCTAATGATGTGCATCCTTCAATGTGTATCCTTCTGTCCTTATAATATTTATTGTGAATTAACTTACAGAAAATGAATACTGCCACTGAATGCTTTGCAGAGGAAATATCCCCAGAACTTTAAGATGTTGTATGCCCCCCTTGGCTTGTATAGATCTTTCATGGCAGCTTTCTTGATTCTCAGCCATCACTGGTACTCCCACTAGAGGCTTCATTTGCAAGAGCCTTTGCTTTCAGGCCTTATTGTGAATCTCAAAGAAAGAAAAAAAAAAAAGGTTTTCTAAGACCACAATGCTTTTGTAGTCATGGCTTTAAAAGTGACTGAAGAATCAGTGCACAGCTTTAATCAAGCCTCTGTTACTGTTATCGCTCTTAAACTGGGAGGTGAAGTTGGGAGGTCACTAGGAAAACTTATACTAAGATAACTAACAACAGCTTACTTTAAGAAAGTTATCAGTATTTGTTGCAATAGGTTTCAGGTCATTATAGGTGTTGCCGCCTCAGTCTTCACACAACTGGGTTAGTTTTCTGGACAAGTTTGAAGTAATTACAAAAACACTATCTGCATTCTCACCTGGCAGAAAGATGCAGTATGAAGGTGGATGCCTCTCCTTAAAGACCGATTGTTCAGTCTGTTGGTAAGGTAGCACCAGGTGTTGTGATGCAGTGGACAGTTTAGTGTTAAAAGGCTTGTGTGTCTGATCCAGAGCACTGGTGTTTGTTAAGGTGGCCATTTTGTCTCCTATTATCATGTGCTATGGATGGCAGCACTGTTGGCAGAGATGAGAAGTGGTGCTGTTGTTTTCCTCCATCTCTTTCATCTTTGCCATCTATCGCTCCACCTCCACCCACCCACCCACTCTGTGCTCAAGCATGAGCCTCCCTCCTCTTCTTTCTACTCTTCATTGTCACCCTTTCCATCTCTTTTTCTCTCCAGCTTTGCCTGCCTGTCGTTTTCTTTCCTCCCTCCCTTCCAGTCGTATCATTTGCAGCCAAAAGGTTAGCGGGGGTCTTTAGCACCGTGGTGACATTCTAAACTGAGTGTCATCACTGTCTCTCTTGCTCTCTCATCCCTCTCACCTGTCTCACTCTCTGTGCTTGCCTCCCCCACCCCCATCATCCTCCTGCAGCGAGGGCCTTCTGGACCAAGTGCTGTGCCTAGAAGAGAGACTGGTTTAAATACAGCTCTCAAGTATTTGTGCGTGGGCTGTATGTGTTTTCTGTGTGTTGGAGGAGACGGCCTGTCAAGTACATCTCTGACCCAAATGTGTGTGTGTTCCGTATAAGCTGTCTTTGACCTCCGCTGGTGTAGATATGTGTCATATCCTGTTTTCCCTTCATCCCTCTGCTCCTTACTAACCCTGCTACTACTGGGGAACAAATAAGCAAAGCTTATTTGGATAGTAAGGACTCTCCACTTAGCAATATGTGGGAGTTTTGTGTTATCAGTTGCTGATGAATCCCATCACTAAAAAGTAGTCAGCGTTATGAGAATTTCATCAGTTTTTAATGCATGCTATCGTTTAATGGCTCTTATGTGGCGTCTACACACCCTTCTACCTCTCAGCATTTTCTGTCACCATTTCTAATAAGGGATCCACATGATGAAAGGTTAAGAGCTGCTTTTTTATGGAATCAACATCCAGTTAGGAAGATGGAGGTAGAAGGTTGAAGAGGAGAAAGATGGATGAAAAAAGAATATAGTTAAGCACATGCCAGAGAAAATTAATTCCCTTAGATCATATGAATATTTCCAAACCTTTTCTAGAAAGGACCATTTACACCCCCCTCAATACTCAGATACTTAGATGACCCAAAATCTAAGCAAGTCTTTTCAGCTGTAGTTGTAGCACCAACCCCCAATGGAAGGACTTTTTAATCCTGTATAAAATACAGTTTCTGGAAAAACCAGGGGTGTGTGTCTTTCCCAGGGGGGAAGTTATCCCATATCTTTATAGGAAAGAGTCTGGAAGTTAATTGGTTGTTAGCAGTCAGGCAGGCGGAGCAGAGGGGAACTGACCAATCTCTGGGGAAACACTTCAGGTCGCCCTGTCCCATTGGTCTGGAAGGCCGTGTCAATACCAGTGATTGATAAGGCAGGAGTGGGGTAAGAGCATGGTCTATAATCAGTGTTAGTGAGCCTTCCCTGCTTGCTGCTGGATACTTGAATTGTTTTTTTGTTTTGTTTTTTCAGTTCTGTGGGAAATTCCTGATAAACATTTCTTTGAAAGTTATTTTCTGATTAATATTATATATGAAAAAGGAAATCTAGGCTGAGAATCTGGAAAATCTTGGTTGTGATGTCTGGTGTGTGCAGAAATGTTTTCAATGGCCCTTTCGTCTACCTCAGAGCAGGGAGACGCAGCAGCTATTGGTGGGTTTTTTTCTTCTAAATTCACAGTAAGTGATCAATCCCATAGATTTGAATGCTTTGTCATTTGACAAAAATTACAGGGTTTTCCCCAAAGTCGGTAACTTGGTACTAAACAATTTGCATCACTGAGCAACTATTTCCCCCACAACTGTTTGATTTTTAGTCTTCATTTAGGTTTACAGAACAGCCACACTGAGTTTGTGGTCATAACTCCAACACCATTATAGGATTGAAATGTTCACATGAAAATATATGAGGATTTTTTCTTTAAAGAATTTGCACATCTATCTTTTGCTACTGAAAAGCCATGCAGGTGGGTAATCCATGATTCATAGCAGTATGCGAAGTTGTCCTATAGTCTGCATCCTGCAACCAGTCAGACATGTCTGCATTGATCATCAAGGGGTAGGTGCTATCTGAGCTCGATGCTCTCTATATATCTTCTATATATCTGATCTGGTGTTGTGACCTTCTGTTTGCCCGGAGTTGAAGATTGCTTCACCTATTGTATGTGTATT
>JBBBVU010000008.1:10233376-10256711 GCA_037177055.1 Atherinosoma microstoma
TTCTATATATCTGATCTGGTGTTGTGACCTTCTGTTTGCCCGGAGTTGAAGATTGCTTCACCTATTGTATGTGTATTATGGTCAAATTTAAAAGTTACCTTAACTCAGTTCACAGCAGAAGTTGTAGTGCACTGTAACTGTCGGTGTAGAGTCTAGTCATCCAGGTCATGGTAGTCCTAAAACTTCATTCGGATGAGAGGTGAAATGTTTAGAAGAACTGAGAAAAGAAGTCCAACTGCCCATATTCAAACTTATAAGTTTATAAGTTGTGATAAAGCCCAGAAAATTAATGTAAAAGGCAGAACTGCCATTGGTTTTAAGATTCATCACTCTCCCTTGAGAACTTTTGAATTCAAAAGTATTTCTTTATAGGATTACTAGAAATTTATTGACCCTATTGCCTTTGAGAAGCTGCCAAAAATTAACAAACCAATTTGTGTTTAGAATCTTTAATGAATTACATAAACCCTGCTCCCCCCTCTGTGTTTTATGTGATGTTTACCTGATTAATATTAGGGGATATTCACACAAGGATAGTCCAGGGGAGTCCGTCCGATTGGGTGGGGATTTCCAATAAATGTCACACGTGCCTTTGGTTTGGTTCACTGAAGATGGACCAAAGCCCTAAAAGAGCGATATTTCCAAACCTTGCGCTCATTGCAAGGAATGTTCTCATCTCGATGTCCAGCACAGCCATTAAGAGATTTTTCCACTGCTGGTTATGTCATTCAGTCACGGAGAAGACTGCTGAAACCAGGGATGGTGGATGATATGTTTTATGAAGCAATCTACCATTCAAGTGAATAAATCCCCAATGTGGCAAAATAACAGACTATATGGAGGTGGTCTAGTGGCTCAGTGCAAATGAAGGTTTAAAAAAAAAAGCTAAGAGCAAGTTCTGCTTAAGATAAAACTTCAAATATATTTACGGTGTTGTATTTGCCTTTTTTCTTTAAATTGTAAATTTATAACAATAACAAAACAACACCATCACATTGAATATATGAAGAAATAAAGAAAAGTAATGCAACGAGGGAGGGAGGGGTATGTATTTACAATTATTTAATGTGTTAATGTGCGGTCCGGTCACAGGTTATATTAACCGTTTGGGTCAGATCCAGATTTCAATAGAGGATAACAGGTCGGATTATGTCAGCGGTTTGGGTAGATGCGGGTAGGTAAAATTGGACCTGTGCAGGACTCCGGTCTAGGGGTCCTCACTTTTACTTTGGTGTGCATAGCTTGTCTGTTTTTCTGAACACACGCTGTTGTATTTGTTTTCAAGCAGACCAGAGTCCACTTCTTTGGTCTGCATCAGAGTACGGTTGGTGTTCACCCTGCACCAAACAAATCGTACCATCTGCGGAAGCGGGCCAAACAGCTGCAGTGTGAATGCACCCTTAGTTTGTGTGTGTTAGTAGTTATTGAGGTAGTTATTGTATTGTTATTGTTAGTAGTTATTGAGGTAGTTACAAGCTACAAGCGGGCCAAACGGCTGCAGTGTGAATTCACCCTTAGTTTGTGTGTGTTAGTAGTTATTGAGGTAGTTACAAGCTAAGTATAAGTTTCTTATGATATACGACAGTGATGGTCTATTTCTGTTTGCGTGCATGTCCAGCAAGTTTGTGGCATTCACAGGAGTGAAAGTGTAATGCAGCCTGTATTAATGCACTTGAAATTAACACTTTAATATAAAGTTTTTGTTTATATGCTACTGATCTTATTGTTATAATTAACTGGAATGTTGCATATCAAGTTGTGTTAAAATACTTCAATGTTGATTTTGTGAAAACTTTTAAAAGTTTTTTTTTTGTTTTTAATCAGTTTATGAGTTTTTAAGTGTTTAACAAAGAAATGATTACAGTAATTTAACAGAACACTTCAGTGGGATTTTCGGTGCATCGGCCACTTTTATGACATTCGCTTAAACAAGTGATTTCCAGAGACTAGAGTCAGTTTCAGAAACCCCATAACAGGTTCTTAAGCTCAGTGAGCACATGCACATGCTTACACACACACACGCAAGCACACACACACACTTGCTCGCTTGCACTCTCTCTCTCCACTAGCAGGTTCCTTGGCCACCTCCTGTGGCCTACTTCTCTCTCTCTCTGCCTCCATGTCCTCTGGGATCAGACTGAGAGCCGGCCAGTGGTTTTTCCTACCACATGGTAAAGGCAGGGAACAGATTGGATAAACACAGCCCTCTCCTGCTGACCCACCCCCGCCGTCCACCCCCCTCCCCCAAAACACACACACACACTGCACGCTTCACACACATACACACACTGTCCATTAACAAAGCAGCCGTGCGTAAAATAACCAGACATTTTCTAGCTTCACTGCTTCTTTCTTTCTTTCTTCTTTTGCTCTCTTGATCCCCCCCCACCCCTCCCTGCACCACCACCACCACCTCCTCTTCTCTCTTCCTTCCTTCCGGGCCTCAAATCCCAGCCCCAAACACACGGCCCTGCATCCCCTCACTTGAGCATAATTACACACACAGCTAGCCAGCTCCTGCATGCTGTCCTCCATTTGGGAACAAAGGTATAAATTATAGTGGCTTAGATCCTTGTGGTAATGGAAGTGGGTGGGGACACACGTGTCCTCCAGAGGAAGAGGGAGATCACTCACTTTTTCAGGTGTCTAGTTTGGTTGCGTTTGCTAAACGCTCGTTGTAGTTTGTTTGTCTGTGTCTGTCTGTCTCAGAGGAAACATGGTGTTGTTGACATGGCAGAGCCTGTAGTAAAGCCTGGAGGCTACAGACTGCATAGCTGCCAAACTGTCGACAGCACAGACAGGGCTGCATTGAGCTGCTGTTGGCTAATCTCCCTCCCCTCTTCCTTCCTTCACCACAGACAGACTTCAGTACACCAAGTGATTTGAAGCTTTTTGGTCAAATATGATGTTCGTCTTGAGTGAGATTAATATTACAAGAAAAAAACAACAAGAGGAATTAATGATTGCGAAAGCGTCACATTTAGTGCAGGAAAAAGGAAAGGTGTGCCATGAAGACTCGGTGCCGGCATGTTTTCATTCCAGCTGAAGTTTACAGCAGATGACATCATTATCAAGTGTTCACTCTGACTTGAACTTATCAGTTACGTCACCTGGTGTAGAGTTTGGATTGTGGAGATATGCGTCTTATAGACTGGCAGAACTGGAAAACAGTGACTGGCAATTAAAACAATAAATTGACATACATATTAAACTATACCAAACAATGCTGTGGATCTTTGTAGTATTTTATGCATGCATCTAAATTTCAGTACACATATTTAACAAATAAGATATGAAAATATAGTCATCAGGTTTGGCATTGGTGTGTGTTTTTATTTATTTTTTTATTATTATTTTTTTTACAGAGTTTCTGTTCAGTGAAGGCCCGTCTCTAATGCAACACAGTGAATGACTTTGTGCTGCTGCTGACTGCCAGAGAGGCCATTCAGTTGCACTAACTTGGCAGTGATATTCTGCGGTTTCGGCTTGGCTGAACGGGTGGCCTCGATAATTGTGGTTTGACAGATCTGCACAGTCTGTGTGAATTCCTCGGCCTGGCTGGCGATCACAAGTTCATTTATCAACTCAGCTAAAACTATCGTGTTAGAACGGCTCGGTGATTACTTGTGGTTTCAGGTGAGCTGGAAGTTGTGGAGTGGTTAATTATTTTCACATGCTCCTCCAGCAGAGACAGAACTAAACTCTTTTCATATTCCCTCTGTGTATTCTTTAAAGTGGAAACTGCCGTCACTTCAAGGTCAAAGTCCTGATACAGTATCTCAAGTTTTATTTTGGGACATACTTTTGCTTGCAGTGACAACACAGGAAATCTACGGAAAGGCCTTTTCTCTCCCATTCTGAAACTCAACTTTTCCTCATTGGTATTGCTTAGTTGGACCCTGATGTATTTGACAGTGTTTTTTTCTTTTTGTTCAGAAAAGGGAATCATTTGATATTTAGGATTATAAAGGAAATATTTGTTTTGTGGTGTTGGTTAAACAAGACACCTTGAATTTGAGGATGTTGTGAAAGGAACTTGAAAAACGCGACTTGCAAAACTGTTTCATATCTTTTGTTGAGAACTATTTTCCATAAGCAATGTCTTATAATCCTGGAGCGTTTAGTGTTTTGTCATGTTGACACTTAAGGGAACATCTACAACTTAATACAATCCAATATCATAGCTTCATCATATCATAAAAAACATATTTGTAAGCCTAGTTCTGTTAAGTTATTTGTTTCCTCTGCTTTGCCCTTTTTTTTTTATTGAATATGATTATTTCACTGAGTTGAGGAATCATTTCTATCACATAAACTGATGTGGACATTTCTTTCATTTCATGACGCAGTTGGAATGACTAATTTGTGTTTAGGTAGTTACTCAGTTCGAGTATCCACTTAATGTACGTTGAGTCACTTGTTGAAAAGCAGGTATTGGGTTCGTCACTAATGATAGAAAGGAGGCTTCTCATTGGTTATAGGGTAATTTATTGAGTCATCTCCTTTTGGACCCCTTGTTGTTCAGAGGTTAAGCATGCACAAGTTGTAAGCTCTTAAAACATGAACATTCAACATGGTCTGTTGGTTACAGCAGCTCTTCTGTCAGAACCTCTTTCTGTTACTGTATAGTTTGGTGAATTTGTTGGATAGGATTTATGCTGCTGGTAACAAACTTGGCAGTTGTAATACCTTCACATTGACCTCCTCAAATATTTTTTCTGGAGTCCATATAAACAACGACCGATAAGCAATGAGAGTGTGGTAATCTTTCATTGTCTAGGATGAGAAGATTGTGTCATTAAATAACAGAGCTGTCCTAACTTTCCTTCTCTGATTGAATGAAGCAAAAGCATGATTGCTTGTGACACAGTTAAAGCTTGCATCCCTTGGACAAATTGTGCATCCTGAATGTAAATAAATCCAAAATTAATGTGCTTAGAATTTTTCAAGTAAACTTTAACCCAAAAAAAAAATCCAGTTTAGATTAAACACAAAAATGAACCACCACTTTTGATGTTCACATATATAGCAAATTATTGATTTGGAAAAAGAGAAATTTTAGAAAAAAAAAAGTTTTTCCTTTAAAAAAAAATAATATTTTTTTTATATTTGTTGTTTTGAATATCGTCACACAAAATATCTGCATTTTTCGGTATATCGATATATTCTTACACTCCTAAGGGAAACGGTGGTGAGCAGACCCTCCTGTTGAAATTTTTGGTTTTTAATAGTTTTAATCAGATTGATTATAGGTGAGTAAACAATTAAAAATGCGTGAGCTCTGTCTTGTTCATGTTCTGTTTCATGGGCTAACTGGTTTATTGCGACAGCAGTTTCCCTTGTCAGAGTTGATGCAAGTTTTCTCTTTTGTATTGATGCTGTTTTTCTGATCTTGTTTTCTGTTAAAATGGTGAAAGATTACATCACAAATTTAGCTTCTAAGAAGCGCTATCATTGTTGAAGTGTGTAGTTTAATTAGGGTAGAACATTGTAAATGAGCTTGTGGCAGTATTTTGTCAGACAATTTGTTTAAAAGTTACAATTGAGGAGAGGAAATTTGTCATGTCATCTTTTGCAGCCAGTGTTTCTCTACAATAATCTGTAGCCATGTAATGTCTTCTTACTCAGCGTTAGTTTGATCATCATTTGGCGTCTGTTCAGTTCCTTGTAGATTTTTAGAATATTAGTTTTAATCTTAATTTAAAGTTGAAGTCAATGTATGCAATGTCATGTTAATCACTTAGTGAGGTTGGCTGACTGGTGATGTTTTAATTGGTACTACGAAAGTTTTTATTCTGTCAGGGCTTATAAGTGCATGCCAAAAGGAGGACAATTTTCTGTCAAGGTACTATGTGATAGTTGTGAAGTTGTATGCTGTAAATGGATCGATAGGAGCTCTTGCTTTGTGATCCAATATTGTCATACAAAATGAGTGATTAAAGTGACAGATGGAGACCATATTCAGACTGAAGGCAGCTTTATGTTCAGTACAAGGGGGCTGTGTGGATGTGCTGCTACAGGTACTGCTGGAAAAATGAAATATGAGCGGCATAGTCCATCATGAAGGCTTATCAGATGGCAAGACAAAACGGCAGATTTAGGCACCTGGGAAAAGTTATAAAGTGAGAAATAGTTTGCTGCCTGATCTTGAGCAATACCTAGTATGTGCTCTTGAGTATATATTCAACTGGTCCAGAATAAAGCTGCCAGTACAACACTCTGCTAGAAAGATGAACCGAAATCAACATATTTTTGAATATTTCTGTGTTGTTCAGTGTGGGTAAGTCCTTTTCTGAGTGTGTTTATAGCAGATGGAAGAGAGGGAATCGTGGAGAGCTAAATACCTCATCCGTTGAGATTTGGCATCTAAACCCGCACACTGACTGTTCACCTAATTCCCTCAGCAGCTGGATGTCTGTGCCAAAGTATCCACGTGTTCTCATGTATGCATGACCGTGTTTACTGCCAGAAAAAAATATGCAGGAACTAAAGTTTAAGCTGAAATGATAGAGGAAGTGGTTAAGAAAACAAAGCCAAAAGAGAGCAGAGGTCTGATGTTTTTCCATGGCTAAATCAAGTTTTGATAAGAAATTGATGGACAACTTGAAACTGGATGAAATGGCTGGAAGTAAAGAGGTGAAATGGGACAAAATGAATCGCGCTTTGGCCAAGCTTATATGCAAGTGTTATGGGATGCTAATGTCTAAAGGCCAAACAACAAAAAAGGTGAATGATTTGACCATCTCATGCCTTTCTTCTTGTAACTACAGCTGTGCTTTGAAATAAATCCTCCAGCTGGTTGTGCACGCACATAGTAGCCTCAAAATATTCACAGAGTTGCTATTATTTAGTATTGTATAATTCAGAGTCTAATGTAGTGTGCATCTGAGACAGCTGACAGGAAATCAGTTGTCTTCATGGTAGCTTGTTACAAAGGATGTGAAATTACACCCAATTACTCACCTGCCACACAAACACATGGTGAAACCTTTTCTCTCCTTCCTGTAGTGATTGAATTGCATCAAAGCATGGTTTGTAGCTTCTGCATACACTGTAATATATTCTCTGAACACAGGGTTTACAATCCAACAATTAATGCACAACTTTATCTGTTTTCAGCCTGTTTCTACTGAGTCACCCTAAAATATTTTATTTAGGTTAAACTGCCAAAGACCTGCTTAATTTTCAATGTTAATTTTGTTGCTAGCTGATCAAGCAAAAAGGATGATCACAATATTTTTCTCACAATGATCTTAATGATATTTGATTGTGCTGTCTTGTGTAAAAAAAAATCCACTTTAAGCGGTATTCATATTACTACAAAGCAACACAATACTTTCATAGTACCTGTCTTGCTCACATTCACATCCTTGACAGCTGCCAGATTGCTGCACTCTTGAGACTTGATTTAATTTGTTGCAACTTATATTTGGTAAAATAAGCTGTCCACAAATTTGAAGCATGCCATGGTTCAAGCTTTTACTTCTCATTGCCTGCAGCGACATCAGTAGCACCCTGAAGTAGTTTTCCATTGTGCGCTTTCTTGCGAAAGTTTCTTTAAGTTTATGAAAAGGCTTAAATGTTGCAACAAAAGTGCTCTGGTAGCAACAGTGTAATTCAAGAAGCTTAGTTTCTGGGCATATTGATTTGGTATATGTGTGTATATAGAGCAAAGGTGCTGATGTGAGTCTTTGTGGGCTTATGGCTGAAGACGGTGAAAGGGGCTGAACAGATGCTTTTGATTCAAATCCTAGTCCGTTTGCTCGGAAAGTCTGCTTTGTTTCCGGAACTGTTAATGCACAAACGAATTCTGAGTAAAATCAAACAAGCCGACTAGGTCCACCTACAAACATGGGTCTTGGTTCGATTCAAGCGGACCAAATACAGGAAGTGCATTGTGGGTTCAGTAGACGGCTTAATGGGTAAACACAACCAATAGATAGAAATATGATCAGCCCAAGATGGTTAGGATCTGATGCAGCTCCATATTTTGCTGTTGTGTACTAACAACTAAAGTTGTTCTAAATTAACCAATAGATGAACGAGTTTTCTTCTTAGTTGTGTGTCTTGTCTTCTCCTTCAGTAGATCTTGGTGCAGCACCGCCTCTGGCGGAGAGTGGAACACATTATTTAAAAGGTCAGATTTGTTTGAGTCGTGCAGTGTGAACACAAACTCGGTCCGACACCCCCCAACTGAACCAAGTCCCCAATTGTACAGAGTCTAGCGGACTATCCTGGTGTAAATGCACCCTAAGAGACCAACAGCAACACCAAAGTTGTCAACTAAATGAACAAATGTTACCCTAAGTGTCTCTGGAGAATAATGAAAAAGCTGCCACTGTTTTTGGTGAAACGAAACAAACCGGGAGAGCAGCCCCTCTCACCATTTCACTCACACGGAGTGTTTGAGCTGAAGCTGGAGGCTGTCCTGAAGACCTGCGTTGAAAAAACATAGCAGTCCGTGTTGACTAAACTACTTTTAGGAGAGACTGTCACATATCAAAGGTAAAATGATAATTATAAAAACCAACTTTGTCTTCCAAACCACCTATTAGTTGTTTAGAAATGGCGATTTTATTTATATAACACATTTCATTACATGTAAACACAATGTGCTTTACATAAAAAGAAAGCCACTTTCTGACTTGCATTGCAGAATATTTGCGGTAAGTTCTTCCGCTCTTTAACTGGAGTTGACTTGTCAAACGTATTGCTTCCTTGTGGACTTCTTATGTCCCGGCCACGTTCAGACATCGGGGAAATGTTCTGGATAGGTTGATTGTCAAAACGGGGTAGGGCATTGTTGTTAATGTGCACACCTACAGCGTCAGCCCTCCTCTCAACCCTGTCTGGAATATTTCTTGTGCGTTCTGTCAAAACGACGGGCCGCAACATTTCTGCTCTTATGACATGGGAGCTAGCCAGTACGTGTCCGATAAAGGGGCTGAAGAAATATAAATACACAAGTATACGCTTAAGCCCCTTTCAGACTTGCTCTGAAAAGCGGTAATGCTGCAGACTTTGTCTTTTATACCGTTTGCATTCAGACAAAATGTCCACTCTTTTACCTCAGAGCTGTAGCGGACATTTACCGGCTAGCCCCCCGTGTCATAAGAGCAGAAATGTACGTCGTTTTGCCTGAATGCCTGAGAAATGTTCTGGACAAGATGCAACACAGACGTCCTACCCTTTTTTGAAAACCGACTTATCCGGAACATTTCCCCATATCTGAACATAGCCGGGATGTTAAAAAGTCTACGAGGAAGCGATATGTTGGAAAAGACAACTCCGGTAAAAGAGGGGAGGGACATTACAGCAAATATTCAGCAATGCAAGTCTTAAAGCAGCTTTATGTACATTCCTTGACATAAATTTATACTCACACACGCAAGTATGAAAATACACTTAACAATAGAATTAGTGCATATCAGCAAACATCGACACAACAGTATTAAGAAAAAGCCTTTTAGAATATCAGAATTTTAGGTTTGGTTTTAAATGTTGACATAGTAGTTGTTGATCTCAGGTCAGCAGGCAGCTTCTTCCAGAGAACAGCACCACAGTAGCTGAAGGCACCTTCTGTAGCATTGGATCTGACTTTAGGAACAATTAGAAGACCTGCATCTGCTGACCTGAGGGAGCTGTTGGGGTTCGTACACGTGTGTTTCTCTAGACTTAATGTGAACCACATGCACTTCGTGTGTAAATGACCAGTTCAGAATCTTGAACATGAAATGAGTAGTGGTTGATAAAACTGGGACTTCAGCTGGTGCATCTATACCCATTTTTACAACTTTTATTGAAAGTTTAGGATTTTTTCCCACCTTAGTGAATGAATGAATCTGCATATGTTGTAATATGAAAATTTGGATTTTGCCTTTCCTCATTGTGTATATATGTTCTAGATGTAGAGACCAACTGGTGATGATAATTTATTGTTGAGCTTGTTGTTAATTTGATTATTTTTCCATGGCAGTTGTGCTGATTTTGTGGTTTATCAGCTGCTTTGGAGAACCCAATTGTAATAGAGACTGTAAAGTATACATCCAACATTTTGAATTTTTGAGTAAAACGAGGGCGACGGTGTCACTAGCTGCTGGTACATGCAGTAAAAACAAGCAATGGTCACAACTTGACCTGGCTGTTTAATTGGACCATCATACTTGTTCCAGTATACTTGCACAGGAAGCGGAAAGTCTACCATTGAGCTCATCTGGAATGTCGAGAACATCTGTTTCTTTATTTTCAATGTGTGCCCTGTTACTATTATTAGCATCTTTTTTTCTTTCCCTTCTTTAATTTAACTTGAACTGTCACCATGGTTGTAGGTTAGTGGACACTCCAGTGGTTCAGTGTAGTGAATGAGTACATGAGAAGGTAGGTGGTAGTGATGACAGAAATCTAACTTACAACTTTTGGAGTTGAAGGTTAGTTTCAATAATCACTCTGTGATTGTTGGTTGGTTAGGAGCAACAACCGGCAGCTTCTTCTCCTCCTGTAACCCGGGGTGGGAATGCTTGTTTGTTGCATGTTTGTAGTATTGCTATTATATTTTATTTTTAATTTTATTATTTTCTGTGCTTATGTTCATAAAAACCAAAATGTTTTCCAAATGGTAGCCTTCAAGCTTGATGAGTAAATCTCTCACTCAGTAACTGTGGCTTAAAGGCAAGCTGCCACCATCTTGGTATCTCTGTTACCTGTGACCACCGGTCCGTTCCCTAAAGTGTCCAGGTGGTAGCTGCGACTTTTATGCTTCTGCAGCTGTGTTCCTGTCATTTAATTATTATGGCAAAAAATTGTTTTTGAACATTTCTGAATGGTTATTGAATCAGCATGTGTTGCATCGCGATGAATCGTTTTAACTAGTGAATCGGCTCATCCCTACTGAGTTCACATTTTCTTACAATGTAAGTACATGGATGAGCTATATCTTTTCTTACAGGTAATATATACTGGATACTGTTTTGTTTATTCAGATGCTGGTGAGGAGACCCAGCTGTGGGGGCTCTCGTCTGCAGTGGTTTTTGACATCAGATTGGTTTATAGCTATTTAAAGTTACTTGAATGGATTTTTTTAATTTTTTTTCAGATAATGCTTTGGTTATAAAATCTGAATCATCTTGGTACAGCATGATGAGCCGGAAATGCTATATATGATGGCTGCTTTTCAGGCCCAATTTTTGATGCATTTAAATGTCTGTCTGGAAAAAAAGGAGATAAAAATGATAGCAAGAACAGCTTTATTGAGCGTTTGGCTTTATTAATATACGCTTTTCCTGTACATAGATGGAATATGTAAGTTTGTGCTACAAGTTCAGGCCCATCTGATTATATTTGAAGCCATATGCAAGAGTTTTTGGAGCCCCGGCATTATCTGGGTGCTTTAAAGATGCACTACAGACCTTTTGCAGATTTTCTCAGTGATGGTTAACCACCCTTACTGATGTTTAATTTGGCTTCCATCTTGCATCCTACCTACACTGTGAGCTCTTTCCAGATTTAGAATATATCAATGTCAAAACTACACTCCTTTCATCCCAACTTTCCTGGTGTTAAGATTGTTTGTAGGGATTGCCTTATGTACGTTTTGTAAAACATTTTTGGGGGAAAGGCAGTCTTATCTTGACTTTGGTCTTATCCCTTGTGTTGTCTCTTTCTCTTTTTTCCCTCTCTTCCTCCCATTATGTCTCCTTGCATTTCTTTGTTGAATCAACCATGGTGTATGTTCAAAATGTCCAGTGTGTTATCTGCTTGTTAACGTGTGATGCAGCGTTTAAAGTGAAACCCGGCTGCAATGCCATGCAGTGTCCCAGAAGCAAAAATTGGGAAGTGCGGTTTCTTAGACTTGGGATGCTGTTGGCCAGCGACGGCTCCAGAAATGCACATTATAAATGTCACTGTGCCATCAAATGAGTTAGGCTTGCAGAGTTTTAAGGTTGGAAAGTTACTTAGGTTGACTTTCATATGGTTTTGAGAGCTTTGATTTTGTACAGTTTCGGTTGGACAAACGGGTTTACATGCATTTTAAAACTCCAGTTTTGGTCAGATTGTCTTGCTGTTGTGCATGCAAGGACCCAAGAGCTTCAAAACTTGGGTGATTGTGATACAATCCAATAAAACCTTAGAAAAGGTTAGTAACTTTTAAAAGTCATAATTAGTGCATCAAATCAGTTTCTGATCGGAGGCTGTGCATTAGGGTCAGTATATTTATATATTTTGTCATACTGACAAATGTTTGGATTCAATTATCTCTGCCTGCCTTGATTTTTGCCTGTTGGTGACCATAATGTAGATTTTTGTGTTGGTATTTCATAGTCCAGAGAGACATGGATAGATGTTGGTATTCAGAGTTTGACGTGAGCAGATGGTGGAAGGAGTGAAAGGCAGATGGACCAATCAGCTCTATCAGTTTTATCCAGTTGAGTAAAGCTGAAGACAAAACATCTGTCTGGTGGCAGGGAGCAGCAGAATGTGAAGTCATGATTTTTTTTTTACAAACACTAGCAGTAAAAGTAATGCTGTATTGCCACATACTTTAAAAAAGAATATTGCTGTGTGAAAGACACATGAGTTGTGCTGGATGTAGTCCACCTCTTGCCCTGTCCATACAGCAGTAGGCCTGTTAGCTAGCTGCTAATGCTTCTTTGAAGCTACTACCTCTGTTCAGTTATTGGTCCTATTACAATGACAGGACGTAATTTGAGAGGATGGATTATGTGGGGGCTCAATTCATTGACATGAAATATTTATTGAAAAGGGAAACTTATTGGGCAAACAGTATTTGTGTGAGGAAATAATGAATGTGTCATTCTCCATACCTGCCGTGCTCAGTAATGAACCAGTAAGTGGCTGAGGGGAAAAATAGTAGGAGGGAGGGGTGAAGTGTGGAGGAAGAAAGAAATGAGGTGCAGGGGGGAGGGAAACTCTGTAGCGATACAAGTTGGCTTGGGTGTTGTTTTTGCAGTGTATAGAAGCAACAAGCAAACCTCCCCCACCTCCTGCCTGTCCCGTTCTCCACTACACACGCTCATTCATGCATGCTTAGATCCACCTACCTTCAACCACTTGCACATGCAGAATAGGGTATTGCGTTGGCTGGCCAGTCGCTTGGATAAAAGTTCAATTTATATCAGTTTTTTCCCCCTGATTTTACCACAAAAATGCACTTTGTTTCTGAACAATAAAAGTATGCTTTCTCTTTGCATCTTTAGTCTCCTTTTTAAATTGTCAAGGAAAAAAAACACACTAACCAAAAAAAAAAGCAGCAGGTGGTTAGTTCCCTTGTCTTCAAACATCTGCCCGGACTGACTGAGTGGTTAGTTAGCCAGCTGAATGGGTTGCTGACTGAGTAGCTAACTACTGACTGGTGTACGTAAATGCTCTCTGCCCTGTTGGCTGGCTGATTTCTTGCTGGATGGCAGCTGGTGCTGTTCAAACAGAGGTGCATCTGCTTGGCTCTTTGTTCTAACCCACACTCATAAAAACACACACTCAATGACTCCAAGTGTGTGTTGGAAAAGAAAGAAGTTCTTTTGTTGGTTTGTAAAACGGAGTTGGGGGCAGGGTTTGGAAGGGGGGGGGGGGGATGCCAATGTGAAATGTGTGTTTGTGTGTCCCAGAGTGTAAAAAAGGACCCACCCCCCAATGGCTGCATTTTTTTTTCAGTGTTTGTTAAAAGTGATTAATTTGCTAAACATGCAAGTTAATCCTTTGCGCCTCTGCCTTACAGCTAGGGTTGCTAAAATGTTGAAACAAATTAGTATGGATAATGCAACATCTGTAGAAGGAGAGGTGCTTTGGGGAAACGGTGGGGGTGGGGGTGGGTGGGGGGTGGTATTAAGACTAATATGATGAAATTCTGATAAATTCCTATCAACATCTGACATTATCCAAATAACCACAATAGATAAACTACAATTCACATTATGGGAGAATACACCTACAACAGGGTTTTTTCTCTCTCAAGTTTGTTTTTTTCTCTCAAGTTTGAGTTTTCTATCTGAATGATATATTGTGTTAAGACTTACTGTTGCAACTTACTTTGTTTTTCACAAAAAGTATTAAGATTGCAAATTTATTTAGACTAACTGTAAGATCTTCATGCGTCAACTTCTAGGTTGACAGCCTCTGAGATTCTTAATGTTCAGATACAGAAACATGAATTTGATCCCGTGATCTGAAGCATAAAGCAGCTCTTTGTGTTGGAGTCCAAGCTAATTCCACATTTTGTCTTTCTTCCCTGTCTCTTCAGGAGCTTTGATGATAACCATGGAGTAGAAAGCTTCAAATCAGCAGCTACCTGATTAGCTCTTCACTGGACAACACACATCCCTCCATCCAGCCCCCTCCATCTGTGGGCCCACCACCCAGCCATGGCGGACCCAGGGATGTTGAGCTTATTTGGGGATGATGCAGGGCTGTTCTCAGATGGATTAGATGGTTTAGGAGACTGCTTTCCTCAACAGCCAGCCCCTGGCCAAGCCAACCCTTTGGCCCAGCAGACTAACCCCTCTTTGAACCATGAGCACCAGGGAAATCGGAGTTACCATCAGGGGATGATCCATGGTGCTGGGCCTGGCCCAGGACAGCCTAAATTGGGACAAATGTACGACCCTGGCTCCTACACAGGATATGATCAGTCTGGTGCTCCTGGAGGACGAATTATGGCCCAGAATGGTCCTAGCCAAGGGCCTCCAAATGTGAACACGGCCATGAATGGCATAGCTTCCCACTACCATAATAACCCAGCTAACTCTAGTAACCCTCACCTTGGGTACCAGGGTGATGCTGGGGGAGGAGGGGGAGGTGGAGGTGCAGTTTGGGGCCAGCAACAGCAGAGCAGACCAGCGTATCAGCAGGCATCAGCACCACCAGGTGGCAGCCCTAACCAGATGGGAGGCTACCAGATGTCTCAAGGCAATTACGGTGGAATGCAAGGTCCACCAACATCCAGTGCAGCTCGCATGAACCAACACTATCCTCAACAGAGCATGGCCCCCCCCCCTGCTCAGGACCCATCTCACTACTTGGGACATGTTGGGATGGGAGGATCCCAGATGAGACACCCCCAGCCTCAGCCACAACCCCAGAGCTACCCCAACATGGGTCACACACCCCGATACCCACACTCCCCCTCCAGACAGCCTCCACACCCCCACCAGCATCAACAGGGCATGGCGCCATTTGGGGGCGCTCAGTACCCCGGCTATCAAGCCCAATATGGTGCCATGGGACCTGGGATGGGCCAGGGCGCTAATGCTAATGTCAATGCCAACACCACCCAGGCCATGGGACCAGGACAAATTGGCCAGCGGTTCAACCAGGGAACAGGCTCAGTACCTGGGCAACAGGGACAGCGATATCCCCCTGGACCACCACACCAACCCCAGCCCCATCAGACCCATTCTGCCTCAATGCAGCAGCAAGGAGGGCAGCAGGGCCAGCCTATGCACCCCCTAAACCACCCCCAGCACCCCCAAAGTCTACCCCAATCCCAAAACCAACCCCAATCTCATCTTACCCCCCCAGCTCAGGGATCATACCCCTCCCCCTCATCTATGTCCCCCATGCGGGTTTTGGGAACCCCAACCCCTCCTCCTCAACAGGTCAGACCCCCAAGCGCAGGACTAGCTGGGCCTCCAGAGGTTGCAGGATACACAGCCCTGCAGTCTCCACCCAATGCTATGACCCATGCACAGAGAACCCCCCAAACCCCCATATCAGCCCCACACCCCCAACACCAGCAGCCCCACAACATGCCGCCTAATGCAGGGCAAATGTATCCTGGCATGGGGCCGCAGCGTGGTCCACAGATGGGAACAAATAGGCCCCAGCTTCAGCAGCAGCAAGGTAAGCAGCGCTGTTCTTCTCTCCTGTTGGCTTTTTTTGTTGTTGTTGCAGTCTGGGCCTCTTATGGCTGCCCATTCAATAATAAATGCATAATATCTACAGTTGATACAAGTGGAAAACTAACAAATTTGTAGTATAGAGAAATAGAAATGTTCTCTTGGCATTTGCTTCTCATACCCTCTATGTAGCATCTAAATCCTAAACCTAGCTGGTAGGGTTGCTTTGGATTAGACAGATGGTTGAGAACATGACACCATAGTGCTTCCAGAATTTGTGTTCACACCGTTTGTGTTAAGATGGTGGAAAAGAGTAAGGGTATATTTAGGACCAGTGCTCATATTTGAAGAAAGTAAAATGTTTTTATGCTGTGAGTGTTCTGATCACAGGGTCAGATGATTCAGCATTCCCCATCTAAGTGTTGGAAATATGATGTTTAGGTCAGTGATAATGCATGACGTAATATAGTTCTGATATATTTGTGGTGTGTTGTGTTGCCACTCCTGTTTGATCAGTTTTCTGAAAGCTTACGTATATATTTTGAATTTGATCCTTTTTAAAAAGAAAATCTTAATTATCTTTAAAAGCATCTTGCTGCTTTCACTCTGTATCTTAATGTATTATGATAAATTTCAATGGATTTGGTGACAAAAGGATAGGGCTGGCTGGATTTCAGTGTGTCAGTCAGTCCCTCGAAACTCATTTAATCTTTCGTCTCTCTTCCCAGGGCCCCATGAACCCCCAGTCACACAGGGGGGAGACCAGCGTCTGCTCCAAGCCCAGCAACAGGCCTCTCGAAGTGGGCAGCCCATGCAGCCTGCTCCCATGGGTTTCCAGGGTCCTCTTATGGGTCAACATGGATCCCCTGCCCCAAACCAGGGCTTAGCACCACCCGCCCAGAACACTCAATCACAGCACTCACATTTGCCTCCACACCCTCACCACCTGCAGAGCACGCCCCCCTCCAACCAGGCCTCCCACTCATGGGCACCTCCGCCTCTCGCCTCCCACCCGCTCTCCTCACCCCCTCTTACCCCACAGAAAGTGCCTCACATACAGGTGAGTCTCCATCAAAGAGGCGCTTTGATGTGGTAACAATGCTGTGAGTGTGAGAGCGATCAAGACTATGTGCATTTGTTTTTGTGTGTGGGTGTATTTCATGTGTGTTTATTTTTCATGTGGGTGGGGGAATTGTGTGTTTGGAGTCAGAGGGAAGTGTGTGCGTGCATGTTCATAAATGTGTGTACATGACATTTGAGAACACAGCAGTGTATTGGGCACTGGATCACTGGGGTTTTATGTGTGTGTGTTATTCATATCGTTGTGTGTTCTTTACCTTTTGTGTCTGCTTCTGTTGGTCTTGTGAGTGGTTGCATTTCCGTGTGTGTGGGGAAATGGATTTTTGCAGCCGTTTGCTTCCTGTGCGCTGCATATCCTGAGACATGTGTGCAACACACACGTGCACACACACACAGAGGCGCCACCAGCATAATCTCTCCTCGCTCTTGCTCCCACTCTCCCCCCTCCTCTGTAGAGGAAACCTCCCTTCCTGTCTCCCTCCTCCCCGTCTCCTCTCTTTCCGCTCACTCCACTTGTCTGTCTGTCTCACTGTTTGTCTTATTCGTTTCAGGGGTGTCATCACTAAGTTTACGTTGTGTGTGTGTATATGAGGACATACAGAAAGAAGTGGACAGTTAAAAACAGGGAGGAAAAAAATATGGGGAGTAATTTAATAGTTAGGGGGATGGTGGTTACACTCAGGAAAGAGATTGGGTAAAATAAGCAAAGATCTCAACAGAAGATAGTCCAGGATCTCTAGCAAAGGAGAAGGCTGGTGGGAAGAAGTTAGCAGTTCATAATGATAACAACCATAACTGTGTGTGTGTGACCGTGCACAGTTGCCTTTGCTTGTGTCACGTGCCCTTGCTTTCCATTAGCTTGTTTTGTTGCTCAAAGCCCCCTTTCTCCGCTGACCCATTCATACACAATAGCAGCCCTGTGACCACACACACAAACACACAGAGCTAGTCCCCTCTTTCTCTCGACACTGCTCCCCTACCCTCGCCTATTACTCCCCACCTCCAAGACTGCATCGCTGTGTTCCTGGGTTGACATTTCAGCCGTCACACTTAATTTATCCAGTACTCCTGACCTAGATGCCAGGTTGACTGGTGAGTCCCGTTTCTCGCCTGGGTGCGCTGCATGCACCGTCCTGACTTTAGCTGCAGGCCTGGCAGTCCCCGCTATTACACACACACACACACTCATATAAAAGCACCAGTAGTGTGCTCTTGAATGGGATGGGGAATCTGCCTTGGAGAAATTGGATAGCCTAACCAGAGAAGTAAGACTGGTGTGTGTGTGTGTGTGTGTGTGTGTGTCTGTGGCACAGGAATTGAGTTCTCTCATCATGCACTTGTTAGAAAGAGCCACACACATCAAGCTGGTCAGTCAGTCATGATGACTGTATGTCTGGTACTCTAAGCTCCATCTGTTCACTAAGCATGGTTATTACACGCGCGCACACACACATGCACGTGTGCCTTCGTCAGCAGCTCAAGGTCATAGCTGTGGTGGAGTGCTGTGCTTTGACCTTTATTCTACATCTCTCTCACACACACAATGTTGCGTGCAGCACTCTACTTGACATATAACATGCTCGTCTCGCCCCTCCCCCGCCCATTCGCGCAGTCAGCGAGCTGCTATTCCATTTAGCTCACTAAGATGCTCTAGCTTCGAGGAATTGCCTCTCTACGCTTAGTTGTCTCCTGTTTGTGCTGATTTCAACAAATGGAAAATGTGTATCACCAGTTGACTTGATGGTGTTTATTTGCTCTAGTTTAATGAAATTCATGTTTGTTCAGTAGTCGGCGTCCAGGAAATGTTCAACAGCCCAAAACGTTATTTCCCTTTTTATTTTTCATCTTGTATAAATTTTGTTTAGTTTTATTTCTTCTGGGACTGGATGTCCACCAACTTGTCCTCTAATGCACCAGAACAGATGGATATTAAGATAAACAAGGATACTGTATTTTCATGGCCACCTCCTTGCCATCTTTCAACATCGCCAGGTGAACCTGCTAATGAATGTTGTCAGTCACAGTCATCTAGACAGTCACAGCAGATCAGTTTTACTTCATCTTGTTCTGAGAGATGATACCTTACCAGCTGGACGATACAGACTCCTTTCCAAGGTAGTCATCAGTTTGGGTTTTCATGAGTTTTGGTGGGAAATTAACTTCAGCTGCCTTGTGAGATTTGTTGTGTTGTGAACAGATATATCTCAATGTCAGATTTCCGACTGGGGGAGGAGAAATTATTTGAGATGCGAGACGCAAGGAAATGTCGCTTGTATTCATAATTTACTACAACACTGGTTTTCACTACATCATACAGCTCATTTTACCTCTTTAGCCGTCCATCATCTGGTATGTGTTGCGACTGAAACACTTCAGGAAAAACACTAAAGGAACTTGTACAGGAGGTACAATATGTTTATCAAGTAGGAACATAAATTCACAGCTTCCACTTCTCTGTTTTATAAGTAGTATTTAGTGTTTTGGTTGAGTTTACAATGTCTGCACATTCTTGGGTTTTGATGAGTCATACAGATACCTGCAGAGACAGATCTGCATGCACAATTTTCCTGCAGCTCTCCCTGTTCTTCGAACAGGTTACAAAAAATGAGGTGCACAACCTGCAGAAATGGCACTGAATCGCCCAGCGTGCCAAGTATTGTGACATAAGTTTTGTCCACTGCAAGTTTGAGAACCGCTAGTATAAACTTCACATTAATCAGCTACTCTGAAACCAATCACAACCATACTTAAAAGTTGTCATATTTTATTTTAGCTTACAACTTGCAGTGGCTGACACAGCTTTGCAGTTTTTTTCTTTCAAAACCTTCATGTTACTAATTTGAGCAGTCTCGGTTGGAGGTTTAAAGAATTGTTGTTGTTTTTTTTGCCTTTTCTGAGGAGAAAAAAAAAGAAGGGAATGAACTTTCAGATTTGTCATAGAAAATCACATTTTTCTTGAGGTACATTCAAACTTTGTTTTAAGGAGTGCTCACTCCTTCAGTAGAAGGTTGTATAAATGCCTGGTATTCGTACTGAGAAACACTTCTGAATGAGGCAGATTTTTATATTGGGTCTAACATCTTTTTTTTTTGTGCTCAAATGCCACTTAGCGTTCTCAATATTACTATGTTAATTTCTTTCAGAGTTTAGATGTCATGTTTAATCACAATTCAACTTTTGGTTTGGCAGCACAAATGAGTTAGAATTCTTTGCATATTGACGATTTAGTATTTGAAGTAATTTTGACTCTGTTAAAGGATCTTGGAAATTATGGTTTGGTCACTTCAGTCAACGATTGTCTGAACTGTGGCTGTTCACAGATAGTGTTTAGAAATGTGGAGTTCTTCACAAAGATCTGTCATCAGTGTTGAAAAATGATTTCATACTCGAGGAAGTCCATCCAATATCACAAAGCATTTACTGGCAATATGGTGATGTGTGACCTTTGAACTTCTTCACAGCTGGAGAGAAGTCATAGTTTTATTCGTCCAAGAAACTAAAAGTAAACCACCAATTGTTAACCAGCACTGAAACGGGTTTCTTTGATACATTGTTTATTAGACATAGATGTATTTTAAGATCTTAATCAGAATTTGTATGCAATAGGAAGCAGCAGAACAAACGGATCAGGGTTGATTTCAGCACAAATGGGTTGGGTTTCATTGGATTGATCAAAATAAAGTAGATAAGTGTGACTGGTCACACAGCAGAAAGGAACTGACAGTAATAATGGACATAATGAAGGATTAAAGTTGGGAAAAAAAACGACAACAAAAAAACGCAAGATTTCCTTTGGCTTTTTCTTAATGTCTCTGCAGGTGGGAGGGTCATATTTGTCATCCAGCTGTCTCCTTTTATTCCTCTATAAATTTTTGTCTTTACTGAAGTTACTCCTGATGATATTTAAAATGCCATTTTGAGGTGGGTGGTCAACGTAGTTCAGAAGAAGACAATGAAAGCTTTTGTTATTAAACAGGATTTAAAATGATATAAGAGAAGGCAACAACTTGGTAAATTCACACTGCACCACACCAAACCTGACACAGCAATCGGGCATTCGTGTGTGTGTGCACGGGCAATTGTGTATACACTGTGTGTCTCCATTGTCATCCGTGTGATTGATTATCTAAGAAGCTTGGCAGGAGGACAGATTTATCTCTTGGTACCACATCTCCCTCAACATCTCTCTCTCCCCATCTTCTGCGACTGTCTCTCTATCCCTGAGCTTCCCTCCCTTCCCCCCTATTTGTGCGTCTAAATGGCTCAGTTTACGTGTGTGTCAGCAGGTGTTTGTGTGCATGTGTGCAGAGGTTTGTGTGATGTGACCTTGCAGCACTTCAGTGTTTGTGTGTGTACATTAGCATTCCTCTGATGGGAGTGAACTTTTAGAGATGGCACCCCAACTCTTTCTTCCTCCACGTGAACGAACTATGCTAAGTGTGTGTGTGTGTGTGTGTGTGTGTGTGTGTGTGTGTATAGGAAGCGGGCTGCTGCTGTAAACTTGCTGATGCTTATACACACACCTCATTCACACACACACACTCGCACAAAAGCGTGTACATGTTACACATGCACACGAGTGCACTCTCAAAGGCATGGTGTCTCTTGCTGTCGTATGATACACACACATACACACATGCACACACACGTACTCCCTCGCTGTGCCTTTTTGAAGTATGGAGATAATTTATTCGTGTCATGATGCCTGATTTCCCATCTGCTACTGGGACCCTGAGCAGCTGGAGAGAGAGAAAGCGGGAGGGAGGCAGGGCTGGAAGAGAGGAAGAGGGAGGAGAGGCAGCTGGAGAGGCTCTCAACAGCTGGTAACCAGTTTCCTGTCACAGAAAGCTTACTTGGGAGCAAAGAGGAGGAGGAAGAGGAGGAGGTGCTGGTGGTGGGGGGGGGGGAAGGAGCACAGAAATAGGATTTGGTCTGCAGGAGAGCCAAGGAGGAAAAATGAGGTGTCAGCCAGTTTGTTTACTAAGGTTAGCCGACTGGAGGTGGGGGAAGGTGGAAACCGTAGCAATGGGAAGTCGAGGATAGGGAGGAGATGGCAGCCCTGCTCATGGATGGATGGATGGATGCTTTTCCCCCTCTGTTCTGTGGTCTGCCATTTCTGACTGATTCAGACCCCACTTTGCAGAAACTGTATTACTGTCGAGTGACAGGTTGGTTTGGGAAACCATTGTAAAAGTAGAACATGAGCAGACACGTTTTACACCACGTAACAGATTTATTTTTAATATGATTTATTTTCAAGCTGATATTAAAAAATTCCAATCTGATGATTTCGTCGACCATCACCCCTGTTAAATGCAGTTTCATGACTTTTCTTAGAATGAATCTAAAATGTAATTATATTTATTTTGCAGTTTCTAAATGACTCAAAGTGTTTTTGTCCTCCATCTTCCAGCATTCCCCCTCGGACCTGTCAGGTGATGCCTCAATGATGGTTCTTGACAGGCCAACAGTCGGTGCTGGAGCCCCCAGCCAGCCTATCAGCACAGAGAAGCCTAGCGACCAGGAGACCAAGCCAAAAAAGAAGAAGAAAAAGAAAGCAAAAGTAGTTGGAGAGGAAGAACAGGGAGGCAAGAAGACAGCAAAGGAAATAGCAGAGGAAGATGTAAAATCAGCATTTCCTGGAACAGGACGTGATGGTGAACAGGTTACCGGCACAGGAATTGTAGAAGGAAGTTCACCACCAGTGGAGGAGAAGAAAAAGCGGAAAAAGAAACCAAAGGAGAAGGTGGAGGGCAAGGAGCCCAAAGAACCCAAGACCCCGAAAACACCGAAAACACCCAAGACTCCCAAAGAGCCCAAGGAGCCCAAGGAGAAGAAAGCCAAGAGCACCACGCCTAAGGCAAAGACTCCCAAGAAAACCAGGTAGGAGCAGCAGGAAGTCATTCTCTGTGCATGCTTTGTGTTGACTATCAGTACAGGGAAAACAATGAAAATATCATACTGGATGAAATGAGATGCCTCACTGGCTGCTGTGGACCCTTCTTGGTAAGGGAGCTGATAAACCACTAAGTGGGGGTGTTACATTCTTGGTTCACATTCTGAAATAAAAATCCAAGCGCTGAGCAGCTTGGATGGATACCAGTAGCTGGGAATTTACTTTAAAAAAAATCCATTCAATATGTCATTATTGGCAAAGCATGTGTCACATCTTATGTGTATTTTCGAAGTGGTGAAGTCTGTTTGGTGCAGCAAAGAAATCTGCTGAATATCTACATTTTAATGGATATCACTGAGTCCTATTGAGACCATATATACATAAATGCATGTTCCTACACACACACACACACACACACACACACACACACACACACATACACACACACACACACTCTAGATCCATCACTCATGTGACCAACCAGGAGGAACTGAAAGGGTCACCACCTCTG
>JBBBVU010000008.1:10265667-10284628 GCA_037177055.1 Atherinosoma microstoma
TCAGGTCTTTCAGCTCCTCCCCCAAACCCTCTTTGGGGTTCTTTTCTCACTCTGTTTGCTTGTTTCTTTCTCACTCCGGGGGTTTTTTTTTGGGGGGCCCCCCCCCCCCCCCCCCCTGTTCCTCTCCATGCCTGTATCTCTCTATCTCACTCACTGAGCCTCCATGCCGTCTTTCATCATATTAACCCCCTGTGTGCCAGAGCCTGAGGCACACTAATGATTTCTAAATGGGTAAATCAAACATGGCGATCGCCCTGGGACAGTCACAAAAACACACATATACACATACACACCAGGTCCCACATATGATGGCTTGGTAGTTTGTTGCAGAGGTAATGCTGGGAGAGGAAAGGGATTACTTTGTGTTTTACTTTTTTCAATGGTGGATTTTAACTCAAATTTTCTTCTGTTCCTTCATGCAGCAGTAAAAAAGTGGAGTCAGAGGGTGGAGCTAGCGCTGCTAAGAAGGATTCCAAGAGGAAGAGAGAGTCGTCAGTCAGTGAGGATGTGGAGGTGAAGTCTCCACTGCCCTCCCCTCTTGAAGAGGAGGACGATGATGGTGTACAGGTAATAAACATGTAGAAGAAAAGCAAGATCTATTAGGGAGCCCTCGTTCCTCCAGAATATCTAAAAAGTCAGGGTTATTTTTTGCCCTCCCAGAACACAACGAAAAAGCAAAAGGCCATAAAACCCCTTCAGATTCCTCAGTTTCAAGGCTTGTAGAGACAGAAGGCACTGAGCCAGTAGACATTTGTGTTGTAAACTAGCCTTGTTGACAGACCAAGCAGACCAGTCCCCTCCAGTGCTCTGTCAGCAACTTTTTAGCTTCTGCATGTTTTTTGTAACATATTACATTTCTTATATAGTTAAACATCATTGGCCTTTGCCATTTTATTTTCAGGGAACCAGACACAGCTGCAGGTAAATGATACTTGTTGGAAAGAACAAGCAGCAAGCTGTTGTTTTTCCATCTCAGATTGCTTTTTGCAAAGACATCTTAATATATTGGCCACGAACAGTATGTGTCCTAAAAGAGTAGCAGCTCTTGATAGAATCACATCTGTATGTCTCTTAAACACGTCCCCTTCAGCCTGCTAGATTTGCAGCAACACTTAATTTGACTTTTTGAGTTCATCAATTTTGGTGGCATTGATATAGGCAATATGTTAGACCATATGGAACTGAATAATCAAATATGGAGTGTGTTTCTTGGAAAAAGCTGGCAGGTTAAGGCTCAGAGCCCTGTAGTTTTCTCTCTTGGCTTCTGATTTAGACAGTGGAGTTTTTGGATGGATGATGAGCTGTCCCTGAAAACCAAACATGGATACCTTTCTCTCTCCATCAGAAGCGTCGCTCAAGTCGTCAGGTGAAGAGGAAGAGGTACACAGAAGACCTGGAGTTTAGGATTTCTGAGGACGACAGCGGAGATGACTCAACAACACCTAAATCTCCATCTTCATCACAACAGGTGAAGCTTGTTTTTCTGTTAAGTGGTTTATCTAAGAGGCGGGTATGATGTCACTCTCTAAGAATGTGAATCATGTTCCGGTTGAATGTTTTATATGTACATAGCAAAAATGTCTCAAATCTGACAAATGTATGGCCTTTTCTCTTTTGATTTAAACTCTTATTCACAAGAGCCCCCTGTACAGGGAGGTGCAGTACAGAAGGGAGCACAACCTAGGGAGCGTCAATCCTAGTATGCACCATACCAAAATGATGGGGAAAAAATCTGTTAAAAGACTACCAAGCATTGGCATCCAAACAAAATGCCATTTAATGGGAATGTAACAGACATGAGAACAGCAATGTCCGCTTCAAAACTTCTGCTAATTTCTCTTTGAAGCAGTGACTCTGCTGATTAAAAAAAGACGTCTGTCTCATTACTACGGGACAACAACTCTGCAGGCTAGCAGCTAAAGAGTAGCAATCCAAAAAAATCACAATCATAAATCATGTCCTACTTTTGCCGTTTTGTGGTCAAAAGTTTTTATTCCACCTAAAAAAAAACTCTGCTAACGTCTTCTCCTATGACTGCATCTGTTTAAAACCTTCATCTTCATGGAAACTACCAGGACCTTCATGAATCATTTCATAGTGAGGTATTCACTCTTCCTATCATAATGTCTTGGGGTTCATCTTTCTGGATCCTCGTGGTGTTTCTAAGGGGAATTTTGGGACTATCCCTTTATTCTCCTGACTCTGCAACCAATCAGTCAATGTTGATGATCAACACCTCTATCAAAGATATTTACCTGCATAACACTTTAAAAAAAAAAAAACTCATGTAAAACTGCTCTGGGTCACTTTTTTAGCTTGTATTTTTGAACAGCTACTCAACAGACATTACCAATTCGTAGATTATTTGGGCTGCTATCCTCTGGTTTTAATTAAAAGTATTTTTGTTTTCTTTTTGAGAAAGAGATGACATTAAAAATGTCTACCGTGTTCCAGGTGAATTTACTTTGACAAAGTAACATGTATCTTGATTCTAACACTTCTGTATTAATCTCATGGCCCAGCTTTCTTTTGAGAACAAGATTATAAATACAGCCCTTGTAGCTGGGAAGATATACCTCATTTATTTTGAGTATAATTTCAGACAGAAAATGAATATGCCTTTCCTCAGTAATGTTGTCTGGCCTATATGAATTAAGTATTGAGACTGTAAAGATTTTTGATAATGTGGTGTATTTACACTAGTCTTAAACAGTCTTTGTTACAGAAAATCAGTAAAAATGAAACTTTATATAATTGTGCAGCATCTCAGTAATCTACCCCATGATCTAATTAAAGTTGTCACCTTTACTTGAATAAACAATAAAGGTGTTTTGGTAGCAAGCTGGGAAACTAAATTATGCAGCAGGCTGGATCAAACTCTGTGCTTCTTGTACTCGTTTGCAGGCTGAGGCTGAAGGACCTGTTGTTGAGAAGATCATGGGCTTGCGCACCTCCAAAAAACAGGTAAGATGGACAGTCACTTGTAAAAACCCCACAGACACCAATATAACACACAGGAAGATGCACACATGGACAGGCTGGCCCGAGTCATAGTTTACGTCATCTGATTAGCCGCTCCGCAGCTGGTCTAAGCAGATTAAATACACACACACTCACGGACACATGTGCACAGAGACGGCTAAGGCGATGTGTATTCATTTGGTAAGCAGACACAAGAGTTCTTGTATTTCATTGTGTGCTTCTGATTTACTTTGTGTCAGCCTGGCTTTGTTTTTTATGCGTTAACTAAAGAAAACTCATCCTTGAGCCAACACATACATGCACACCAGCCAATTCTCTTTTGCTAGCCAGCTGCCATTAGGTTTACCCCCCACCTACATGCAGCCACACACACACACTCACTCATACACCCTTTATCGGAGCTCCATTCAGAGTTGACCCCAGGCCTGGCACTCAGCCAAAACCACAAAGCTAGCTACGCCAGACGCCAAGCTAGTGTTTCCTCAGGCAGTGTGTGCGCGCGTGTGTGTGATTGATGATTCATGGCGTTACAGTAGTAGCGGTAGTATAATGATGCTTGGTGTGTGTGTGTGCACTACAGCCACATTAGTAATGATGAATGTAAGTGGACAACTTTGCTTCATAGAGCTACTGTTTTGGTATTTCTCCTTTCACACGTATGAAAAATCTCTGTACAAGCTCATTAGTCATGCGCAGATTTAAAGTTAAATGTTATTTTTCTCACTGATTCCAATTAAACTTTAATACCCCCTCTCTTACATCATTAGTTTGATATTATATCCAAACTAGCAAATAAAGTATCTGCAAGACTGGCAGGACATGAATGAAATGATGACATTGATCATAGACAAACTGACCCGGATGTGATGGATTGTTGGTGCTCTGTCTGCCACTTAACAGATTCAACCACAACTTGTATAACTGTGGCAAGCCTCTTTTTTATTCTTTCACCATCCAGCTGCTATATTTGGTCTGATTATTAACCTTTTTATTGAAATGCATTTTTTCTTTTCAGCTGGAGTCGGGGGAGGAAGTGGAGGTTGAGGAGTTCTACGTCAAGTTCAAGGGCTTGTGAGTAGTAGCTTGGCTTTTTCTTGGTTTTCCACTTCTTTTGTCTTTCACAGCAGGGTTTGCTCTTTTTTTAGACCAATTTTTAACACACACACACCAGGGTGTCCTTTGGTTTTCAAGCATGAAAAGCTCAGTATATTCAGCCTGAAAGCCTCATTTTATCTTTTATCTTTTCTAACCCTGTGGTGGTTCTTATTCGAGCTTCAGATCCATTCTCACTTCAGTATGACACAAATGCTAGTAGTGCAGTTGCATCCTGTCATATTGCTAAATGGATAGCTGGTAGAATCACTTGTGTGTCATGTTTGCTGTCTAGCCAAAATTACAGCTGGATGTCAAAACACAAATTTGACCTCATGATTGTGGAAAACCCCTCTTTTGTTAACTTAAGGTGAGACACAGCAGGCAAAATTCTGTCTTTTTCATCAACTGGTCAACTATGAGATTTTCTTTTTTCTTCCTCAACATGTCTTATTTCAGACTAGTGAAAAGATAAACAAAACAAACATTTTAAATATTTATTTTACGTACGGCTGGACGATATGGCCTCAAATCTATATTGCGGTATAATCTGAAGCATGTGCGGTAACAATGTATATTGTGATATATTCTTTTCTTCTGCATGTAAATGTCAAAATGAACAAACACTTCTAAATAGTGTAAATGCCAATTTTAAAACCTTTATTGTGCAAAACTTATTTTAGAAAAAATACAAAACCTCTCAAGTCATTTTAGAGGGGTCTTGTGCGTGGTCTTTTTTTGTTTTACCTTCAGTTAAAATCCGTATTAATTAATGTGCTATTTGGTAAACATTAAATGCTTGGCCAAGACGGTCATTTTGACAGTTTCCGAATTTAAATTTTCAATAAATAAAAAGAAATCATGAAGCCTTGATGCTCCCTGACTTTTCCTAAAAATACACAAATTTTCATTTTGACAAAGTTTGATATTTATGTAAAGAATAGAAATTTCGACATATTTCTATTTTTAGATTCCCGACTTTCTGGATCAGATCAAAGGGGTTTAGAGGAACGTCTAGCGGAGTTTATGAAGCGAAACACTATTCATACACTATTTACTATGAGGTTAAAACAACTATTTAGAAGTTGCAGCCAAAGCAGATCAGTCACTTTTCCTGCTGTAGTACCGGGCAGCTCTGCTTGAGTTGCTGCGATCACCTGCAAAACCATGCGCTAACTCGGTAGGCCAGTATAGTCAAAATTTCATTCACAGCCTGATATATATAACATCTCATTTCAAAAACATGGTGAAAATTTTTTTCTGGTTATTGACGGTTTATTCTAAATTGTTAAGTAATAAATAAGACATCCAAAATCCCCTCTAAAAAACTTTGCCTTGGTCAACAAAATGCAAAGGGAACTTTGAACCTGCCTTAATTCATTGTGATTTTTTCCCCTAGAAATGAATGTAAATGAGTGCATTTTTGGCTGTATATTGCCTAATTTGTTTATTCAAACATAAAATCTCAGAACACTTAAATACAATAATAGTCTGAGGAATAAACCAGGAAAGTTTTATGGTGAATGCTGTTGGTTATATATGTTGTCCTGTTCACCTGTAGTGTCTCACCTTAAGTCTGGATAAAGTTAAAGTATTTATAGAGCATAATCTGTGCAGAATTTATCACAGAATACAATATAAACATGGCATTTAATTCTCCTTTGAGATTGATTTTTCTTTGGTTTTGCCCTCACGTTAAGATGAGATGAGCTTGTCACGTAACAGCAGCAGCTGCAAGGGGCTGTAACAACAAAGACACATCATCTTCTTGTTTTGGCCCCCCAGCTGCTGCTATTCAATCAAGTAAACTATCATTTGATAATTGCACACACAGGATTATCACTAATAAATGAAAATATAATCTTTAGTTTTTGGATCAATAAAATGCTTGAGGAGCTGTCGACATTTCCATTAATTTCTCTCATTTTTGATAATTTGGCGAACTCTGAATCATTTTCAGTTGATTGTCATAGAAAGGCAAGGAAGCTGGCAAATGTTGTTCAAGACGACACATAAAACTAATTCTTGCAGTTGACTGCTGTGTAGTGCTTCTCACACCGTCATTAGTTTGTGTTAGTTTCTTTATATTTATTTTTGTATAATTGTAACTCCTTATACAGAGTCTTGGGGAGATTCAGACCAAAGCATTTTTATCCACTGCTGGGACTGTGGATCTCCTTGAAGGGAAGCATATCTTGTCGGGCCATTTCTCTGGATGCATTCGCCCCATTAGGGATTCTGAAGTGAACTGGTGATAGATTAATGAAAATCATGTTGAAATTTTGCCAGTATATGGTAAAAACCTGGTGTTTCTAAAGCCGCTTTCAGATTTGCATTGCGGAATATTTGCGTTAAGTCCATCCGCTCTTTAACCGGAGTTGTCTTTTCAAACATATCGCTTCCCCGTGGACTTTTTATGTCCTGGCTACGTTCAGATATGGCGAAATCTTCCGGATAAGTCGATTGTCGAAACAGGGTAGGACGTCCTTGTGTTGCGACTTGTCCGGAACATTTTTTGTGCGTTCAGGCAAAACGACGTGCCGCAATATTTCCGCTCTTAAGACATGGGGGCTAGCCGGTAAATGTCCGCTACAGCTCCGAGGTAAAAGAGCGGAACGTTTGTCTGAATGCAAACGGTATAAAAGACAAAGTCTGCGACATTACCGCTTTTCAGAGCAAGTCTGAAAGGGGCTTAAGTGATATTTCCCCAAAGGCTTTTTAAATTTTTATGGTGTTTGTAATAATGGGTCACAGTGTTGTGTTCAGACATAAAATCATTGCATGTGTTGTTTGAGGGGGAAAAAAATCCCTGTACTGTAATGTCAAAGATTGTTTTTCTTAATTTGGTCAAGTTTTTTCTTCTGCTGATGGATCTTTAAGAAATAAGTAAATAAAAAGCCATTAAATGAGTTCTCTAACCTGCGATTGACCACATTTCGTGTGACGTGTACATAAACTGCCTCTAATAGTTGTAATAGGTATGAAAAGAACAGTTCAGATGTGTTTCATACAAGTCATGATTTTCTGTCACAACTGCTTCTCAAATTCACATGAATGCTTTCTGTGCTGCAGATGAAAGCACCCACATATGTGCAATATTTGGAAGTAGCAGCCTGACACTGACACTGCATCACTTTTTTTTTATGGGTGCATTCATCCTCCATCCCCCAGTAAAACTGAACCCCAGAAAAGTCATCTGTTTTACTTTGTTTTACTTTCGTTTTTTGAAATAAATGACGCTGAGCCTGTTTGTGTTTCTCTTGTCTCAGTTCATATCTCCACTGTCGCTGGGCAGAGCTGGAGGAACTGGAAAAGGACAAGAGAATACACCAGAAGATAAAGAGGTTCAAGGCCAAGCAACAGCTTAACAGCTTCATAACGGAGGTAAGACCTGAGCTATGCACCACAGTTTGCCTTCTATCTGGTCCTGACCTTACACCGCAGGGAAGCGGCTACTTACAGGGGTCAAAACAATTTGCTAACAGAATTAAAAACAGCACTGAGTTTTTTTGTTGTTTTTTTTAAGGATGTTTTAGGTTATTCAATTCAAATTTTCTCTTTAAATATCAGTCAGTCTCTGTAATGTTTTGTTTTTTCTCTGTGAAGATGAATTTCCATGCTCTAACCTCGTTCATTCATAATATCAGTGTATGGTTTAACATTGCTTCTAAATATAAACTCCATTTATTTCCTCTTCAGATGGATGATGAGCCTTTTAACCCAGACTATGTGGAGGTGGACCGTGTCCTGGACGTTTCAGAGAGCACAGATGAAAACGGAGAGGTGCTTTGATCTTTTTCATGAGTTTAAGCCTCTCTCATCTCTTTTCTCTGTCTACACACACACATACTTAACAGATGTGTATTTCTGTGCGCAGACGGTGACCTTATATTTAGTGAAATGGTGCAGTTTGCCTTATGAAGACTCCACCTGGGAGTTGAAGGCCGACATCGACCAATCCAAGATAGATGAATATGAACGCATCGCAGCACGCACACCAAACACTAAGAGAGTGGTGAGTATCTGTGCACGTGTGTCTGTAGAAGCTCTTTGGCTGCTGTCTGTCTCCCATACTCCTCCCAGAAGGCGTGTGCATGTGCTTTTGTGTGTATTGGCCTGCTGCCTGCTTCTTCCTCCTCCAGATTTACAGCTCTTTTAACTGCTCTCTACAGGGCCACCTTCTTGTGGTCTTACACACTCACTCACACACACAGATAGGCACACACGCCCTGCTCTTGTGGCCAGGCCAAACCACTAACAGTATGTTTAATGCTGAACAGAAGCAGCTGACTGGCTGTGGTCGTTCCTTCCATCACTCCCTTCCTCCCCCTGTGTCCATCTTTTTAACGACTGCCTACTGTTTCTCCTTAAGGCCGACGTTAGAAATGCTCCATCATACAGTGGCAGCACTTGGAAGCAGATTTATTTTAAACTCTTCTTGGTGCAAACTCAGGGATGGTCATTTCAGTTGTTACACCTATTGAAGCAGTCATTTTGTTTCCACAGGAATTAATTTAAAAAAAATTATTTAGAAATTCCTCAAACTAACCATTTATGTTGTGTTTGAAATTGTAAGACTGCTAAAACACCTGAAAAACATTTTTAAAAAGGAAGAATTCGGCTCTTTTTCTCAATAGTCCTCACAGTATTTACAGGAACCTTGTATTAGATTAAAAAAAAGGCACACTCCTTTTTCATTTGAATGAGTTCAAACACTTTGCTGTCCCACCAAAAAAAACCAGGCTCATCTGGTGAAACATTATCCGAGCCTTGACAGTACATTTAATATTAAATAAAGGAGTTATTGCTGAATGAATCTGTTGACTAAGAAAGCTTTTACACATGGCCAAAAAGCCCAGTTTAAACCCATCTTCCCCCAAGATGGACACCCTTACACCTGTGCTTCAGATGGGATTAATGAGCTTCTCTGTGGTTTAATAATCCCATATCATTTGTCTTAATGTCAAGGATCGGCCTCTTGCAGTCGACTGGAAAAAGCTGGAGGGCTCCAGAGAATACAGGAATGGCAATGCACTCAGGGAATACCAGCTTGAAGGTCTGAACTGGCTAACTTTCAACTGGTACAACTCGTAAGTCACCATTAATTATCTTTTTTTTAAGAAGCGGTCCCTCTCTGCTACTCTCAGCTTGTGCATGTAACAGCACCTCATTTAATAGTCTTAAGTGGGCATTAAAGTTACCATTAAGTGTCTCTGTGCCAGGCTGCTGTTTTCCCACTGGCACCATCCATGTGTAAATTGTATTCTCCGTAGGTACCTAAGTAGTCTTTAGTAAAACTCACTCAGTAGAGTTGAATTAAAGACATTTAAATGTGAAGGCCATGCTTTCCTTCAGTCTGTTTTTAATGGGAATACAAGAGGTGAATTTTCTGGATTATCAGACACATACTGAAGGAATTTGGTCAGATCTCAGAAGATGGTCAACAGTAATTTTCCAGCAATATATTACGAAGTATTTTCCAGCTCGTCTCCCAAGTTTTTTTGTATTAGATTGCTGGAGTGGAAAACAGGCGACCTCACCCCTTTGGAAAATCAGCATTAATAAACCAGGAGGGAAAATCTCTTGGTTCATGAAGGTCTATTTGCTCCAGCCATGTAAAAGTCCTGGAATTTAACATCAGGGCCACAGTGTACACAGAGCACCTGACTTGAAAGCACGAGGCACTTTAACAGTTTAGTGACAATAAATACAAAGAATGTAAAATCCATCTGTCTGTTTCTCACTCTGTCCACGTCATTTGTCCTCCACAGACGTAACTGTATCCTGGCGGATGAGATGGGGCTAGGAAAGACCATTCAGTCAATTACATTCCTTTATGAAATGTACATGATTGGCATTGAGGGACCATTCCTCGTCATCGCCCCTCTTTCCACCATCCCCAACTGGGAAAGGGAGTTCAGGACCTGGACAGAACTCAACGTGGTGGTCTACCACGGAAGCCAGGCCAGCCGGAAAACCATTCAGGCTTACGAAATGTACTACAGGGATGCACAGGTAAAAGGGAATGGCACAGGGTTGATTAACTCTCCATACAACACTTCATATTCCCTTTTATAAGAGCAGAAAGATGTTTACAATGTAAATAGGGAGATAATAATCCACTTGGCAGAAGCAGAATTTGTTTTTATCAATATAAGAATACACAAGTATAGAAAAAAAAAATCTGGGTTGGATGTTGCTGATTGGAATCAGATGGCATTTTTATTTTCCCGCTCATGTATCGGTCAGTTTTCTGCTCAGTGGCTCACAGTTTATATCAAATATCAAAATCTGAGTGTTGTCTTGTCATGATACTGTGATCCATTTATTTGCTTTAGTGATTCAGATGACATCTATCAAATTACCAGATTGTGCAAAGTGGGCAGGGCTTATGTAGTAGAGTGTGACTTGGAGCCCGCTGTAATCTAAAAATCCTCCTGCTATGTTACCTTTTCAAGGGTGGCTTTTATCATGGGCCTGGTTAGCTAGTTGATATAAACTAAAGATGAGTCATTAAGCAGAATAGAAAGTGCTGATTTGAGATTAGATACATTCTGGGTTTTTGTTGTTTGTTTTGTTTTAATCTCACTGTACAAGAAAGAAAAGGATGCACGTGTGTGGTCGGTGTAAGACACAAGCTGCTGTTTGAGATAGTCAGCAAATCTGAACCCCTTTTCAGCTGAGGGAAAATCTTCACCCAGACAGAGATGGACAGCGCTCCATTGCCACATAAGCTCTTTACAGCCCTCTAGATGTAAGCTGTTATACTGTAAGGTCTTATTGTATAATGGTGCAAACAGGACTTCGCAAACACCACAGTCAGCCCATGAAGAAAATAAGCTGTAGTAGCAGTGTTCTTGCTAGCTGCTTGTCCCTAATCTAACCTGAGGTAATCCTTCAGGTTATGAAGGAGGGACGGTGTGTTCTTTTCTCTTGTCCTGTCTGCTTCCACTCATACAAGAAATAAAATGGACACTTTTAGGCAGACATGTAGATTTTGATATGAATGGGTGTTTTGTTGCCTATTAGGCCTTGTTATAATGACAGGTTATAACATTTAAAAGACTATGCAAATGCTGTGGTTGTATACAAAATGTATACATGTGAAGTTGTATTTTGACCAACTGCTGCGAGTAAGCAAACCCCTCCAAAACAGCCCAGATGGAGCTGTTATACTTTTTAGAGTTAGTCATTTTCTGCATGGGGTTTGCAGCACTGCTAACTTTTTTTTTTAGTTAAGTTCTCTTACTTTTCTGTTTAATTTATTCAATTCCTGCCATAGTTTATCAAATCTCTTTAACTGTAAGCTGAACCGTGGAAATTTTCCAATCAAGAGAGTGTACAGCATTAATGAGAACAAAGCGGTTATACATGTCAGCATGACGCTGTAGTAAGGTGCCACATTGTCCAATTTGTCCGACTACAACTGAGCCTCACTGTGGCTTCAATGCTGTGTTTGTGTACTGCAGCTCAGAGCTGTGCCTCAGACAGATGCAGCAGCGCGTATTTTTTCAGTTTCTTGAAGAGCTTCGGGCCATAATAAAAGTAGATTGCTGCAGTCTAAATTAATCTTTTAGTTCCTTAAAAGTTCCAATTACTTTTGGTTGAGATGCATCTTAAGATGAGCATGCTCCAGCCAGATATAGACCGATGAGTCCAACTTGATATGAGGTTAAATAGCTTGTCCTTTTGTGGTACTCTCACACAGGAATCTGAGTTGTTCTTGAATTTTACTCACAAATAAATTAAGCTTCATGAAATATCCTTCAACTTCTGAACTGAAGGAACAAACTGTTTTTCTTACAGGTCAAGATAATAAATAAGGATGTAATATTCTCTTTATTGGCTTTCACGCTTGTCCTTCTCTTTATACATCACTCCAGGGTAAGATAATAAAAGGAGTCTACCGGTTCCACGCTATTATAACAACATTTGAGATGATTTTGGCCGACTGTCCGGAGCTTCGTAGCATCCCATGGCGATGTGTGGTGATTGACGAAGCCCACCGCCTCAAAAACCGAAACTGCAAACTACTGGAGGGACTCAAAATGATGGATATGGTGAGTGGTAATCTCTGTGGTTTGTAACATAGATGTTAAGAATTTGGAGATGTGCTCAGGATGATGGGTTAATGCAAATTTAAAGTGTTTTTTCTGGTAGGGATTTTTTTATAAATGCACTTAGATGTTTTAATGTTTGACAGTTTAACCCAGTGCCTGTGCCTTGTTACTATTCTCCATATTTCCTTCTCTTTAGTAAATAAAGTCCTGCAGAAACATCCTGTTTTCATTTTTAGCAACTATTTATGCATTTCCTGTCTCCGCTTTCTCCTCCAGGAGCACAAAGTTCTGTTGACTGGAACTCCCCTCCAGAACACAGTGGAGGAGCTCTTCAGCTTACTCAACTTCCTGGAGCCAGAGAGATTCCCATCGGAGCAGACATTCATGACTGAATTTGGAGACCTTAAGACGGAAGAACAGGTAACAGGGCCCACACAGCCAGCACAGCGGATGTAGGAGGACAAATAACTTATGATATAATAATATCCCAATTTTCCTAATTTCCCATTCCAGTAACATTGTCTTTGTGTAAACCAGGTCCAGAAATTGCAAGGTATCCTGAAGCCCATGATGCTGAGAAGATTGAAGGAGGATGTGGAAAAGAACCTGGCCCCCAAGGAGGAGACAATCATTGAGGTAGGACTGTTGTGCCAGAACTCAGGGTTGTCAAAATGCTGTCACTTATTGTATGATGTACCCCATAAATCTGATGTAAACCCACAGAACGTTTCATTGTTTAATTAATAATGTCCATAATCGGCTCAATTAATTTTGCTATTTTCAGGTGGAGTTGACCAACATCCAGAAGAAATACTATCGGGCCATTCTGGAAAAGAATTTTTCCTTCCTATCCAAAGGAGGTGCAGGAGGAGGAGGAGGAGGTGGAGGCGGCGGAGGAGCAGCCAGTGTTCCCAACCTCCTCAATACTATGATGGAGTTGAGGAAATGCTGCAACCACCCCTACCTCATTAATGGTGCATACTTGCTCTTACTCAAATATGATGTAAAATTGCATTAAATGAGTATAAAATGTAATTTAGCTGTTGTCTCTTGTTCAGGTGCTGAGGAGAAGATCATTGAGGAGTTTAGGGACTCCCATGGCAGGACGGACATGCCAGACATGGCACTACAAGCTATGATCCAAGCAGCTGGCAAACTGGTGCTCATTGATAAGTTACTGCCCAAACTAAAAGCTGGTGGACACAGAGTCTTGGTGTTCAGTCAGATGGTGCGCTGTCTGGACATCCTGGAGGACTACCTCATCCAAAAACGGTGAGAACAGACGGTTACGTCTCCATAGTGGCTACATGGTTAATCATTTTAAGCCCTTTGATAATAGTTTTCTGCTAATATGAAGTCGTCCAATGCATGCTTTTACCTCACTGACTCGGCTGTCCAGTGCAAAGTCTTCTTGAATAGCAGCAAAAAAATTTTTTAGCTTTGATCAAATATGTACATTGCACATTGAAATAACTGCAAAGATGTATTAAACTTGCCTTATATCTAATGTCCTGCTTGACAAAAACAAAGTTGAGGGTCAGAACGATTAAGTTTGTAAGCACAAACTTCTCATTTTATTTGTAAAATGAAGCTGAGAAAGCAACTCATGAAACTGGATGCAATGGGTTAAGAAAGCTGAAGTATTCTGTTAGAAATCTTAGGTCCATCTGTACTGTGATCTAACTGGCTGGAGCCATTGGAGACGTCTGTGAACCTTATCACTTAAAATTACTTTTTTTTTCTCCAGAACCACCAGTTAAGTTGAATAATTAACTCACTTCCTCACTCTGTACAGATATTTTTATGAACGCATTGATGGCAGAGTTCGTGGTAACCTGCGGCAGGCAGCCATCGACAGGTTCTCCAGACCAGACTCGGACCGTTTTGTCTTCCTGCTGTGTACAAGAGCTGGTGGACTTGGCATCAACTTGACTGCAGCAGATACCTGCATCATCTTTGATTCTGACTGGAACCCTCAGAATGACCTCCAGGTATGTGCATCCATCATGCAGGTAGTTTGGTCTCTGGTAAATCGGTTAGTTTCTTTATCATAGTTGAATTGAATGTCAGTTAGTGTAAAGTTCCAGGAAGGCCCGCTTAAAGGACAAACTGTCTGCTGGAAGTTGAGACTGTCAGCCATATTTAGCTCTGGCTCAATGGCTGTTCCACTGTAAACTTACATGTCCTGGCTAAATATTCTGTACAATGAACAAGAAATTAAATGAATTCAACTGGGGGAAAAAATGAATAAATTAAATGTCTCTGAATCTCTAAATGTGTGCTCCTCCAGGCCCAGGCAAGGTGTCATCGTATCGGCCAGTCCAAGTCTGTCAAGATCTACCGTTTGATCACCAGGAACAGCTATGAGAGGGAGATGTTTGACAAGGCTAGTCTGAAGTTGGGACTTGACAAGGCTGTCCTTCAGAGCATGAGCGGTCGAGAAAATGCCAATAGTGGGGTGAGTCATGCCACAGTCGTCCACACACATCCGGTATATATGTTCAAATCTTAAAACTCCCCTTTTTAATTAACGTGAATCTCCCTACTTTCCAAAGATGTTGGACTCTCATGAGGGAGTCATTTATTTGACAAAAGATTAAATCTTATCTTTTTTTTTTGTTGTCCAGGTCCAGCAGTTGTCCAAGAAAGAGATTGAGGACCTGCTGAGAAAAGGTGCCTATGGAGCTCTAATGGACGAGGAAGACGAGGGCTCAAAATTCTGTGAGGAAGATATCGACCAGATCCTCCAGAGACGAACCCACACCATCACCATTGAGTCAGAGGGCAAAGGCTCTACTTTCGCTAAGGTAAAAAGCTTAACTTGTCTTAATCTGCTCCATTTACCACATAGTTTGACAGCTTATGTACAACCTGGAGTCTGTTGGTACTGAAACAAACCTGTTCAATCTGTCTGCAGGCTAGTTTTGTTGCAACTGGAAACCGAACTGACATTTCTCTGGAGGATCCAGACTTTTGGCAGAAATGGGCCAAGAAGGCTGAATTGGACATGGATGCCATTAACGGCCGGGTACGACACACACACATGCAGGACATATATAAAATACCTGCTATTTATATCCTCTTAAAACATGTGATGAAGCAAGAAACCCAAAGGGGCTGTGTATTTAGATATTTTGCTACAAAGTTGAGATGCTTCAAACACACACATGGATTTGGTGTCCCCCTTATGGAAAAAGGGGCTTATTGTGGCATTTAAGTGTTATCTCCACAAACTAGGAGGAAGAATGTGAGACAGGCTGAGAAAGGGAGACAGAAAGGACAGGAGGGAGGCACAGAGAGAGGAAGAGGGAGATTAATATTGACAGTAGGGAATCTCCTCTCTTCCTTAATTACCCATGTTTCCCTGCTCTCGTGTGTGTGTTTGAGCGCGAGAGAGTAAGCTGCTTAGCTCCTCTTAACAGAGCGCAGATGCCTGGAGGGTACAGAGAGATCACTTAGGCTGGAGCTCACACATACACAGAGAAAGACGACCTCCATCACATTCTTCTACACATGTTGAGTGTTCTGCTTACTGGCATCTTACATTCCCGCTTTCCTTCCCTCTATCTTTATGTATTTCTCTCTCCTGCCGACTACTTGTTCGCGCACCCTCGCTGCTTCTCTTGTGGAGGGCCCTCCGCTGGAACACTTAATCCAGCTCTGCGAGCATGAATACGGGCCCTTCCCTTGGGATTTCTTTTTGTGTGATGTTAAAATGGAAATGACTGCAGCCCTGTGATAATTGTGGAGCTAACTGCTGCCCTGTTTGTGCATATTAATAGAATTGCAAGGGGGTGAAAGAAAATCAAATTAATTGAACAAAAAATGTAATTCATTAGACAACATAATTAATGCCAGTTTATGTTTGAGCAAGACAACATATTTCTCAATGTCACAAATGAAGTGCGGGGCCAAAAATCCAATTAATTAGATCTGCGCCAGAAGATGCCATGTATTTGCAGTTTTCACACCAGTCATAGGAGTCAATGTATAACAAATTTACAAATGGGGGACTTCAGGGGGATACAACAGAAGGTACTTAGCATATTGTTATTGGTAGATTTCAGGCCATCTGTAACTGATATCAGGTTGGAAGTAAAAAGAGAGAAATTGATCTCTGTGCAAAAAGGAAAAGAACATTTTGTCTATAATAGGACAAACATTTTCAATATTTTTTCTCCAGAATACGCTTGTTATTGACACGCCAAGAGTGAGGAAGCAGACTCGTCACTATAGCAGCGTCAAAGAGGACGAAATGCTGGAGTTCTCAGAACTGGAAAGTGACGAGGATGAACCCAGCAAGCCTTTATCCAAACAGCGACGCCCCCAAGACAAAGCCCAGGGCTACCCCCGATCTGAGTGCTTCAGAGTGGAGAAGAACCTGCTGGTCTATGGGTATGTCACATTTGAATGCTTTTTGCTCAGTCTGATTTAAATACTGATTTATATACAAAGTGAATATGTGAAATCTAAGCTTCTCAGATGATACGATGCAGTGAAGAGGGAAAATATCATTTTACCTTATTGTAACTTTGTTGATGTTTAGAAAGAACAATTTGAAGGTTTTGATGAGTTGCATGTGAATGTTATCGCATGTCTTTTTGAAAGTTTGAGCACAATATTTTGAACATGATACAGAAAGAGTTATTTGATATGTAAAGTTATAGGAGCGTAACGGTGTCCTAACCAGAGAGTAGTCATTGTCTCTCTGTGTTGTAATTAGTTTATTCTGTGCTGTGACGATCAAGCTGGCTCCTTGTGCATTTTAGTGAGTCCATCCTACACACACTGAAGTATTTCCCACAGAAAACTAGCCATGTCTTCCCCCTCACAAAGACTAGGGAAACACTTTAAAACAGTTTTGAGAGTCAGTGCAACACTCCATGCTTTCCTATGTTTCTATATTGCACTTTTAAATGTAAAGCTGCACACAAGAGACCTTAACTTGTCTTAGGCGTAAAACAGAGGAAACCATCAACAAGAATTGTCCAAAGGAAATAAAATTCACTTAACAATATCAAAACACTACCAAACGTTTGTGTGAAATGGATCGACACGAGTCAGATTAGTTTGTGATAAGACTTCTTCGGTCTACTGGTTAATAATGTTGAATAGTGAACTTGGAAGTGCAGCTATGTAATTTTTTGCCCTTTAAACTGAGTTGGATTAGCTGCTCGTCCCCACCTCATGACCTAAAACAAGACTATGTTAACTGGCTACTGGTAGTAGCCTCATATTTCTAACTTGCATGTTAGAAAATTTGTGAATACCAAGACTCTAATGAACTCTTGATACATTCTGTAGGAACAAAAGGAAATGTCTTCAAATATGTTAAATGTTTCCTTAAAACAAGATACACATATATTTGAAGGAAATCAGAAGATATGCTAATATTACAGATGGAATTAAAATGTTCATGGAGATGCGTCCCGGGGAGCAGGTATGCATTCGGCATTTAGAATTTGGGGGAAGAGTTGGATACATGAGAAAAACCTGTTTTAGGTTATGATGGATGGGGAATTGGCTTGTGTATGTTTCTGTTCAAAACAGCACACAAGGTAATGGGTGCAGATGTGTACATGAAGAGATTTAGTAGATGAAATCTCTGCTGTTGAGGCCATTGACACACAAAGCCACTTACGGGTGCTGCCTCAAAACACACTTGTGCACACAGACACAAAGTGTGCTTTATTTAGTACACGCAGAGCAGCCTTGGATAAAAACGGGTCTTTAGCTCACATACACATAATCGACTCATGTTAATCCTGTCTCACTCTCACACTCATGCCTTTTAAAAGAAACTCCCCTGGAAATCACTCTGTAGGCCTGTTTTTCCTTCAAAGTTCAACTATAATTTAGCTTCAGGAAATGGTGGTTGATTTGTGTTTAGATGTTGTTTTTAAAGGTGTTGTGGGGATATACTTAAGAAGATGTTAATCTGTACAGTGACCGTCTAATACACACTTGTACCAGTGCAATCTGTAACGTTACATGATTGCAGCATACTACACACCATCAAACTGACACACTTGGCACTGATGGGGATTATTGAATGAGCCAGTCCATTTTCATGGCTGACTTGCGTGACGTGTGTGTAAGAAAGAACAGTGGTGCTAGTGAGATGTCAGCGTTGTTATTGTTACAGTCTAGTCTCGTGGCCCGAGGCTGTAGGACACAAAAACACACTGTCTGACTGGGCCTGTCATCTCTGCTCAGCCCCCTGTTGTCTTTTCTCATCGTCCATCTCTTTCGCTCCAGCCCTCACCCACCATGTTACCCTTTCTGTAAAGGTTTGAAATAAGACTGGTTCACATGGTTCAGTGAATATTGAGAGGCAGAGTCTAGAAAAATGGTTGAATAGGAGTATGAGTAATCCTGGCTCCTACATCAGCCAGTAGGATCTTGAAGTGGTGAAGGGGGAGATGGGCTGTGATCCATGAAAACCCACACAGGGGGCATGTCTGGGTGGCACAAGTTAAGATGCCAGTTATAGTTAAGTCAGCAGAGTGGTAAAATGCGCAGAATAATGAGATCCAAGCACTCATCACTGTGTGTGGATATGATAGTGCCAGAGCTGAGAGACTAAATGATGTGGATTTGTGTAAATATTCATGAAGGATGGGGGTCATGTCAGCCATGAAATGGTGGAGCACAAATTTAGAAACTGTCGGGCTGACTTAGTAACATTATTAATGTTGTTTTCTCAGTTAAGTTTTCATTTTTAGAGTCTCTAGGCAAGATAACTGACAACAAAGTGTGTGTGTGTGTGTGTGTGTGTGTGTGTGTGTGTGTGTGTGTGTGTGTGTGTGTGTGTGTGTGTGTGTGTG
>JBBBVU010000008.1:10325681-10338197 GCA_037177055.1 Atherinosoma microstoma
TTCTTTCTTTCTTTCTTTCTTTCTTTCTTTCTTTCTTTCTTTCTTTCTTTCTTTCTTTCTTTCTTTCTTTTTTTTCTCTCTGATCTCATGAAGAAGAACAGATTCTGAAGATAATCATGTAAAAAGAAAAGTACACATTTACATGAAAACGGCTTTGCGTTCATACCATTGGTTCATACTGGTCATCCACTCTTGATACAAATAAATGTTGTTGTTTTTTTTTTTTCCAGATTCATTTTATATCTGCGTAGTAGGCCTACTTGTGTCTCCCTGGTAAAGTGTGTCCCCTCTCCTTATACCATTTATGAGGATTGTGAATTTTATGGCAGGAGATTTTACCCCCCAAAAAACCCCAAAACATAAAAAACCTTAACAAAACAAACAGGCGCTCAGGAGGAGGTCAGAATCTCTGAAAGAAAGAGAGGGAGCATAATAAAAGAAGACAATGTGTCACTGAATATGTTAATGTTTGGTCATTAAACTTAATTTCAAAGGACTAAGTCATCAGCATGACATTACACTGGCCATGCAGTTTGGTTTTCTTTGTATGTTTTCAGAGACAGAGGATGGCAGTGGAAGTTAACGTGGGCCTCACAGCATTTCAAACGTATATTTAAGAAAGATTCAGATTCTTTCTGTCCAGATACACAGTCTGTGTTTCAGTCTAACCTGAATCAATCTATCAGTCTGAGTGTGCACTGCATGCTGTACACTGAACTAAGTAGAGTTTCATGGGTGAAGCCAACACAACCCAAAGAAACACAAAAGGACTAGTGCATGCAAAACCCTTTATATAGAAGACAAGCAATGGTTTTCATTATCCCAGATAGAGGAAAGCAAAGCAGAGCTCTTTGAGAATGCCGTATATGAGTTTGTTTAAGGATTTAAGAAGTGCAGCTCAAAACCATCCCTGTAGTAAAACGGGCAGCTTTGTTGTCTCTGGCTATGAAAGCAATTTATCTATTAAAATAGATTAAATCAGAAAATTACCAATTTAGAGAAAACTGTTACCAAGACAACAAAGTTTGAAAACAAGTTGTTTGGTCTTTTATCAGAACAGTAACTTTAAGCATCTGTCCAGCAGGAAAAAACAAAAACCACTTTCTTTTAAACTGACCAGCAATGATTGTTGAACTGAATCCCATTACAAAGCTTTGGAGAGAGCAGAAATCTGCTAATGCATAAAGGAGCCCTGAAACACACAGGAGCAGCTACCTGTAGTAATGGAGGAGTGACAGAAAGATGCAGAAGGCATTCAGATGCTGCTGTAACCAGCTCAGTCACGTTGGGGCTGGCTGGTCCAAGCAACCTTTAAATTTGGTATTTTCTTTGTTGTGTGGGAAAAATGGGAGGATGGCTGGCTTGTTGTTTCAACCTGCAGTTTTTTACTGATGAGAAACACAGGTCAGAGATGGCTGACTTGTGACAGGCAGAATAAGAAGCCTCTTTAGCATTGGGGGTTAGCTAACTCACTAATACAGGCGGTGTGTTTGATTCATATTTGGGTTTCAACAATTTTGAAGTACAGCTAAACCGTGGGTTAGACCTCTTATTAACAACTCAAGAATTTACAACAATTAGAGCAGTGGTTCCAAACCTATTTTCCGTGAGGACCCCTTTGATGCAAATGCTAAAAAGCCCCACCACGTGCTGACCTCACTAAACCCTGGTACATGGACGAAAATTGATTGTATGCATAAGTTGTAGTCTTATAGATGTTTTTTTTTTTCTTTTTTGGTGACCAACGATACGTGTTATAACATTGGATAGCACATTTTGATGACCCCCTTTTATTCACTTTGAGATCTGGTTTAAAAAGTTTGTGTTTTTATGCTCTGAAAATACCAGTTCCATGTGAATGAAATGTCCAAATGGTTTAAAAAAACAGACACACTTCAACTCGTCTCTGTGTGGACATTAATCTCAATGGCTCTGAATGGTTAAAGCCACCATAGCTGAAAAGAAATAGTAAAGAAAGTCAGATTTGTTTAAACAGTCTCTTGTTCAGTCATCACTGCCCTCAAATAGGCCGTGCTTGCGTTCAGGTGTGTATATCAACAAGTGAGTCTGGTTAATGAACAGTCCACAGATCTGAGAGGCTCCAACATGGCTACTAGAGTGTCGTTACATCAGCTGAATGCCACCTGTAGAGCTTAACAGAGGCTGCACCTGGCGTAAAGCTCCATCCACCATCTGTATGAGGCAGCAGTTGTCTGATGATCTCACCCTGGATAGAGTCACTCAAACCGTAACTCAATCCTTCTTTATTCACTTCTCCTAATGTGTGTGTGTGCTAGGTCATATAATGAGGGCTCAGTTATGAAACATACAAGGAGATGATCCTGACTGATAACTACAGAGAAACGTTATAAAAATTACTCACACATTTTGGTCTTGTTTCATAGAAAGTTTTATCTTTTTTATCCCAATTCAGCTCAGCTCGCTGATGTTTTGCTTCCTATAACATACCACATAGCAAATTTAAGATGACTTTTCTTTTACTTCTGTGGTGTCACTACAATTTCCCTCTAACCCCTAGAATCTGGTAGAATACGTCTGAGTTGGATGTTTCCAACCGTGCAGACAGACATACAGACGGTCTGCAGGACTTGGCTCACACTGACCTCCAGTGAATCACAAAGGAACTGCATCTAATGCAAAAACTTGCATGTCTCTCCATATTGGCCCCATAATAATTTAACCATTGTGGTTAAATGAGATGCTAGCAGCTTACTGCTCACTGACATTTATGCATCATCACTGCCATATGCAGCCGTGCATTAAATATGATGCATCTTATTGCCCATATTTTCTGAAGAGACAAATAACCCTGTTGAAGTCATGGCGGTGTCAGCTGGGGCACGGAGAAAGCCTGTGTTTCAAACTAAAGACATGGATATTAACCAGGCAAGAAGGGTTTAATAGTAAGTTGCATTATGGGAAATGTTAAACCCAAGGTTTATGTTTGGTGACTTTAGTCATAACCATTTTCCCAGACTTCCCTGACTGTGTCCATTACAAATTCTAGACTAGATTACATAGCCCTTAAAACCAGCTTCATTTTCAAAGCAAAAAAATACTCATATATATATATATATATATATGGTGAGAAAAACCTGAAAAACATTTTTTTAATAAAAACTTCACAAAACTGTATTTGTATTTCATGAGCATCATTCAGAAAAGTTGATCGCCATGTCCACACTTTATAAAGACTAGAAGCCAATTTGTGCAGCCGCTCAGGCTAAAGCAGATCCAGTATCACCATCACGCCTTCTCAAAGACTGCTCATTATCCAGAATGCATCCATTACTCTACATTTATTCTACTTTGTCTTCTCAGTCTTCCCCTTTTTGGAGGCTCAATGTGCCGAAATAAGTCCGTCATTAGTGACTGTTTGATGAAGAAATCAAAGAATGATGAGAGAGGGATGAGCGCTAGGGTTTCACTTAGTGCTCATTTCCCACTCTACAGTTTAACCTCACGCTGCTGCAAAACTGTGTCTTATGGAATACGTCCAAACTTTGGAGATTGAGGCTGTATTTGCAATAATTTAATCAAACTGTATTCTAGTCTGCATGTTATCCCTCTATGTGTGTTAAAGTTGTTTTTCTTTTTTTTTCATCCAGAGCTGCCCCTCTGGGAAGGCATGCTCTTTTCCCATGAGTCCTGCTCCATATCAGCATCTGGGAGCAGCTGCAAACTTCATCCCTATAGCTAGATCTGACGGGTCACTGAGCTGCTGCACAGGGGCAGATGCAGGGTCAACATCTCACCCAGTCCTCTGTGTTGTACTTTAAATGGGATTCATGGTGTTGTGTGTATTGTAATCAGATATTTGACCAACTAAGAAAACAAAAGAGTTAAGCTCAGACATAAAACTTTAAACAGTACCAGTCATCGACTCACAACATCTTCCTGTAAGTAAAAAAAAACTGAACTTGTAAAATTTTGCCAAAACATTGTAGTTTCTGCTCATGCTTAAGGTCATGGTTTTGTGACTCACCAGAAAGCAATTCCAAATTAAAAGTTTTTGTTTCTGTGAACCACTGAGCTGTAAAGGGTCTGGCATTGTTTCTATCAATTGCTCTGCATGCAGAAAGTGAAATAAGGACTGATTGTTCCAGTAGATGTAGCAGTATTGGCTGCTACAGTGTGTGCAAAGTTATGAACCAGCATCATTATCTGTATAAATGCACTGTGTTAAGAAAATATAAAACAGTACAAATAAGCTATAACATAAAATAAAAAAACAACTCTTAGTCACACATGCAGGTGTGTGGCAAATATGACAGCACTGAGGTACAAATATCAACCATCAGTTTTTCAGCTTGTGCAGTGAAATAATAAGACTGTGTACCACTGTCTTTATAACATGCTCACATACAGTCACCGGCACCTTGCAAGTACCAGGTTTCCCCTCATTTTGCCTTCAGAACTTCTTTGATTCTCGGTGCCATAGAGCCAACAAGGTGTTGGCTCTATGGCACCACATTCCTCAGAGATTTTGCTCCATATTGACACGACAGCATCACACTGTTGTTGCAGATTTAATGTTTACTTCAAATTCTGACCCTATCATTTGCCCGCTGCAGCCGGTTTGGTCTTCTGCTGCTGTAGCCCATCTGCTTCAAGGTTTGATGTGTTGTGTGTTCACAGATGGTATTCTGCATACCTTGGTTGCAATCAGTGGTTATTTGAGTTACTGTTGCCTTTCTATAATCTCCAACCAGTTTTCCCATTTCCATCTGACATCAACAAAGAATTTTCATCCAGATATCTACAGCTCACTGTATATTTTCTCTTTTTCAGACCATTCTCTATAAACCCTAGAGATGGTTGTATGTGAAAATCCCAGTAGATCAACAGTTTCTGAAATACTCAGACCAGCCCGTCCGGTGCCAACAACCATGATTGAGTTGTTGCACTTTGATTGGCTGATTTGTACAGGCATACCAAAAAGTTTTTAAAAATATTGATTGAATTTGTTTTATTTTCAAAATGTACATTAATTGTACATGAATTGTAAATATGCAATATTATAGCTTAAGCTAATTTCCATCTTTAGTCCTTCGGCAGTCCAACATAATACAACAATAAAAAAAACAGAAGGAGATTAAAGTGTGCAGTAATAGAAGAAGAAGAATAAGAGAGAAATAAAAAGGATACAATATCGTTGATCTCAGACCAGGAGGAGGACCCCATCGACCGGCTCTAAAGTGAGATGTTAAAGTGCAGAGTGCTGCATTACATCATGGGATGTTAAAGCAATAAAGTGGCCATTGAGTGTATATGATGGAGATAGTTTAAAGTCTTCGTCCTGATACTTCCAGTAATCACAAATTTAAGCCCCATTCCAGCAGGATTTGACAATGATCCAGTGTGCTTTACGTGATGTCAGGGAGGTTTGTATTCTCAAATGTCCAATAAACATTTAGTAGGCAAATTTTAGACATGTAGAAGAAAGTTAATGACTATCAGTCCTTTCATTTTGGATGCGGTTTTCTAAACCTTTGAGGTGTGTTTGAACTCTATTGCAGCGTAAAGTGTAGCAGGTCTGCAGAACAGAGGGCTGCTTCTGACTGTTGGTGAACAGTAAGGACCACACCACTACAATGTGAGTTCAGTGATATAATGAAGTTTTATGGTAGAATGAGGTTGATCTTCTTGCTGTCACGATAACCTGCCAGATGGGGGAGACTGTGGACGGGGTTACAGTCTCAGGATGTGAGCAACTGGTTTTTAAGGACCCCCTTCCAGATGGAACCTGAAAGAGAGGGCTAATAGGAGGAACTAATGACACAAAGAGGAATGAGAGCAGTTAAAGAGGCTGTGAGGGTTAAAGAGGGAGGATAAACGGATAAAAGGGTGAGAGAGTGGGAGGGTGGAAGAAGAGATGAGAAAAGAGGGAAGGCCAAAGGATTGATGGAGGACAGGGTCAGGTAAGGGTGGGGTCACAGAATTTGACAGAGTTAAGGAAGTGAGCAGGGTATAATCCGACCCTCCAGAACCAAAGTTAACCTGTTAACTTCATGAGGATAAACACTCCTAGACTTCAATATTTGATCAGGAGACACATTTATCTCCTCGCATATTGCTCAGTTACTGTCACTAATGTCATACTTAAGCAATATTTAGAGATTATTTACAATCTAAAGCTTTTTAGTCTATTTTGATGTGTTTTTCTCCATCTCTCATAACACTTTTGCTAAGCTGAACCTTGATTATGAAGATTTATTTGAACAAAACCTGATGAGTTGATGAATTCTATCCCAGAGTCGTCAAAACTGTAATTAAATAACTCCACTGAACAGGAGTTTTTGAAGGCATAAATAGTCAATGCCACAGATCTGCTATGTAGACCGACTGCTGCACAATGTAGAATTTCTTCCCGTTTTACATTTCCAAATGTTTGGTTTCTATTTCCTAGTTTACAACAGAATTAAATCTTTTTTAATACCTTTTAATACTTCAACTACATGTAGCTGCCCCAGCCACAAAGATCAGCTTTCACAGTCAAGAATAAAAACATGTCTCAGTAGAAATGTAGAAAGAACAGCCAACAGAAGGAAAAGTGAAGAGAAAGAAGTGAGAGCAGAGAGACAGAGCTGAACAGAGTAAGAAGTTTATTACAGGTGAGATACAGATGAGAGCAAAGGCTTGAAACAGTCCATACACAAAAACACACACAACACACACACACACACATTAACTTGGGCTTGTTGGTAGAAAAGATGTGTTTAATTTGTGCTAGTCTGAAATCTTATCACATAAGAAACTGAAATCAAGTAGAAAATTTACATCAATCTTCTAATAGGAAAAAAAAAAAAAAAAAAGAGTCAAAAAATAAATTTTGCAGCTACAAGACTGAGAATTGAGTGAGATGACATCTGCAAAAAACGGAGACACCGTTTCCTGTACATCTCTGCTTGATGAATGAGCTCATTCAAACAGAGGACTGGGCAGATGAGGTTGGCTTCTTTTTTTTTTTTTAAATCAGTAATTAACAAAATAATCTGTTTTTACAAGCTTACAACACAAGATCAGCAAACGTTACCAATAAAACAATCTGTTCAAAGACATTGAAGTATCAACAGTAGAATCAGATCACAAACTAAAGGCACATGTGGTCCCAACGGGTCTCCAAAGACCAGAGACCGAGACCAGAATCACATGTTGAAAACCTTGTTTAAACATCCACAGCATGCATCCTTTGTTTCATGTGTGTGCATCCATTCATAGCTGGTTTTTAAACAAATGAGATGGGATTTTGGAAAGCTCCAACGTGTGGATCTTCAATTATATCAATGCTGGGGTGTCCATACATTCCTCACTGCTGGAAATGATATTTCAGGGATACCGAACAGTCTTTAACAAGCAGCGTTAGCCTCAAGCAACTCATCACAAATGTCACATTTAACATTACAACAAATAATGTGAAATGATTAACTTTTTCTTGTTAGTAAAAACAATCTTGAAACTACTTCAAAATGATTGTTCAAAATAGGAACAACAGCAATTGAAAATTGCAACACACTGCACTGACGGCATTTTCTTTGAGGATTTCAGACACAAAATCTAGTTAAGATTTGGTGTTTTAATTACATCTTAAATTCTTCACTATGGTGCAGCAACAACTTAAAACGGTGCAAGTTGTTTCAGTGGTATTTGGTTACGTTATCCCTGCAAAGCAACAGGGAACAATCAGGATGTAGATCTGGTCGTACACGTGAATATTAGTATGAATAGTTAGGCAAGTAGAGGATAATCTGATCTCCATGGTCAAAGATGACATTTTCTCTTTAAGCAAATTGTACAATTTTTGTGTTTAAAAAGAAAAAAAAGAAAAATTTAAAAAAGTCAACAAGCATCATGCATAAGTTTGGGCACTCAACATTTGGGCAATTCTTTTTTAACAAGTCTCCGACCTTCGTTAGATTGTTTTGGGTTATGGCTTGTTTACTTTCTGTATGATCAAAGGCCATTTTAAAGCCTCACTAACATTAGGACTCCTTAAACCTTGTCTCGCTGGTCAACATTGACTCCTCTAAGCAGCTAGCAATCTAAAAACTAACATCACTGATGCACAAATCTCTAACATCATAATGATGTGTTTAAAGGTTTGTGGTGCAACTATGAAACAACGGTTACCAGGGGCACAAATATGGAAATGCCATCGACAGGAATCAGGAAAAAACCTCTTTGTTGTCCTATTAACCAAATTCATCACAAGAAGCAACTAAACTTTTAAAAATATAAGAAAACAAATGGTAAAAACAAGTCCTCCAGACTGAAGAAATCCTGCTGCTAAACAAGGCAGAGGCTTAACTAAACACCAGCTAACATCCTGAGGGTGGCAGAGGATGAGAGATCTATGCTATGGTGAGCAGAAAACATTCAGTTTAAAATAAATACAGTAAAAATTTCTCGTGACACAGTGGTGTTAACCGAGCTAGCATAATTCTGAGTACAACACCACCAAACTGTTGGCATTTTTTGTAAAAAGTGTGTTTACTGAAACACTGCTGGAAGTAGAGGGAAGTGGTTGCACCATGAACACACGTCAAGTGTGTTGGCTGGAACGAAGTGTGCTTATGGAAATCAGGGTTGGATGATCAATTTAACTTTGAGCTTGTTCTGTAACCAGTGAGACGGAATAGTTGGTTAGTAGGAGGTTAATTAGCAGGACAGCTAAGTTATATATAAAGAAAAAAAGAAAAGCTGAGCATCAACGAAAGGTTTCTGTAACAGGATGATGGCCTTTAACACAACTAAAACTTAACTTTTAATGTGATTATGACACAAACAGGCTATTCCTCATCAATTCCTATTTAATGTATTTTTACATTTATTACTGCTCTGCTGTTTAGCTGGAAATTGTTTTCAACTATGAGGCATTCCAGTCAACTTTATTTAAATGTGCTTTATGATTAAATATGACCTTCACCGAAACATCTACAATGCAAAAACCTTAAGAGCAGAAAACAGAAGGCTTTCCATTACATCTTAAACATTACTGAAAATCTGTGGGTAAACCTCCAAACAGCAGTGGATTAAAGATAGTCTGAGAATATCAAAGAACAAGAGACTTTTAGGGAGATGGATGAATGAGAAAAAAAACAACTAATAACAAGTTGTGATTCTTGGTAAAGGGTACATTACCAAAAACTATTGGCCTCCGCTTTGGTAATTTTATTTTAGTCTTGGAAATGGAAAATACAAAAATAAAACTATTTGCCTGAAATGTGCAGTGTATAACGTGATGCCTTTTTGGAAATCAGTTCACTCTCTTACTTATTTAGCTATTCAGTGAAAAAAAAGAAAGGAGGTGCCCAAACCTTTAACTGCCACTGTATTCACACTGCACCAGAGACTTTTAGGACAATAAGACCTACTTCTCAATGCTTGTAACCTTGCAGTTTTTTTTTTTTTTTTAAAATCCATTAAAATATATCAAATGAACAGGGTGAGATCTGAGGGAGCGGACCAGATCACTGAGGATGTTTCATAAACTGGATTTTTCATTACAAGAAAGAGGAGTCACATGAGTGGTGATGAAACAGAGGTGGACACTGACATTCGCTTGGGAGCACAAAACAATGTAATGTTTGTCACGAAGCATCATCATGTGGGGAAAAGCGACACATCTATAACTCGAAGAGCTCAAACTACAACAGAAAATCCCAGAAGAGACAGAAACGGCCACGCTGACAGATCATCTGCATCTTGTCTGGGTGGAACAATATTCAATGTCAAAAGCAGCCATTTGCACTAAGCAGAAATACAAATTTAAAATCACAAGTCTCCACTGTTTAGAGAGTATCTTAACCCTAGATGAGGTCTGTACCCACATTCAGCTGGGATGTGTACCGATACTCTAGAGAACACTTGTACTTCTACTGGAGCAAAACAACATAATCAGCTGCTCTTAAAAAGGTACTGTACAGGTCAGAGCAGGACCGCCTTTGGGCCGGACTGAGCCAAGTACTGCCTCTGCTGGTCAAAAATAAATTAATGAATGAATTAATGGAAAAAAAGGGGGGGGGGGGAATCACTGCAGAATTTACAATTTTGTTATCAACTGAATCTTTACACAGAAAAAGCTGAACGCAGGACAAATGGTCGCGACTTCATTGCTTGTTGTAGATCTTAATGTTGGGCCTGGGTGTGAGGGCTAGATTGTAGACTTTGAAAAGGAAACTTTCAGATGGTGATTCCCTCCCATATCATAGTTGTGAAGGTCCATCAGAGCCTGGATCGCTTCCTCTACTGACGACATCTGGATCAAGGCCATCTTACGGTCCCTGGCGAGGAGAGAGCAGAGACACGAGGTAAACCAGCTGAACATAACAGAACCAGTACGTCTCCTCCTTGATTACCTCCTGAAGTTACTTCAGAACAGAAGAGAAAATATGTCCTCCAAAGTCACAGCAGGAGGACATCTACTTATGTATGATATATTTATGCAGGTATTTTCTTACTGGAAAAATTTGAAGGCCTTGACGGTTCCTCCACTGTTAGAAAACAGAAGGCGCAGATCATCCTCTCCAACTCCATCCCTGCACAAGCAAAGACAAACTTACTGGCAGGAGGAAAAGCAACAGGAAGCAGAAGTGATCGTTGTATGTCACAATGCAGCTAATGTGCTTTCAGGTTGTTTTACCTGATGTTGGACAGGTGAAGTGTTGCTGATGGAGGAAAGATGTTCTGGAAGTTTTTAGATCCTGGCTTCTTAAAGCGATGGAGGGGTGAGCCAGAAAAATCTGTCCAGGAAAAACAAAACATTGGCATAATGAGAGAAATGGTCTTGTTTGTGACTATGTGCTCCATCTGTTAAGCCCAAACAGAATCCCAAAAAAGCCCGGGGATAACTTTATCGAAAATTTGGCTCAGAAATATTTGGATGCAGACATCATTTTTATTAAAGTTGATAAGAAACTACAGCAATAGTTTTGTACTTGACGTGATCTTTAAGCGTAGTCAGTCAGCCTTAATCCAAGTATGAGGTTTAAAAATGACACCTTAGATAGAGAGCCACCGTTTCCATTGACACAAATGTAATTTGACTGTTGACTCAAAAGGACAGATGTGGGCTATTGATGCATTTTCTCTTCATCAGATAAACACATCAAAGGTAAACAGCATGTTCCCAGTATTGAAGGTGCTTTCAGAAGGAGCTGCTGTGGTTGGTTCCAGGTGGACAATGACCCAAAAGGTACTGCTGAGATACACTCCCCAATTTATTAGGTACACCTGTTTAATTGTTCGTAAAAACAAATATCTAAATCAGCCAATCGCATGGCAGCAAATCAAAGCATTTAGTCAAGAACATGTGGTCAAGAAGACTTGCTGAAGTTCAAACCACACATCGGAATGGGGAAGAGAGGGGATTTAAGTCACTTTAAACATGACATGACCTGTCCAGGCCAGGGTGTACCCTGCCTCTCGTCTGCTAAATGCTGGGATAGACTCCAGCCCGGCCGTGACCCTGAATTGGATTTAGCAGTACAGAAAATTAATGAATGAATAATAAACATGACATGGTTGATTGTATCTTTAGTACCAATTGAGCATCATCTAAACACCCCAGCCTACCTGAGTATTGTTGCTGAATAATCTCAAATTAAAGCTGAATGTCAGCCACGTCAAACAAATAAGGAGAGAAACAAACGGGAGAAAAGGGCAGCAACAGAAAAGCCCACGGCCTACTTGTGGACAAAGTGGGGGTCCGAAGTACGTTCTGGAAATATTTTGGGTTCAAACCGAACAACAAAGCCGAGCCGCTAAACCCCGATGCACTGCAGTGCTAGCGTTGCTACAGAGTGTGTCTTGCAAAACTAGGCAACACTTTAAACTTGTCAAGACACTTAGAAGACAACCACGCGGACTTGTCCGTGACTTCAATCAGGAACGACAGGCGATAAAGTTCACTGCACTGTTATGTTAAAGAAAAAAGCACAAACCCTCTCCCAGCCCCGTAGTAAACCTACAGTAGCCTACATACACAGAGCTAAACAACGCTGAGCGTTGTCAGAGCTACGGAATGTCCACGGTTTATAAATGCACTTTTAAAAATATTTTTTTAAGTTATTTTACATTCTTAAAGGTGCATTGTGCAAATTTAAATGCTAAATACTATTATTTTCTTTCCCCAACATCCTCTTACAATTGCCTGATGTGTAGGATGAGCCGATCTCTTTTCACTGCAGTTGCCTCTATAGTACTGTTTGTGCAAGCTCAATGAGAGGGATTCGGGTTGGAATCCTCATGGGCGTGCATGTGGGTTGACACACTACACGTGCCGCCGCCATTAGACAACACTGACGACTAAAAATGGATAACAAGAGACCGGCGGCCTCAAGTGCATCTCAAACACAAACACATACTCCACGTAAAGAAAAGAATAATTTTGTCTAGTGCGACGAAAAGGACCAAACTGGAGTCTGACCACCGCAGGAGTAAAACGAGAGTCAACATCGGAGCAGCTTTCCATAAATGGAGGGATCTCCGATCTGC
>JBBBVU010000008.1:10348199-10358694 GCA_037177055.1 Atherinosoma microstoma
CACACATTGAACAGAACATCCCAATCTGCATGAGCAATGATGGCTCACGTCAGTAATAACTGGCCAATTACACTCAGCCATGAGTATGATGTTGTATGTCTTGCAGTTAAAATGATACCAAACTAAAGAGCATTGCGATGAGCTGGACCGGATCACAACTTGTCCATTTTAAGCTATGTTAAAGTTGTAATGATCATTACCACAAAAGAAAATTGCAAAGTGATCATTTTAAATCTGAGCTCTTGAGACAAAGTGTTTAAAGACACATAAAGGTTTAGTATGTGGCTATTATAAAAAGCTAAAATCAGGCCATTTTTCAATCTTGTGAATAATGAATATCAAGTCTGAACTTCTTTTAAGTAAATTAATGACCTTGCATATGTCAAACTGAAGATATTGCATGTATATTTCATGTGGTTCCGCTAAGGGATGAATTTATTGTCCTAAAGAAGGTAACAGACTTTAATTTCTCAGCTGGTTGATTCTGCTTGTTGCACCAAAAATGTTTGGTTATTCTGATCTACTACAACAACAGAAAATGTGAACAGTGGGAGTAGCATGGGAAAAAAATACATATATTAACAAGAGCAGCAAAGAATCTTATTTACATTAAACCTTAAGATGCCAGATTACTGACATCACTTCACACACAGTGAAGTTATAGAAACTTTAGATTTGTCTTTGTTACTGATGCAGCACACCTGGAACCTGTAACATAACACTAAATGCAAACAGAAACAAGAGTGCTATGAGACTGCTGCAAATTTAATACCAAAATTCTTCAAATATTAGAGTGTTCAATCAAAGCAGGATTTGTTGCTTAACCTAAAATGCAAAGCTAACCCGCTCTAGAGCAGAATTAGAAAATAAAACATTGAAATAATCTTGCATGCACAACAGTACAAGATCCCTAGCTGGCTCATCCAAACTAACTGCTGGCATGAGTATTTCTACGTTTAGGTTTACTCTTTGACACATGCTTAATCAGGAAATGCTCCACAGCCAAACTTAGGAGGAAAGCAGTGGAAAAGGGAAGAAACAGAAGAGATAGGCTCATTTCCAAAACATACCACTGAACCAGCTCTTTACTCTCTTTGATAACATCTATGAAGTTAACAATTGAAATGCGGAACTTGATCTCATTTCCCACTAATAGTGGAAGGTATCTGTCACTATAAATGCTGCCACAACTTCCTGTTGCAGCTTTTACACTATATGTTGTTTCTCAGCTCCCTCAGATAAAAAAAAGGGGTTGGTCAGAAAGTAATGATGATGTTTTGCCCCTTTTAAGATGATATTGCACTTAATAGATATACCCATATCCTATCAAATACAGGAAGTTAATTTAAGGACAAAATAATTCAGGCCATGTGTGTGACAATTAAGGATAATAGATACCTGGGCGGATGTGTGAGAGGATGTAGTGTAAACAGTTGAAGATAAGAGATGTATTTACCCAATAAAGAATGATCCTTGTTGGTTGACTCTCCATCTCCTGTGGGGAGGTCAGGTCTGGTGTAATCCCGACTTTTATCATTGTTGTATTTGACATTGAGGTTGACCAGTTTACTGAAGTCTATCCGCAGGGTACAGCAGGAATTATAGATGTTCTGTCCATCCAAGGACTGGAGCAGAAAGAACAAAACAAAGAGTAAGAGTTTTAAAGTTTTAATTACCAAGCGTACAATGTAATAAGAAGGATAATAAATAAGATGACGTTTTACCCTATCGAAAACAATAACTTGACCTCTCAGGACTTTTTCTTGCATAAACGACATAATTAAAGCTTATATTAATTAATCTCATATTGCCCGACCAATCACTACAGTGCTGTCTGAATGACTGTAATAGTCCTGTAGCAAAGGGAACTCCAAAAGTGGCTAAATGTAGATGGTGGTAAGGTAATAAAAACAAATAACTTGACATACGCTATGAATTGCAGGGTTAACAGAAAGGAAACAATGGCATTTCTTAGTGGCTAATGTGCAACAGTAAACCAAAACAATAATCCCAAAACATATCAAATGTGCTGTTAATGGCTGAATCACATCAGCCAGCTTTAAGGTTTAACAACAAAAATGTTTTAAAAGGTGAGATGCTAATTGGCACTAATGGATGCCACAAAAAACCTTTGTTTTTCCAGTAAGATTACATAAAGATTAAATCAAATCCTAATAGGTGTATTATAAAATAGGGAAAACAACAACTTGCTTATGGTGATAAAAATAGCAAGAGCTGTTTATATTCTCTAAAACATTTAAGAAAGGAGCTTCATTGCTTACGTTAGTTTCTCCTTTAGTTTAGGAAATACTGGACTATTCTTTATGAAAGAAAGACAGTCAGGATTATTTCCATATAGTCCTACTAACAGTGATTCGTGTACATAAATGTGAAGATAGGAGGCAGTCTTTTCCTAAGTCCTGAGAAATTTCATTTATACCCTAAGAGATAGGGGAAAAGTGCATTGGAAATTAATATAAGAGGCCACTTCTGTGATTATTTGATTTTACCTATGAAGTCAAACTTTACAAAAAAAAAACAAATCCAAGATTTTGAAACTCTAATGTTACAAATGTGTCCAATGAAAATAGTCTCATTGGCTACATTAGTTCTCATTTTGCTTGCAGTTATGCAACAAAGAACATGTCAGATGTATGTAAACATGTGAAGCACCTTGAATTGTCATGTCCATGAAATGTGCTATACAAATAAACTTGCCTTGCCTATCACTAATTCAATGAGAGGCAATCAAAGCTTTGTAGATATTCTTACTTAAGAATGATAACAAAATAACCAAAAAATTAAATATTAATTAAATATTTCATATGTGTGTGATCCTACCAGTTTAGCTTGCTGAGCATTGACAGGGTCACTGAACTGCAGAAGAGCCTGAAACTGGTTATTCTTGGTGAAGGTTATAATCTTCATCACTGTCCCAAACTTACTGAAGATCTAGAAAAAAATTAATAAAACAGACAGAAACAGTCAAACCTGACCCAAGTTTACGAATACACACACACACATTTTAACATCTCTGATTAAAAGATAGGCAATAACATGCTTCTTATCAATTAATATGTGCTTATGAAAGGCCAAATGGAGTAAGGTTGGTGATCATCCATGATATGCTAGAAAAGGGTCAACTTGCAAATCAGAATGCATCTAATATAATGAACTGGTGGATTTATTAGATTTTACCTGTTGTAAAACATCCAGTGTTACCGGATAAAACATGTTGTCAATAATAATTCGCAAGACAGGACTTGGGGGCGGAGTCAGCTCCAAAACTCCTGGGTCAGAGGATGGCGAGCTCCCATCCTGAACTGCTGACACTGCCTGCAGAACAGCCTGGGCTCTCTGAGTCCAACGAGAACAATGCAGGACACAAGACACAAAGCCATCACTACATCACTCTTTGCCAGGCTAGTTGAAACAGTATTTGGAGTAAATCAATTAAAATGTTACCTGATTCAGAGCTGAATCTGTTTTCAGTTCTTTATGGTTAGAGTACTGGATGAAGACAGGAGAGTTTCTGACCTAAACAGAATTTAAAAAAAAAAAAAAAAGGATCATTAACAACACCTCACAACTACAGGGGAAAATATCAATAGTAAGCAACAAAAAGAAAAACTGATCATTTCAGACCTGTGGTGTGACAGCAGTGTAGTAGTTCACCATAGTGATGGCTGCTTCCTCTGTACCCAACTCTAGAAATGCCTGGAAGAGTATAATAATGTTCAGCTTTTGAAGAATAACCAAGAAACTTCAAGACACTGAGGTTCATAGGAGAAAATACTGTTCAGTAATAGCAGCATACCTGGTTTTTTCCCTTTAGCATCAGTATATTAGTGACCTTTCCAAAGGGCAGCCCCAGAGCAATGACTTCAGTCTCTGTCACTTCATTGGGAAGTTTTCTGATGTGGAGGACTCTGGAGGGAGGCGACTCATCCAGACGCTGCTTCTTACTGTCACTGCCATTTGCTGAACAGAAACATGCAAACAAACATTGAACTTTAATACACTGGAAGTTTCTCACGGGATCAGATTTTATTGTCTGCAGTATAATATATATATAATGTAAAGTGATGGTGTTTATAAAGTATCATAAAATATTTTAAATGCTAAATACTTCACTGTGAAAACAGTTACATTAAGCAGCTGCTTAACAATTGAGTCTCACTGGAAATACAGATAAATGACTTTCAATACAGCAACTGAGCCAGCAAGCAGGTAAGGAAACACGAGACGGGACAGACTAGCATTACCTACCCAGCAGCAACTAAAGTAAGATACTGTGACAAGCTGCTGGAAATCATAATAATATGCTGCGAAGGGCTGGGGAGGATGTCATTCTCTCAGACAAATGAAAAAGAAGAAAAAATAAATAAATAAGGTTGGAGTATTACTTTAATTTATTATCACTAGCTAAATATTCTCACATCTTGGGAGAACTGATCAAACAAAAATAGGCTGATTGCCTTAAGTGTTGAGAAACATTGACATTTTGCTAAGAAAATAAGAAAGAAAGTAATCATTGGCGACAGCCCTATAAATTACTGTTTGACAGATCCGTAAAGCTAAATTTACTCATATGAAAATCAAGAAACAGCAGTAAAACTAACATTACTTGCACAATTATGCTCATATATAATTTTAGAAAAAAAAAAGTCATTTAAAAAATAAATATTTCCTCAAATCTTAAACATTTTTTTTTAAATATACAGATCCAATTCTACTAAACAAACAAAAAAAAAAAGATCTTTTTTCCATTCAAACATGAATACTTCTTTCCCCTTGTTGGTGCCACCATCTGAGTCATGTCACCCAAAACACAGAGAATATCATATCTACGCTGAATTCATGGTAACCATGTTCCCTTTAAAGAGAATGGTATACTTTCCAAAATTCCTTTAATATCTGCAAATATTTCATTAACTAGCATCAAACTGTTCATCTCCTGATCACCTCTCTACTTAAACTGTGAAGGATTTAATGGTTAAACTAACATGCTTACATTTTCCTGTAACATCCGAGTTAGGACTGAACTCACCGGTCATAGAGTTAGGGCTGCTACCGTACATGTTGAGCTCATCGGAGCCTCTCTAAAAAAAAAAAAAACAGAAAAGAAAAAGAGGAGTTTAAGTTCTCATGCCAAATCCTGAACATGGTTTAATTCTGTATAGAAATAGATAGATGCTGTGTAATATCATACAAGGGGGAATGCACACTTAGTTTAAAATTAGGTATGCAGTTTACCTTCACACCAACAGCAACATCACTGCCAAAGGAGACAATGCAGAAAAGTGAATACAAATAGAACATTGTTAGTCAAAATCACAAATTTTTACATTATTGAAGTCAAAACAATGAATAAAGTGACACTTGTTAAAAGGTATTCAGGTATCTTTGAGAACTGAAGCTGCATAAAACTGTTATTTTGCAGATCTTGTACAAAAAAATACAAACAAAACCACAAAATGTTTTATTCATCTATTTGGGCTAAACGGTTTTAAGCTCCAACTAGACACCAAACAAGATTGTAAGCCTTTATTTGCCATTACCAATATATAAAAAAACAGGATATGTGACCCATCAAGTTCTGTGGCCAAATACCATTTTCAGCTAAAACAAATGTTTAATTTTACTTTTTGGACTTATACAATTTTTAAAATACAAATTTCGTCCAGAGATATATAAAGTATTTTTCATTGCAATTTAAAAAGTAACAACATAAAAGTTTTCTTGTCCAGGAAGAAAACACACCAATAAAACCCTGAGCAGGACAAAAATGTAGAAAACATGTAAAGATTATGGGAAACACTTTCCAGTAGTTACCAAAACAGAAAATAACACACACACATAAAAATCCAAACAAATAGAAGGCTTTATGCTGAGGATGTGTTGAAACTGGGATCCCAAATGCCTAATAATGATATTACATTATTGTAATATATTTGTTGTCATTAGAAATGTTGAGCCTCGTAAAAAAAAAATCATAATAAAAAAATCATACCGTAGAAATGTTTTGTTTTAGGAAATGACGTGTTTTGCCCATTGTGTAGTCGTGCTGTCCCTCCCACCACAGCTCTAAACCGAAACTTCCTTTGAATAGAAATTTTGTTATCTGTAAAATCAGTATTAGTATGACAGTATGGTAACCATTTTAAACGGTGACCAAATCTCTGAACGCATCTTCTCTTGCTGCATTTCAGTGATAATTGTCTCAGTATGGTCTGAGAAACACGCAGCCTCAGACAAAGGACCGCTATTTCAGTTCAGATTAAGCCCACACCACCAGCTGACAGGTGCACGCACCACGTCGACTTTCATAGCTCATAACAAACCAGGCTAACTAAAAGCTGCTTACACGATAAATAATCATCAATATAACATTAGACTAACTCTTATTTCCCTCCCATCTGTGACGTTTATCAGTGAGCTAGCTAACCTTATTATGCATTTTACGCAAGACAATGGGTGAGCACAAGAGGAATGTTGCCCTGCTAGCCTGAAGCTATGTCATTTCCAACGTTAGAGGATCCAGATGACAGTAAATATGCTCGTAAACAACGGTGTTGCATGAAATGACAACTCCATTACGAGCAAAACAACACGTAATGTCTTAATGCTTGACTGAGGCTTGCTGGCTAATGTCACGTTCTTCGCAGCAGTTTCAAGGCTTACAGACGAGCTAACATTTAGCATTTCTTATATAACGCGTAGAAAAAGAAATCCTATCGATGTCACGTGGACAGCTGTGAAAAGTGCATACAAAGGACCTTAACTCTAATATAAACAAATTTACCCATCCATTGCAGCTCTTTGTCCTCTTCTGTCTGTTGATATTTCAGTACACTTCGATGCAGACAGCAAGCAAAATGGGCGTGCTTCTTCTTCTTGCCTTTTAATAAAAGTAAGCAACCAACAGTAACGTTAGACGCTTTACTGCCACCTTCTGCTGGGATGACGCACAAGACAATGACAACAACGCGTATTTGTCAGGTCCTTTTTTACTATCAATATTGTAGCCTCTATGGGCACTGAAATAAGACAAACCAGGATAAAGGTTCAGTTTGCTTCTTAATTCTTAACCCTTATGCCCTCCTCAGACATGTTTGTACATTTTTCTCACTTTTTCTTTTCAAGTTTGGTGATCATTGAGGTTGCGTACAGCTTATGAAATGAATTTATGAACTCTATTTTTAGTATTATTTTCTTTTAACTCTAGTGTCTTTTTCCTCTTACATGTTTACATGATGCATTTTGCACCCTCTGGATACATTTGTGGCAAAAATGTACATGCACAAAAAGACTACGATAAAATCATCCAACATCAATATTTTTTCGGATTTTTGTTTTCATGAATTACTTAACTCTTTAAAGTTTGCATTTATTTACAATTATATAGAAAAAATATAGAAGTACAGTAAAAAAAAACAGACAAAAAACAAGACAGACTCCAATGAAATAAATAAATAATAATAATAATTAGTAAGTAAAAAAGCAATTTTAAAAAAGTAATACAAAAATCAATACATGAATAAGAGTAAATAAGTTAAAATAAGTAAATGAAACGTACAAATTAAATATAATTAAATATAATAAAAATATTTTAAAGACCAGAAACAGTTTAGATGCCAAGGGGTTAAACAATATCAGATCTGCTCAAAACTACCAAACATTGAATCATTTTAAATTTTTTATCCTTTTAAATGCCAGTTTTGTTATCTGAATGATAAATTATTCGTTTAAAAAAACAAACATCAAAATGAATTATTTTATGTATAATAAATAGAAGGCAGGTGGAGCTTTGGTGGTGACTGAATATGTCAAAAATTAGAATTGCATTGGTATTTTTATGCAGTGTCAGACACGCTCTCTGGACACCAAAAAGGCCTCATTGACTTCCATTAAAACCCAGCAGTGATTACAGTTTGAAACAATTAATTCTGAAATGTCAGCATTTCATTTTGGGGAAAAGTAGTGATATTTGACATTTTTATTGTATTCCACTAGATTCCACCATTTCTCCATTGTAGACAGTTGAATATCATTTATGCATGTGTGTGTTTGTGAAATAATTTCTAAATTAACATCTTAGCAGCATCTTAATTGTCAGATATTATTCTTGATCATTAAAAGACACAAACAAGCAAAAATCACTCATGCATATCAACACCAAGTCATAAAGTACTTGAAACAACTAAAAAAAAATAGTGAATGTTTTATTACAGCATCATAGACCAACGGAAGAAATGTCAACACCCATTAATTCATAATACAAGAATTTGATTTGAAAAAGTAATTATTACATGATTATGTAGAAAATGGTGCATCAGCTAAAAATTTATTAAAACTTCAAAACCCAAATTTAAGTCTGTTTAGTGCCATATCACTGTCAATTACATCAATCAACAATTTTACTAAAACTCAATTAAATCAAATTTTGCTAATTAAAACCCTTTGTTTAATATTCTGTTGGAAAATGTTACCTAGAATTTTATTCAGCTGTCTGTAGTGAAGAAAACCCTTTAGTCTTGTTCAGTGTTTATGTCAATAGTAATTTTCAACATTGTTCTTTTCACAATTTTCTCCATGGGATCTAGTACCGTTATCGTTTTTTGTTATTATGTAAATCACTAATCTATCAGATAACTGTTGTGGCGTACGAAGTAGCAGCATGTGTTAATAATCTTTAAATTGTAGATAAATGGAAAGCACAATGTCTCATAAAAAGTAATATAACGGTTATTCATTTTGGTTCTTGCTCATTTTTAAGTAGGTAAAGGATATCACAAACACAGAGGAAGTATCATGCTTTTATTTGTGTGTAATCACTACAAGAATCCAGTTAGTTTTTATGCTCTGGTGTACAGTAAACTTTATTTAAACGATAGCCCATATCAGGGATAAAATTCCTTGTACATGAATACATGGATTAAACAGTAAATGATCTATCAATTTAAAATCCTGGTGATGAGGCCATAACCCTACATTAAGTAACATCATTTAAGTCAGAGTGAATTAATGATCCAACATTATTCCTGCTGTTAATAATACAAATCCAGATCACTGTGTACTTTTCAGAAATCAATTCACTCCAAAACACCTTGCATTGTTTAATGAGGAACAAACTGGTAAGATGTCTTCTTTTTTTCTTTTTTTTCTGTGCTCACACCCATTTCTGCATTACTGGGACACAATGCTGTACAGCAACTTCACCAAAGCAAACTTCACAATGTCTGATCATAATCATTACATTGGTAGAAAGCACTGGTTTTTTTGTCTGTTCATTTAGCAGACGGGACTGATGGGTATACCCCTTTTCGGTTCATGAGGCGTTGTCCTGGTAACCATCTGGATGCAGTCTATGATTGGACAGACACTGAAGCACAGAGTGCAGCCAGTACAGCTGTCAGTCACAAATGGAAGGTGGGTCTCTGGGTCAAACTGTATAGCCTGGACAGAGAGTCAGAAAGTCATGTTATCAGACTGAATATTCACAATAACTTTTAAAAGAAAGAAAAGATAATTGTCTTAATCTAACTGGCACACATACCTGGTATCCAGAGTCATTGCAGGTCATGTAACATTTACCACAGTTGATGCACATATCTTCATCTATCACAGCCTGGACCTGAGAACACAGAGGAGGATTGTGAATTAAGACTTTCGTGTACTTAATTTGACTACATCAGAAAGCCCAAAACTTTACAAAGAATGATTAAACACATGGTAGCCATTTGTCCATTAGTCTTACTTCACATGTCCTTGAATACCTTTCAGGAAATGAACACTTTAACACAACAACAAAGAAAAAACTGTGTACCTGTTCGATGTTGTCAAGCTCCTGGTATGCTCCAATGTGGCGCAATGCTCTGGCTATCACATCCTAAGAGTACAACAGACACTTATTTCACAGAACAAAGCTTATTTAATCATGCAGAATCATGAAAGTGAGAAAGATCCGCACCTTGACAGCAGGAACAGGTTTTTTGGCCATGTTGTTCTTGCTAATGTTTGCTTGTGCCACATCAGTTTTACCACTGTCTCTGAGCTGTTTCTTGTACTTTGCAATGGCTTCTGTCCTCTGCTGGAGGTATGGACCAAAGCTAGGAAGGCTCTACACACATCAAACATTTAGAAAAAATATGGAAAATGAAATGAAATAATGGGGTCAGTGTTTTTAGAGATTACAAATATGGGATTTGTACAGGAGTTAGATTACTTTGAGTTTGTAACAATCATCTTTAAGACCAAACAACCAATCTAATTATTAATAAATCTACTAGCACTTGCAATCATTTTAATTGCAATTACAACATGATCATAATAATGTAGCTGTACCTTCCCAACCAGGTCTTCCAGTTTAGGAACTGGTTTTCCTTTTTGGTGTCTCTCAGTCGGAGGAGACTGACCATCCCAGTCCTTGAGATCCAGACTCTTCAGGTACAACAAGGCTTTCAGACCTAAACATTATATTATATTATATTAT
>JBBBVU010000008.1:10358794-10380270 GCA_037177055.1 Atherinosoma microstoma
TATATTATATTATATTATATTATATTATATTATATTATATTATATTATATTATATTATATTATATTATATTATATTGGTACAATAAATGGTGTTTAAACATTATTTAGCAGTAGAAAATATAGAAACACTGTCACATACCCAAACAGTAATCCTCAATCAGAGTGAAGTCCTGGTTCTGTACTGCACTACACACCTGTTAAAATCATACACAATGAGATAGACTCCATAAACAAAACCACAAACCTATATGACACTGGGGTTTAATTAAATTACATTATAATACTGCCGTTAGAAATCTCTTTTTCCATACTTTCTGCAACATATAGATTCAGACTTTATGAAAAAGATACAGAAATAAACTACACTAGGGAAGAAAACAATTTACAGCTTTACAGAATCATTACTGTCCCAGATGTAATACTATATGAGTACACACAATAATACAAATATATACACTATACACTACAGTCCCAGAAAAGCTTATTACAACAAAATGGTTGACAGTGATCCAGGTATTACCTGTAACACTGAGGCTCCAGCATGGAGAAACTGCAGTCCAGACTCTGCTGAGTCAATACCTCCAGTGGCCAAAACAGGGAAACCAGGGATTGCCTTGGCAATAGCTGACACTGCTTTGAGAGCAATTGGTCTGATGGCGTTGCCTGGAAACATAACCATTTAGTAAGTTTATGTAAGTAAAGCCCTTCTTGAATTTTAACATAGTGTCAGTAATTAGTTAATTTCTAAAATAGATTTTTTCTACTAAACCTACAGGCCAGTGGCCCCTTGAGGACAAGAGTTTGACTTTCCCTGTTCTATTGCTTGTGTGGGCTGTTTACTTACCAGACACCCCTCCATATGTGGTGCGTTTGCCCCCACCAACACTTGGCCAGGGAGAACCGTCAGCCTTCAGTCCCATCAAACCCGAGACTGTGTTGGTGGCTGTGACACCATCTGCTCCACCTTTATCACAAAACAACACATATGAGCAATAAAAAAGGAAAAGAAGGAGGTAAAGAAAAAAAGCTGTGAATTGTTGTCACCTTCATGGGCAGCTTTGGCGATGTCAACAATATTGGTGACATTTGGTGTCAGTTTAGCAAAAAACGGAATAGAAGTGGCCGCACGCACCCACCGGCAAATGTTACGCACCAACACTGGGTCCTTATGACACACAAAAGTAAAACTATTAAACTATGAAGGTGCTATGTTATGTTACAGTTGAAGAGGAAATCATTTTACTTATGTGTATTTAGAAAAGAAGGTCTAGATAGTGTCAGTAACATGTACCTGTCCACAGGCCAGTCCCATGCCCTTCTCTCCCATCCCATGAGGACAAGACAGGTTCAGCTCTAAAGCATCTGCACCTGACTCCTAAAGACACATTTTTTTTTCATGTTTACCTTTACTAGGCGATGTCGCTGTCATTACTCCAAGTCAGATTATGTAAATGTTTTCTGATTTATCCACTGATATGTGTTGTGCCTCACCTCGGCCATCTTGGCTAGCTCTGTCCAGTCTTCTTTGTTGTAAGCGCACATTATACTCGAGATCACCACCTGACAGAAACAGAGGGAAAAAACTTAATTTTAACAAAACAAAACAAATCCCCAATATCCAACTTCTGCTGAGTCATAAAGCCATAAAGGAAAATGTCAACATAGCATGATGTGATGTGTGATTTACATTTTTGGGGAAGTCTTTCTTCAGCTCAGTAACGGATTGACACCAGTAGGCTGCTGTCTTCTCGCTGATTAGCTCAATGTTGAGGAAGGAGCTCTGACCAGGTCCATACACATGACCTGAGGTGGTACCACGCACAATACGAGGAGACACATTGGTCACCAGGTCCTGCAGAAACATGTTTAAAGAGGCCGTTTAAAGACTTCTACCAATAACTTAAGGTAAAAGAAGAAAAAAATGATTCATCTTTACATATATTTGAGTGACTTTGGATGCTTTCTAGGTACCTCACATTGTTTGTAAGTACTATACCTTATTAAGTCCAAATGTCTTAGTCAGGGCAAATCCCCATCCTTGTTCAAATGCTCTTCTGATCATAGCTGTGCTGGTGGTGGGAGGAGCAGAGGCCAGGCCAAACGGGTTAGGAAACTTTATTCCACAAACCTCAACGCTGATATCCACCTGATCTATCGCACTGTAGAATAACGGGAGTTTTGGGACTGTGTCCACTGTCTGTCCATGAAGAGACTAGAAAAATAATGGAGAAGGAATATACAAGTTTCAGGTTTGAACGTCTTCTGAATGAACAACTGAAACTCATGTGTTCAGATGACTGCATCTTAACGATAGAGACAATAAAGGGTTACCTGAATGTATCTGTGAATGTGCCATGAGGCTTGTTTGCCATCATTCACAGACTCCACTGTGGTGTTTGCCAAACCAGCAATGTCTCCTCCAGCAAACACCCAGGGCTCACTGGTCTGCATTGTGTCTGTGTTCACCTCTGGAGTACCCCAGCGGGACAGCTTCACAGGAGCCATCGCTTCAGTCACTACACCAACACACACAAACAACCAACGGATCAAGTTCACCTTCAAGAATATGTCATCATTTTATATCAATCTGTTCCAAACTCAACAAGTCTGGAGAAGCTGGAGAATACATTTTGGCATGCAATTTCTTCCTTACCCTGAGGCTCATTCAACATGGACCCAAAAGCACTGATGATGTAATCAGCCTTCAGCCTGACAATCTGGTCCTCATCTTCCAGCCAATCACCTTCCATGGTCTGCTCGGTGCGGCAGAATTGTAACCCGGCAACCCTACCGTTTTTCATGATGACCTCACGAGGAGACAGGAAGGGCAAGAACTCGCACTGTTCCTCCTTAGCCAACTCCATCTAATAGAAAACAAATTAAACATGTACCCATCAATCTATCTATCTGCATTTGTCCATCCATCCTCATCATACCTCCTCAGGAACAGCCCTGATGTTGGTGAATCCTTTCCTGAAGCAGACATACACTCTCTTGGCCCCACAGCGAAGAGCTGAGGTGGCACAGTCGAAGGCAGTGTCACCGGCCCCCAAAACTATCACTGCTCCCCTCAACTCTGGGAGAGAAGAGCGGCACTGACACATGCCTAGACAAAGAGAGAGAGACTGTAAGACAGCCAGTGCAGGCACTGTATCTGAACAAGTCCACTTCCTGTTTTTATTGTTAGAAAGAATTTATCCAATTTTTTGTTTGTTTGGTAAAATTAATATGGTGATTTTTTTAAATATAAAATATAACAAGATAATTAACAAAAATGAAAGTAACTGGTTTAAAAAAGGACTCAATATTATTTTGTAGAAAAGTATCATAATAGAATATGCGCCCCCCTTCCACCCGTTACCTTTCTTGCTGGCAGAGGCCACCATAGGCAGGAAATCTTTAGAAGTGAAGAAGCCCTGATCCACAGTTAAACTTTGGAAGATTTTTGCCCTGTTGGCTTGGGGGAGACCTTGAGTAACAAACACACACACAGACAAACTGTACATTAACACACGTCACACACACCCACAGATTCTATTCTTTTAAAGAAATGCACACACTGGTTGTGGTATATCGAGTTATAACTGTTAAAGACAGATTCAAAGGTGCAATACTAAAATGGATAAACTTGGAAAAGTGAAACTTACCGATTCCAATGAAGACAGCCTTAAATCCTTCCTCCTTCAGTGACCTCATAGTCATTCCACTAACACCTAAACCTTTCTCACAAACTACCTACACACAAAACAGCAAACACACACATTATAACAGACATGTAAGGATGTTATAACTCTTGCAACAGGTACTGTAAAAAATGTGTGTCCTGAGATGTTAATACCTTGACCCCCAAGTCCTTCATCAAGTTTATCTCAAACTGGACGACCTCATATGGAAGGCGGAACTGAGGGATTTCCGATGTGCTGCATGGAGGAACACACATTTTAGTATATTGGATTTCCTTTTTTTCTTTTTATCACTATTGATTTCAACATAGTCCCACATGTCTCTCATCCAGCCATCTTGCTTTCTACCATGTAAATTCAATAGGGATGTTTGAAAGGAAGGACTTGTATCTGAAACTCCATCATTAATATCAACAAGATTCAAAATGATCCTACAGATCTTTCAGAAATTACAGAGCAACATCCAAGTAACTAAATAGTCAGATGTTGTTGTTACTTACATTTGATTCAATTATAACTGTAGTGCAGCATGATATAACACTAAAAAATTTTCTTTTAAATCATGGTAATCACATGATTTCATACCTCAGTCCCCCAATGTATTTCTGCCTCTCAAATATAGTGATATTATCGTATCCAAGACGAGCCAGGAAAGAGGCACAACTGACTGATGCTGGACCACAGCCGATCAGAGCGATCGGGGCGTGGTAAGACGCTGGCATCTCATTGGGTGGTGGGAGTTCAGGACTCCTGATTTGAGGGATGCCCATCTTACTGAACACCTGTAAACACACACACAAGCACATTGTACAATAGAGTTCACATGTGCCAGACAGCAATCACATTATAGCTGATTTTAAATTCATCCAAATCAATCTGCTGATCGGGATCTGCATCTAAATTAAGCATGTTCATATCAAGCTCTACCTCTACCAAGTTTAATGAAAGTAAGCTGGGTAGTTTTAGTGTTTTTTCCTTACTTTTAACCTCGGGAACAAGGATAAACTCACATGTATCAGCTTAGAAATTAAATCATGATAACCTGACTCCGGCTGTCTGTAAATTATTACAGTTGAAGTATTTCAGCAAGTTGATGGTTAATGTGTTTTCTGGAAACTTGGCAGACAACAGTTGTACCTCTGTAGCAAACTGCTGCAACCCTCCGATGTTGATGGGTCCTTCTTCAGAGGCATACAGGTTGCAGCCCCCGACACAAAGCTCTGATGTGGGACAAACCATTCCACAGGTCAAACCCAGAGGGTTGTCGGATAGAATGGCCCGTGCGGCTCCATAGTAGTTCTGTTATACCCATAAACACACAAACACACACACACATGCATTAAAAGAACTGACATTTCATGTCTATCAATAGATTTATTTGGTCTTATTTACTGCTTTTTTCCTCCACTTTATTCTCTTCACTTTATTGTCTTACATCATACGCTTGAGTGTTGTTGTACTGGCTTGTTAGACTGAGTGTGTGTTCTTTACCTTGTTAGCGATACTTGTAATAAATGACTTGATGTCCAGGTTGGTCGGGCAGCTCTTCTGACAGGGAGCATCAGCACATTTTAGACACCTAAACACAGAATGTATTTGTGTTTATGCATGTTTTTAAAACAACAAACATAAAGACATGTAAAACTGAAGTTAACACCATCCGGTGATGCCCCAAAAAATATTAGTGTACCTTACCGTCTGGTAGTTGTGATTGCTTTTTCTTTCCCCAAAAAAATAAAAATAAAAACTGAAATATCCAAACTAAAATAAAACTGAAATAGCAGCATAATCAGGTTTAAAAAGAATTCAGTTTCCACTGTAACTGCCTTTTTGTTCATGATGAGAACATGTGGATTGCATTTTAACCCCAAAGTCACAAGCAGCGCTTAAAACAAGCAGTGTTTTAAACAAGTCTGACTGAAACCGCACAAAGAGGCTTTAACTGTTTCCTGTAGCCCAGATAACTGTAAAGTAGTCCCACTAAATCAATTTTTACTTATCAAATTATGACACATGTGTACCTTTTGATGTCTTTATGTGACAGGACTGAATTCAAAGTGTTGCAAAACCTTTGAAGACATGAAAATCCTCCTTTGGACTAAAAGACAAATGAATGTGTGCAATCCAAATGAAGTCAGAAGTTCTACAATTAAATGTTAACATGCTTGCAACAAAAGTGCTGGCACTCAAATGTTTCTAGTGCTGGGCTCAAGTTAAGAGAGAGTCTGTAGCAGCCAAGTTGCCATGGAGACGACAATGTTTTTTACAGTATGTTGACAAGAAAACTAGGCTAAAAGGAACATGTAGTCTCCACTGTTTGTACAAGGGGTCTCTTCTTTTAAAGATCAAAGGGCTGAAGTCATTGAGCAAACCCAATTCCCATGGCCCCTGCTGAAGGCCAAGATGACCACAACTCCTTAATCCCTCAAAGAAAGGACAAAAAAAAGAAAAGAAAAAGAAAAGAAAAGAAAAGAAAAACAAGGGAAAGGCGTAGCAGAGGATTTGGGAATCAGCTGAGGTATTAGTAAAGAGAATCTAAAGAGAAACCACAATGTCAAACACACACGCACATACACTCACACACAAAGTATGAACTAGAAAAATTGGCATATTCAAAAAGAAAAGAAATCTATCTCAGTTTTTACCTCAGTGCTTCTCGCAGAGCTCCTCTCTCACTCAGCGTTGTGTGTTTGATATCATCAAAGTTGTTCTCCAGCTTCACACAAGACTGAAAGAAAGAGTGGAGAGAGCAGAGAGAGCTTAGGGGATAAATGGTATAACAAGATCGGTTCACTGACTTGACAGACACTTTTAGTCAAAGATAAATCTTGAATGTGTGTGCATGTCTTACATCGCAGCTCCTGTCAGGGTTTCGCTTCCAGTGTTTCTTCTCCTTCTTTTTATTTGCGGTGGACATGATCTGAGAGTGACTCTTAATTCTCGGATTAAGAGCCAGGATGCTCTGAAAATAAAAATGAAATTACTTAGTTTCACTTTTACAAGGAAAAATAAAACATATCCTAGATTATTACGCTCTAAGAGATCTGACAGAACATTTCTACCTGCTGTTTTTCACAAGTTAGCTACTTAAAGATCATATCTGGAGATTTGTACTTCTTTAACTACTAAATAATACTGGTGTCCAAGGATAGCCTTTGATGCAATATTTTTTTAATCCCTTCATCTAAAAATCAAATGATGATTATGTCATAATGTCAGAGTATCCAAGGTACTTCCATTTGTCACAATATACAAGATGAAAAGACAAAATGTCTTTGAACACTGGCCTCTGAGACAATCTAAGCAGTTCCTGCTGCACTTACATACTGATGAATTCACAACTCTCAGATTTAGTGAGTGCGTAATTTTTTAATTCATTCAACACTTAAAAAGCCGTTTCTTCTGGAAACCCACAATAGTTGTGTTTGCATGATCCTAATAATTAACTGTAACCTTGAAATAAAACAAGAATATTGTTTAGATTTTATTTTCTTGAGCTGTGGAATAATATGTGCATGAACAAAACTGTCCTTGAATTTTCATTTCAGTTTCACCAGTTTGACCACATAAAGGTCTACAATTGTGTAAATGGACACCTGGCGTTATCTGAGATTTGCTGGTGAAAACACTAAAACTTGGAACATTCTGTGAAGTCTGGCTGTTTAAATGTTGGAGTTCAAGATGATAAGATAATGATGAGCTGCCAGGTCGATGTGCTGAGGTTATGTGACTTCTGCATGTCATTTCCGCTGTTAATGCATAACAGTGTTATATTGCAGCTGGAAATATGATCAGTCTGTCCTGAAAGACTGCGTAAAATTCAAAGATTTCCTATGTAGTGTTCTAAATCACATTTTTTTTATGGGATAGTTTGAAACTGGTGCTCCGCCTCTACACGTGCACACCTGAATCTCTACTCCAGGTTGTGTGCCACTTAGCTAAACTTTTTACACAACACATGACTTGTTGCACAAGGCCATGAATCCATGTTAGGACTACATAATGTGGCTTTTTAATGCTTCTTTAATAGAGCAACATGGGCAGTGGCAGTGTCTGTGTATGTATCTTTGAAGGTCAACTCTATACCAGCATTTAGACTCACTGCTAGCCAGATTTTTATGTTAGAAGCTAGCTGCTGAAGCAGAAGCACATTATCCACAGAAACTAAGGCTTCTTTCATTTCATTGATATTTGAAGGTTTCCCACTTCATGCAATCAATTTTGGTCTCCCTGTGGTTACTGGGAGAAATCAATGTCATTTTTTCCATTGCAAGCTTCTTCCTCTTTTGGCTCTGCCGACACTAAAGTTTATCAGTGGACCTATTCAGGAGTGTGCCTCAGAGGGACCCTACCATTACTGCATCAGGAGTTTTTGGATTTTCCTTGCTCCAAGTTCTAAACTCAAATCTGATGGAGCTTTTAAAGTTTTAGGAGGCTTCTGCATGTAAAAATGACATATGTGAATAAGAGATTTGCAATAGTCAGAACTGAGCCAGTAGTAGTTGAGGAATACTAAAGTTCACTTCAAACACTCTGGATCCTTCATTTCCCTTTGCTGACACGTTCAAGGTTATTTTGTTTCCAATTTAGAGATCCCGCCCATTGTCACAGGCTTACAAGTACTCCCTTTGACGTGAAACTAATAATTGAAACAAGTTGAGTTTCCCTTTTTCATGCTAATCCTTTAAATCCATTCTGTAGCATGTCTGTGAGTCTTTGGAGTTACGGTGGATCATAATGTACCTCTGTTACAAGCATCACAAATGGAGGAGACTCAATGTGACAATGATAAAAGTCATACAAAGTCAGAGCTTTGCTATTGATCCAATATTGGTTTTGTCATGTGCAAAGTAACTCCTTGTGAGGCCTCAGATTAAACCTATGTAATAATTGGTTGGAGCTAATCCCCAAATTCTTGTGCAGACTTGATTACGGTGACATTACTGTACTATGATATTTTCCAAGGTTCACATAGCACAGATTTAGACATTGTTCAATGCTAATGCCGCTTAGTGCAAGAAAGAAAAAACCTTGTTGCAGGTGACTTTTCTAACAAAAACTATCATAAATAAAGCTTTTGGTCCCATAAAGTTTCAGAGAATGGGATTACAATAATGCAAAAAAGGTATACACTCAGAAAAAGAGATTCATCCCAATTATGTACAAGATACAGTTGTGTATATTATCAAGACAAATATTAGTGTATTTCACTCTGCAAAAATTAATTAGCAGATTTGCCTATGAAGCCAGTTTACAAAGAATCCTGCAGAGTTCAACATGAACCAGACATAACTTACCTCGATGTCTGGAAGATCTTTACTCAACATCATCTTTATTCCCGGCTTTCCAAAAAGTCTGAAATGCTCTGTGAAGGTCTTCAGGCAATCCTGGCTGGCTGTCCAGATTAGACGTCCGAAGCACTGTCCGGGACTGTCCTGCTGTGAGAGCTGACTGTCCTTATTACCTATCCACCACTGTCCCAACTGAGATGTTAGACAACAGATTGATGTCTTTATGCCACCAAAGCTGGTCCTCTACCATACCACCCTGATGATAAGGTGGACTGACAGATGGAGCTGTTATCGCTCTGTGAAGGTCAAAGTTCAGATGGGCAGTGGGTACATTTGTGAGTACATTGCACTTCAACTCTGGAATCAAACAGTGACCATTGCAAACTATTGGGTTCAAACTCCACCTCTAAAGGGGGAGTGGAGCTGTACATGATTCCCCCCCCCTTCTTTCACATACTGTAGGCTACATAAATCCCCCTGCCTTTCTCCTCATTTTTCTCATCTTCTGCAAATATTCAACAGTTCAAATCTCTGTAGTTGGAGAGAAGTGTATTTTAAAGAAGGAAAGTCTTTTTTTCCTTGTCTTCCTGTTTTTGCTTAGGCTACAGTAGGACAAACTACGCAGTAGGAAATATAAAATGGGTGGAGGCTGTGGGAAGTTGGAATAATGCCAAAAAAAGTCAGCAATTCTAAGGAAATTGAAATTGGGAAATAACCTGCACCAATCACGCACCAATACCTGTTATTTCCCTGCAATTTAACACAGTCAGTGGTTATAAAAAGCAAAATGTCTGGGCTACATCTACTCACATGCCTCAAATACAAACCTGATAAGAATGTATTTGTAACGACATAAAAACAGAACCCAGTTAACTCTCGGCTGCTCTCCGGTGGGACACCATGACTGTTTAGTTCGGTTGCTGTGCAGGTGGGTGGAGTTTGCATGCCAGCCAGGTACACAAACAATGAACAAATAGTTAATATGCAAACAATTATTTGCATGAAGTTGTGAGTTTTGTTTGTGTTGTTTCTGTATTTTGTGCTATTGACAGTGGAGACTGGGCTGTTATAGGAGTGGATGATGCGTGTGTTTGAGTTGGAAAAATCTCACGCTAATAACTACAAGAATGTTTTCTTTATTCATTTATCTTTACAGAGAGAGCATGACTAACTTTTATTAACGGCAACCTGAATAGAAACTTTGCTAACTATAAATAAATGTGTGAATAAACAAACACACAAACAAACAAATGAATACCCCGACTGGTGTAATAGTTTTCTATGTCATTTCATTGCTTCTTCAAAACAGCCTACAGGGCGAGCCAGTGCTTACTGGTGCATGTATCACACAACAAACTACCTACAGCAAAATGTTTTCATTAGTCGACTCCGTGTTTGGATTTTTTTCCCAGACATTTTGGTGCAAGCTGGACTGTGAGGTTTTCTAGGCTGGAGATATTTCAAGTCTTTGCTTGGACAGCAAGACGAATGCTAATGAACAGCTACTCTAAAAAAATAACTTATTTTCCCTTCAGATTACAATAATCTGAATTAAAGATTAGTGATCATTCAGCCTTAACCTGGGCATCCAGTCTGTACATCCTCCTGGTTTTATTTCTTTTCATAACTTCATTTCTTATTTCTGATTCAATGAACAGTTACTTGATAGAAATGGACCAAACAAAACATTTTATTCTGAGTCAAACATCGCTGAGATATAGCATTGAGGCAGCTGTGGCAAGCAGGGCAACGGCAGTAGCCATGGCAACACCTAAAAATAAAAGGAGAAGGAAAATTAAAAAAGTGCTTCAAATCTCTAGTACTGGCTTTCCTCAGATCCTAATGATGCATGGTAGCATAACATTATTGGCTGATAGACAGCTAAACATCCTGGGAAAATGGCCCAGCTTGTTAGGTGTTTTGCTATCAAATACATTTAAAAAAATCATGAAGAATAGAAGTGATGTGCTGTTAATTAACATGATATCATATTAAGTGCAGTAAATGTATCAATCCACTTTCAACCAATATTTAACTGCTGCATGTCTCACCTATGTAGTTGTTTGTCTTGGGCTCCACTTCAACAGTTTCCACGAAGGGCTCTGAAAACACAAAAGAAATACAATTTCATCAGCGAGATTAACATGACCAAAATGTGTTAAAACATTTTGTGAAGACATTTTTTTTGATAAGCTACTACAATATGGAACCAGATTTACATGAATAAAATGAACAAAATTAAGAGTTTGAGAGAATAAAACTTGTAGGAGGAATAAAGATAATCTCAGAAAGGAAGAAAAATCCAACTTAACCATGCAAAAAATTGGTTTCTTACATCTTTTTCATGATATGCCCTTTTTTTTTCACAGTTTTTTCTTTTCACTGATCAAACCTTTGACCTTAGTGCCGGTTTTATGGCTTCGTTTATTTTGAACAACAGCCTTTTTGTACCATGGACATTGTTCAGTAAAGATCGAAGGTGCGTGCTGTGTGTGAGGGGGAAAAAAAAAGACAGTATGCCACTTCTATCTTTCTCTCCCAGTGATCATTCTACATGTAAATAATCAAAACTGATATTACAGTGAAGCTGCCAACTTAAACTCAAGTGGGACATGTTTTTTGACATTTCTTTTTCGCCTCAGACCTAATCCTGATTATATAAAAAAATTGTATTTCTGCAGAGCAGATGGCCAACTTCAGCATGGACTGGAAGTTACTGCTGGTTAATTTTCAGTCACCGATTTATACTGGGGATAATAAAAATGGACTGAAAAAAACTGTATCCGTTATTTGGAGGTTTTAAAATAAAAAAAATATGTGAACACATAGATTGATGAGGGTATGTGAAAATGGACTTCTCAGTAAGGTGAGAGGTCTGTCCAGGCCTGTTGTAAACCCCACACACACGGTCTTCTCTCACCTGTGGTGTTATCGCTCTCTATGACTTCCGCAGTTATTTCCTGTGTGGTATCCAAGTCGTCCTCAGCTGCATCGATGTCCAGCATCTCCTTCAGCCGGTCCGTTATCTCAGACAAACCCTCATCACTAAACTGGTAGTCACACACACAGACTGGTCCAGTCATTTTTGCTGGACAGAAGACACGACGAGGGAGGCAGAGTTGCTCTGAAACACACAGAGATGAGTGACATCTGTTACTGTACATATATAAGAAAATTTTAATTAGATGCATTTAAAACTTTCTTGTTTAAAGTTACTGTGGTTATTAGTTTAAATAGAAAAATTAGAGTAAATAAATGTTTGTGAATAACTCTCATTATAGTTGCTTTGATCATTTTCCACTGGTGATTTAATTTCAGGTGCAGTCATGCTAATTAGTTTAATCTCTGTTTAAACTAAACGGTAAGGATAAACAAGAAATAATGGGATAGAAACCAGCTAAATTGTATGGAATAAAGGCCTGACCAGTTGGGAATCATATCATAGATTCATGTCTCTCGTAGCTAGTTGTCCTGGAAGGTGTGTGTGTGGGTCTCTGTTAGCAAGTGCTACAGTTAAGACTGGATGATATATTGCTGCAGTCAGAGTAAAGACAGTGATAATGATAATACGTTTTGAGATAAGAAGCTTTACAATTAATTTTATCACTTGTCGCTGTTCATAATTGCAACAAATCTCAGCGCTGATTATACAGTACTACTTGTTTCAAAGTCATATGGGCCAAAGTATGAGTACAATTAATATTGACTCTTGACCCAATTTCTTTCCAAACTCCTGCTCAGCCTGTCAAAAGTGTGGACACAAAAACTCATTCAAAATGAGTGGGTCGGTGTGACATAAAAGATAAGGTTGTTTTAATTTGCATGAAAACAATTTTATAAGTGGCAGTTAATGAGTGGCTCATTTAACCGGTGTAAATGATTGAAATCCCAGTATGAGAGGAGTGTAAACTAGAAAACACTAAAGACAGTATTTCCTGCAGGTCTGATGTTGTAGAGTGTGAGCATTAAGAATTGAGGTAATTTGCACGGTCACAGCAATCCCACCTACAGATAGGAAGTGTTCCTACACTCACAGAACATTTTACATTATTATAGTCAATAACAGGCAAGAGAAAATAATTGAAGTTAAAAAAAATTCTACCTTCTTGTGTCTCAGTTCATTGTATTAATTCAGACTTTGTCATTTGGAAATATTTTGGGTTTTGCTCAAAATTTCAAAGATGTAGGATGATGACATGAGCAAACTATTTCTGTAAGGGCTAAAGTTAGCAAAAAACCGGCTAATATTATCAACTAAAGCCATAGTAGGAAAACAGGTGTATAAATCAAAATCCATTACATATCAATCTTAATCTAGATATCAATCTTTGCAATTAATTAATCTTGTGCTGCTACACATGTTTACTTCATAGTGTACACGGTTCTGTCAGTCCCTCTTTCTCTGAACACATAAACCCAGCTTCTCAGCTGTGATTGGCTCATCCTGAACCCACCCACGACCCTGACCTTAGCTAATCTACAGCTGCAGGCAGGCAGATGCTTGGACGAGCAAACTCTGGTTAGCTTGTGCACGCACCTGTCTGTTGTTTGTCTCTGCTACTGCCCTTGCTCTCCTCGTCTCGTGTCAGCAGCTCCTCCAGCAACATCTGAACCCTTGTGGTCACCGTAGAAACCACATCCCTCTTCAGCAGCTGTCCACAAAGAAAGTTTAAATGACATCGTGATGAATTCTTCATTCAGTCTCTTGTGGTTTTGTCCACTGGATTAAAGCATTACCTTCTCTGCCAGTTTGGCCTTTGGCTTGTTGTTATGTAGGAAAGCTTTGCTGTGAATTACTCCACTGATGGACACACTGCCTCCACATGGCTGGACCACATCTGATAACCTCTGCACATCCTAGCACACAGGAAGTCTTCCTTCATGTTCATGTCAAACCCAAAACAGCTGATTTAAAAGCTTTATTTGATCTATGATTACGCTTCCAACCTGAAGAACAACCATATACGCATTTCTGTGTGTAAATCTTACCGGTGCAACGATTAGCTGAGCTGTGTACATCTGTCTCACGTTCCTCTTCTGTAGAAAAATACAGTGTATTACAATTGTTTCTTTTCACTAAAAGCACAATGAAAAATGTTGTGTATCATAAACTGACAGCTTGAGGAAGAGAGAGTTTTTAGCATTGCTCAGACCTAGGAAATTCAAAACCTGCATTAGTCCAAGTTCTCAGTTCTAAGCTTTATGTAGATCCATAAAGCTTAAAGTGATCACAGAATTTAAATCGCTCCACCATAACAATGAAACAATAAGACATTAATATTACGAGTGCTGATGCTTTAACTGCAGAAGATAGCACCACTCATGTACTAGATATGAGTAAGATAAGACTTTTATTAGACATCCACCCCAACCTCACAAGAGATTCATTTCTGACAAGTATTACTTTATTACAATTTTCCTCATTTTATCATTATAATCACACAAAAAGTTCAAGCCATTAAAGCCTGCTAGCTCAAAAATACTAAAGAAAAGAGAAATTGGTCACTATTAATGGACATTTAAGTTTGTGCGGTATTTCAGTACATTCATGAGTATTTTGTAATCATTTTCAGTAGTAAATGGATAACAGTAACAAACCATTTGTGGCTTGAAAAAATAATAATCCCATTTTTATTTAGTTTAGATTCAATCTGTTGTAACCACTTGTTGAGGGAATGTCCTTTATTATACATAATGCCCAACCACATGGACATGATTATGTTAACACATTTTGTGGTCAACTACTGTCAAAGATTTTTTGTGTTATCATTTTACAAAACATTATAAACGCTCTCAGAGTTCCTGTTTTGTATAATGACCATCATAATAACACCATGATCCAGTTCTAAAGCTAAAAATGCAAAACTATATTCTACTGGAGAGTCCTCTTGATTTCTATCCAAATGCAACTTTGCTGGACCCACAGTTGTTAACAATGTTCTTTGATTAAGGTACATCAGTAATTGGTAAAATTGTGTTGAAAGAGTCGTTAAATATAAGTTATCATTTAAACAAACACAGTGAGGAGTAAATGTCAGAAGTGAAAAGATAAAAAGGGGAAAAAAAGAAAATCTGGAAGGTTGTTTCAACTTATAAATGGATTACTTTTAAGTCTTATCAATCTGATACCAGAAGACAAGTATGAGGCAGCTGTATAGTTGGTCAAATAAAATCCAACAATCATTACTCTTCCAGTGGCTTTTTGTAACATTCAGTGCATAAATACAGATTTATACAACCTGGCCTGCCGTGAGCTCTGAGTCCTCCGGCAGCTTTTTCCCATCAATTAGACAAATTCCACTCTCAATCTGGTGTGCCCACACTTTCAGTCCCTCCTGAAACATTCAGTGACCTGAGATAAAACATCTTTAACAGGATTTATGCATCATTCTTATATGAATGTGTGTATTTGTATGCATGTGTGCGCTAACCTTAAGACATTTATCCATGCTGTCTGTGCTGGTTCTGCTGTCTGGTAAGGGTACCAACATGTCTACATTCAGCCAACATGACAGTGTGACCCACGCTGAGCACACACCTGATTGGTACTTCCAGTCTGCAGGCCTGGCAACACTCTGAAACGGCCAATGACAAAGATACTGATGGGAAAACAATAATTCATGTCTATATTTAAACATCATATAAGATCTAGCTTTAATGGTTAAGTTAGCTAAAATAGATTTTATTTTTATTGAGAGTCATAACCTTGATTTCTTAATCCCTGATTTAAATTGTTCCTAATGAATTGAATTAGCCATAACTTAAAGTCATCCAAAGCAACTTGAACAGATCTTTGGCGTGCTTCTATGAAGGGGCTGAATATCAAAAGCATGTCAGTTTTCCCATGTTCACTGTGGATCAGAGATGGAAGCTGCAAGCACCATTTCTAAATAATAATAAGTAACAGGACAACAAGATTAATTTGATGTAAAAATCCAGTGAATTAACTGTAAGCACCATAGACTTAAATGTCTGCTCTGCAAAAGAAAAAGAAAAAGACACAGACTAACCTTGGGGTCTTTGACGTCAAAGGTCCTGCAGACAGTTCTGATATGTGGAGTTAAAAGAAAAAAAGGATGCACACTGACTGTTAGTGACTTGAACCAATAAGGTTGTTGTGGAAGGATACTTTCTGGTTTTAGAGTTGGCGTGCAGTGTGACACGATCTGTGACATCGTCTTCTGCAGGGCTCCAGAGACGCTCTGAAGAGATGAGGTTTTCCATCGCAAACACCAACTACATACACACACAACACACACATGGTTGTCAAATAGAAAGAATACATTGATAAGTGTATGTCTTTGCAGATTTTTGAGCACTGCTGAAGATTATTCAGTATTAATAGAAGCTGGATGTTGAACTCTGAGTGGGATTTGCTCTTCAATTGTCTTACTTGCCGTTTTCTGCCCCCTGGTGGCCAAAAATGAGAAGTTAAAGGTCTACTTTTCTGAGTTCAAACAAGTGGTGCCTTTTTATTGTCAGCACACAGTGTCTGTTATCACATGTATTAGATTTTAAAACTTGACATTGTACTTACACTAATGATCAAAAAAATATAATTTAAAAGAATCTATGAGAATGAAGAATGAAGTTGCCTATATCAGATTTATTCTGAGGATAGCAGGAAGGGACTGTCCTAACATTGCTGCAGCTCCATTGTTGGGTCAAATTGACCAGCAGCCTCAAGAACAAAGAGAAACTTGTAATACAAGTAAGTAGTTTTCTGAACATAGATTAATTAAACAGAGAGCTACACGAATTGAAAGATTATTTCTCCCCCTGAAATAACTGATAGGAGATTAATTATTAAGGAATAGCACAAGTGTAATGTGTTAGAAGGTGCCATGTGACTTTCAGGTGAAGGTTTCACTGTGGATGGATTCCCAAAAGACTCAATCTAAAAAGACATAGTCAATGTTGATTGTAGTCCAGGTGTTCTGCGATAATTATTGGCATCTTAATGAGCAACTGAAAAACATATGAAAGCAACATCATGGACAGTAGACAATCAACATGAAAGGATTTAAGGGATGAAGGGGGCTTGAGCCTATCCCAGCAGCCACTAGGTGAGAGGTCGTGTACACCATGGACAGGGTGTCTGTCCGTGACATGGCCAACACAGAGAGACAAGCAACCACTCATGCTTGCTCTTAGGGAGAACTAATTAACCTAACATGCATGTCTATGGAGGACTGGGGGAGGAAGTTGGAGTATCTGGAGAGAACCCGGGGAAAACATGCAAACTCCACATAAAGGCCCAGCTCAAACCCTTCCCCTCCAGTTTGGGGCTCGTATCAGGAACCTTGTTGCTTTGCGGCAACAATGCTAAGGCTGGGCCCTGCAGCCCATCACATGTACAATACTTCTGTTTTTTCTATTAAGACTTCAAAACAGTCAATTAAGTGAAAAATAAAATACCTTCATGAAATTTGGCAAAACAACTTTTTCTTATATGGAATAATTAGTACAGCATTTCAATTAACTATAACGGAAATGTAAATATTTGTTTCGGCATATTTATCAGAATATGGAGTGAGATAGACCTCACATCATTTTCAAGAAAGACTTCATATTTTAACTATTAGAAAATATTTGAATATATGAGGGAAAAGTCAATAATTTATAATAAAAGTTAAGGGTTTGCACTCTCATAGGGTTCTAATTCAATTCTCTTTAAGGCTGAGAAATAAAATGTTTTAGTAGTTTAATGTTAAACACATTAACATGTTGGAATTTCCTGAAACACTTAAACATCAACAAGATTTCTGATTGATTATGAGTCGGTTTTGCCACAATTGATTTCAAATAAAGTTTTCAAATAAGAATGAAGAAAAAAAAAATCTTTAAATCAGGGGGGCAAAGAGGCAGGGATGACGAAGAATTCAGAGATTATTTTTCTTAAATAATTTTGACTTAAGGTTAAAAATTTTTAAAAAAAAAAGTAAACCTGTTTATTAAAGCAACACTTAAGTGTTTTGGGATTCGGCATCAAGTTTCACATTTCCATGTCTTATTATTTTCACTGCATGAACACTTTTAAGGGAGATAAACTAATAAGAAAAAACAAAGATGGTTGCCTCACTAGAGAATGTTTGTGATAATATGACTCACCGGTCGGAGTGTGGTTAGTGTGTCTTTGGCATCAGTATCACTGATTATAAACACTCCCAATACAGACAATCCTCCAGGCAGCATCCTGGACACCTGGAAAACATTAGGAAAAGTAAAGTTTAAAAGCCTGCGAACACAAGCCGATTTTCAGGTATCCATATTAACCATATGACGATGTATAAATGTAGAAGTACACAGCTGATTTTAAAGCATGTTCGACTATGTTTGAAAAGCGACCCATTCACTGATATTCAGGAATGGGACAGAGCTCATGCTGTCTTTGCCTACCTGTCGAGCATGCTCAGAGACCCAATCTTTGTCCACAGACTTTCCATCCCCGGCAGACTCCTCATTTTGGGGTGTCAGGGCTGCCATGACAACAAAGTCCCTTAGGAGTGAGCTCTGAAATAATCAATTTATCAATATCAATCACCCTCTATTCACACCATTCATAACATACTATCAAATCATAAAAAAAATGTAAATGTTCAAAATAATAGCTTGAGCATGAGTAAAGTAAAATAAACAAAAACACAGAATATACAGAGTGCATAAGTATTTGGATGTGTGAATTCATCATGCATTGCAAAGTGCTTTGCAGACCCTAAACAAGGTTAAAACTTGTTCAATGCAGGCCCCACAACATATTAATTTATAATGAAAATAATCATTAGTTCCAGTCTTACACCATTTCATTAAAGAAATCCAGGACATGGCAGGTTCCGATATGACAAATATTAGAGCGACCTTACCTGTCCAATAAGCAGGCCTGTGACTGGACCTGCTTGTTGTGAACATAGCTTAGACAGATATTCCTCCACAGCTTCTTCTACTATATAACCACGACCCATACTACCTATAAATGAAATGCAGAAGTCACACATAATTAGGTACTTTGATACATCCATCTCAATCACTGTGCTGAAATGAGACTAAGAAACAAACATGTACAGGATAAAACACTGCTAAACGAGACAAGACCACTGAAAATTACATTTTTATTAAATTGTAAGTGCAGTAGTTAAGACTATTAAACAACTTAAGTCTTCATAATGAGCACTTTCCCCTAACTTTAGCTAGCCGGTTGCTACATATCTTGTTATATTTAGATAAATTAGGGTTCCAATTTAACATAGCCCACAGCTTAAACTATGATTACTTCTATGTGTGGTAGGGAAATACCTGAACGAAGTGAAAGACTGGCAAAATATGAGCCAGAAAACTGGCGGCTTGCTTTTAATTTAGACAGCTGTTAGTGGTTCGTCAGCAGAGAGAAAAAACACAATTTACTACAATGCTTTGCGGATTGACGTATTTCCGTCGCTGTCCTCTATCGTCATCAGTGACGCGCATTCAAATCGTCAAGTTAAAAAATGTGACTGTTTCTGGTTCCTTTCAAGATAAAACAAGACAGGAATCCAGTTAATGTCAGACGCGTTTGATGTTTTATTGAATGAACTAGGATCAATAAAATTACAACTTGAAGGTTATTCGACAAACAAAGCCGACTGAACTGTTGTGGCTTTCAGCGGATATAGCGAGTCCAGACCTCTTTTAATATACATGTGGATTTAGTTTGAAAGTTCAAGATCCTCATCCGGTTTTTGTCTGAATGTAGTTTCACACTTTCCCAAGTTCTCTCACCAGGTTTTTGGTCACAGAATTAGTTCACGATTGCTGCAGTTTGGCGTTAAGTTTGTGTGATATTTTTAGGGGGGATTGGCGGAGATGTCGGTCGTTTTGTTGCAGGCTTTAGAGCGGACAGAGTTGAACAAACTCCCTAAAAGCGTCCAAAACAAGCTCGAGAAGTTTGTAACGGAACTACAAAATGCTAATGAAGCGCTCAAGACACAGCATGAGCGGTTCAAAGCAGACAGTGGTGGGTAATTCCTACACAATCCATATACCGCTCATTGTCCTGTCGGATACACTAAAGATACTATCCCAGACTCGGAATGCTTAAAGATATTTGTCGGCATAAAAGCTAGAGCCGTCTGTGATCCAACCTGGCAAAAACTGCTCGCTAATGTTAGCTACGGTGTCATGCTAAAGCTAGCTTTGGCGGAAAACGAGATAACGACAGGTTTCAAATATGACATTGTTTTTAGAAAAATAAATACTGGAAGTGTTTGCTGTACTAATGAGAAAAATATAAACACCCTTTAAGTCTTGGAGTTGTGTCTATGTATTTGCTATTGAACAAGTAAAAGTTAAATTGCTCGCAATGCAAGCGAAGTTTGGCGTGATGTTTCCTAACATGTTGACGTATAGCTGCGAAGAAACGATACAGGGATGTCTTTAATGTTTAAAATCGTGTCCTTATTTGAGCCCTTCTTCTGTGTTAGGTATTTACATTGACCCACATGAAATTAAACCATTCATTTTCACTTTTTAGTTTTGATGCAGCTCAGTTGAATAGACTATTACTCTCTATAATGCTGCTGTTTCAAACTTGTAATTGCCAATAGTTGAAGATAAAGAAAACTACATAACGCCTGAAGTAACTGAGCACAAATCAGAAATGCAATTTCTGTTCTTGTAAATTTCTTTCGGTGTACCCCTACAGAGCAGCAGTATTTTGACATTGAGAAAAGACTGGCAGAGAGTCAGGAACAAATCCTTTCTACCACAAGAGAACTTCATACCCTGAAAGAGGAAAATAAAAGGCTCAGTGAGTTCCTGCATGTCTTTTCTTTCACGTTCATGTTGCATCTCATGTGAAATCAGTAGCTGAAGGTCATATATACTTACAACCCAATGTTTAAAAACACTCATTAGTTCTACCTCCATGTTTTCCTGGCTCGTGGAAACATTGTTTCTCTGTGTGCAGATGAAGAGCTGAGTACTTTGAAGGGAATAGAAGATGATACCAGCGAAGAAAAACCACCACAAGAGGTAACAGCTACTAGTAATGTCCCAGGATTATGATGATGATACATTATCTGCATTATTATTGTTTTCAGAACTTTCACTTAATATCTTTAACTGAATTAGTTTGATTTAAACATAATCCATAATCAGGTGAGCATAGACTGCCCCAAATATGATCATAATAATTATGGTGTATGTTATATTTAGAGCTTCTCAAAGTGCTTTACTGTGAATCCATTCTTCATTCACTTATTACTGGGTGGGCCTCGTCCTGTAAATATTGGATGCTTCCCTCCTACCTGATTCAAATTAATGAGTCCCTGTGCAGAGCTTGAAATGCTGTTGGATCAATTTGCTTTAAATCAGGTGTGTTGGAGCTGGGAAACACCTGAAACTTGCAGGACTGCGGCCCTCAAGGACCAGCGTTCCCCACCACTGGTTCAATCTTAACCCTTGTGTGGTGTTCATTTTTTTGTTACTCAGCCAGTGTTCATGGGTCTGGTGGACCCGTTGCATTTTT
>JBBBVU010000008.1:10380486-10410610 GCA_037177055.1 Atherinosoma microstoma
ATTGAATATGTCATCATCTTTTTTTCTTTTTAAAATAAAATGACCGGTAAAAATACAAAATGACCGGATTTTTATGATGTCTTATTTAGCAAAAACAGATCTTTGGAATATAAATTTCCCTCTACCTTTTAATCAAAATGACTACTGTATCAGCTTAATTGGAAATCATTTTTCAGAGGGGCTAGTATTAATGTTAGAAGCACTGTATATTATGTGTGTGTCCACAGCAAACCAAGGCAAAGTACGAGATTGAGGCAGAGAAAAGAGAGTTGGCGAGGCTGTTGGAGAAGAGAACGCAGGAGGTGGAGAACTTGACAGGTAACACATCAGGTTCACACAGAGCAATGGAACAGAAGTATAAATCTGGATTCATTTTATGTTGATAATAAATGTTCATTCCCGTAATGCGAATGTTTTTCCCTTTTAGTCACTGGTTTACATTTGCAACAGAATATCCTCTTTTTTTATGCAAAATAAATTCTTTGTTTTCACAGAGGATGTGAAGCGTCTGAATGAGAAGCTGACAGATGCGAACAAAGTCAAGATGGAAGTGGAGTTAAAGCTGCATGATATGCAGTCCTCTGCAGCCTCTGTTCAGGTACGCATCAGATTTCATAGCAAGCCTTCTCTCTTGAAAAAACTGATTTTCAATAAATAAACGTTACTGATATTATGTGTTATAGCATCGAGAGAAACGCATGGAGCAGGAGAAGGAGCTGCTGGAGAATAAAATTGAGTGGTTAACTACAGAGCTGAAGACCAAAACTGAAGAACTACTGAACACCAACAGAGAGAAAGGCAAAGAGATATTGGAGCTGCAGGGCCGTGTGAAGAACAGCAGTGAACAGGTAACACACAAATCAACATGACATTGCCTGATTGTGTGATAGACACACAAACATGAAATGGGATTATATCTTGTGTAATACTGTTGATTGGGGAAACTGTGTTTGATGTAGAGGTAAGGTTCTATTCTGTCTGCAGTCCTTATGTCTGATAACATTTCTGTACAACAGGTGACCAGACTGGAGGGTCAGCTGACTTCTCTGAGGGAAACCTGTGAAAGCCAGAATAAAAGAGCAGAGGACCTGAACAACAAAGTGAAACAGGTAATGCCAACAAATCAATATCTTTAACTAATAATTGAAAATGAGTTTAGACACACTAACAGAAAAGGTTTTTCTATATTTTGAACATTTTGGAGAACAGAACTGGGGATGTCAAAACTATGAAAAAAATAGCCGATGTCTGCCTTGATGGCAGTTTAGCATACTGTTATCACTACCTTAACCAGCACCAAGGAGTATCCACCTGGAATGGTTTTCAGATAACAGGAGAGTCTTGTCAAAAGTTGCCATTTGATAGCACCTCAGAGCCCACATCAGGGCATCCAAAAGTTCAAGACAGATTTTAACATCAGCTGACTGAGGGAGAAACTTATTTTGGTGGAAACCAAAACAACTCATGTTTGGATCACCGGTCACAAGGACTCAATATACCAGTTGAAATTCTGGCCTTTTGGTCTGTTAGGTCTGAATGTGACCCATCTCTTAGTGTCTGAGCGTATGAATATCCCCATCAGAAACACAGCATGCTCTGGAAGAAGACTCCCAACTGTTCTAATCAGTCTGCGATTGGAAACGTCCGCTTCCTGTCACAACACTGTGATCAGAGTCGTGCATCAGTCTTGTCTGATCACAGTAGCAGCTCACTCGTTTCAAACATTGGCTGTTCTTTTCTGTTAGGATTATTAATCAGTACTATAAAGAAAATTTTCAAATATTCTCTGTTTTTGGTGTGTTTACAGAAACTGTTTGCAGTGTCTGTTTGATCAATTGTTTGTACGTCTCTCCAGGCTAAGGATGAGAAGAGTACCATGGAAGAGAAATACAGCAATGAGCTCAACGCTCATGTCAAGTTGTCTAAACTCTATAAGGTCAGAACAACCACAGATCTCTTGAAAAAAAAATCTTATTATAGTAATTAATTGTTTATGCTGGGACATTTTTTGTAAGCAATATGATCTCGATATTGTTGTGCCTATGTTAGTAAATCTGTATGGTTGGTTGTATCCTCTTTTTGTCCTTCCTATAGGGGGCAGCAACAGATACGGAGGCCAAAAATCAAGAACTAAGCAGAGCAACAGAGGAGCTCAGCAAGCTGGTTAAGGTCCAAGGGGAAGGTAGGAGTCTTGATTTTGAGTTGGTATCCAGAAAAGTAAAGAAATGACCAGACTGATGTGTTCAGTTCAGTGGATGAAGAGGTGATCTCTGCTAGTTTGAAACATAAATCACCTGCAAAAGAGTCTGACAAAGACTACTCCCATCCTCCAATGTTATTTGCTCTGAAAGACAATATTGAAATTTAAGAATAATTTGAATAAATTTAGCATGGTCAAGTTGGTCAAACCTCAACTCTTAATCAGGAAAATGCCACTCACACCTCCCCCTTTGTTTTGCATGTGTAAGAGTAGCCTTCATCATTATTTACATGCAACTGATTGATGTCATGTATTTGCAGCCAACAAGGCTCTAGAGAAGAAGGTGTCGGAGACTGAAGAGCTAAAGAAACGGATCGAGGCAGAACTTAGAGAGAAGATAAAGAAAATGGAGAAGGAGCTGGAAAATGCTACAATGAAGGCTGCAGGAAAACAATGCTGTAAGAACATGCATATACACATTTCAGATATCTTTTAAACCAGTTTTTCTTGTTGAAACAGTATTAGAAGGATGCTACTACAACCAACTCTGTTTTGGGGTTTTCTGTGGCAGGTGTGCCTTCACTGACTGAGGCACAATTGGATTCCATGTGTCCGTCAGCAGCTGCTATTGCTGCTATTGTCAAGCCTGGGATGAAGTTCTTTGATGTGAGTTTATGTTGGTTAAACCCTCCTCTGTTATATAAAGTTTATACAGTCTTAGTGGACACTCAGCAAACACTTTATAGGGAATGCACATAAAAAACCCAAAACAAATCAAAGATGATGAATCATCTTATCCTCTACCTGTGGTAACGCTGGCCAGTGTTGGTAACTACAAATAACATTCGTCTTTAAAGACCCACTATATAACTTTTCAACCTTAAAACGCAGCTTTCCGGATTTGTTTGATGACACAGTGACATCTATTATGTAAATTTCTAGGGCCTTCGAGGCTGAGAAACTGCACTATAGAACTTTCGCAATCGGGACACCACCTGCTGAGTTTTGCTTTGCGCATGCGTTACATGCTAGCACGCAAATGAAAACAAACCGGTGGTTTTGAACGCACGCCGGCAGATTCAGCAAAGAAACACTAGGAGACATTATCGGAGGAAGAGAGGCAACTAAGGAGAGCCAAAAAAGAGCAAGAGATAAGACAAGAGCCGAGAAAAGACCAGTTTTCTTACTGTCTAGAGAGAGCTCACAGTACAGGTAGGATGCAAGATGGATGCCAAATTAGCCGCCGATAGGGGGCGCGTCACTGAGAAAATAGTAAAAGTTATATAGTGGGTCTTTAATTGTGCCAAGTAAATATTCATTAACAAGCTTTAATCTCAATTATATAAGAATTCATAGTCCCTTTAGTTCAACTTTGTTGTGAACCTGCACAGATGCTGTGTTTATGGAAATGATAATGTTCCTTTTCTGTGTTTGCTTTAGCTGTATAATGCCTATGCTGAGAGTCAAACACAGCTGCAGCTTGAGAAGCAAGAGACCAGGAGAGTTAGCAAAGTCCTGGACGAGATCGTCCAGGAGGTGGAGTCCAAAGCGCCTGTTCTCAAGCGCCAGAGAGAGGAGTATGAGAGCATGCAGAGGTCTATGGCCTGCCTGTGCAACAAACTGGAACAAGCTCGAACTGTGTGTTGGTTGTTTTATTTATAAATGTTTTCTACTTCTTGACCAAGAGCTCATAGAAACTTTCATGTTGTTTATCTTTTTGCTGTCAGGAAATATACAGTTTGCAGAAGGAGAAAGAAGAGGCCAAGCAGCGCTGCGATGACCTGGACAGAAGCAAACTGAGGACTGAGAGGATGCTAGAGGACACATCTACACAGGTATACCAGTTTCCCTTTTAGTAAAATATTGTAGTAAAATGGCTATTGACTTGACTTGTTTGTTCTGATGATATTAATCAATGTTATTAATCCATTTGATGCTATAAGGGGATTGAGAAATGATTATTATTCTAATAATAATGATCCACACACAGAGTGATAATATGATGCCGATGCTTTTACTGATAAATCTCTCTCTGGTCCAGCTGTGTTCTATGCTGGTGGAGCTGGAGGAAGCCAGAGGTAATCGGGTGACCAAGGACGACGGCAGCTCTGCTGACATCTCCAGCACCTCTGAGGTCATCACCCCACGCCAGCTGTCTTTCCGCAACGTGGAGGAGCTCCAGCGGCAGAACCAGAGCCTACTGGCAAGGCTGAGGGACCTGGAAGAAGAGAGAGACAGACAGCAGACCAGCGTAAAATCAGCACGGTAAGAAATACTACCACTGGTTTAATTTGCCTTTTCCAGTACAACTTGTAGTCTGAATTCGTCTTTTTCGGGGGTAAATGATGTACATTTGCACAGTCTTCGTCACAATGGTGTAACACTGGATTCATAGTTCTGCTACCAGTGCTACTCGGTTATAGTCACATCAAGAAAGAGAGGTATGTTGGCAGAGAGAAGCTTTTTTATTGTTTCCTTTTTTATGTGAAGGAGAGAAATCTATCTAGAGATCTAATGGGTGAATTTACTCGGACATTTTAGCGATTGCTCTTTCAATGAATCAGCTCACTGCTTGATGTCTTTAACTGCCACATAATGGACATCTCTGATGTATTGCATTTATGAAATGAAAACTGTAGTCTGTCTTTTCTGGTTCCTTCCAGCATAACAGAGCTGGAGTCCAGTGTGGATAAACTTCAGAAGGAGGTAGAGCAGCTGAAAGAGCAGAGGAACCAGCAGAAACAACTGGCAGACTCCAACGCCAGGCAGAGAGACATGTACAAGGCGCTGCTTACTCAGAGCACCGGCTTCAGCCTGCCTCCACAAGGTGCCAACAAGATGATAAAAACTACCGAACATTTTTCGTGACCTTAAGAAACAAGATAAGATTCAGTTTTTTACGTTTGTCTGTAGGTCAGGACTCTTCTCCTCTCCCTGCACGTGATCGTCCTTCAGTCCCAGCTACTCGTTCCATGCCTCAGAGAGCTGCAGCTGCAGAGTCTGCACAGACGACTCAGACAAAAGCAGCTTTAAAACAGGTATGGCCAAGCATGAGCGCTTGATTTAAATTCTCCTTATTGTCGTTTAAAATGGTGAACGGGGTGAGCATCTAATTACAGTGCTCTGAGTTGATTTATATCTCTGCATTTCCAGCTCAATGACGCCTTCACCCTGTATAAGAAGGAAAAGGCAGAAAACGACAAGATACTGAACGAAACAAATGACCGTTTGCAGCGTCAGCTGACGGGACTCAGCTCCAGCCATGCCAAGCTAACATCCCAGCTGGAGTTCAGCAACAAGCGGTGTGTTAAAGTTAAAGCAAAATCTTATACTAGCTTTTTTTTCCTCCTTTACGATCCACTCTGAGATCTGTGCACCTTTGCTCTTCATGTTCTTGTGTACGTCAGGTATGAGATTCTCCAAGAGACTGTTTCAGCGTACCGCAGAGAGATCGCCACCCTCCAGGACAGAAACCAAAAATTTGCTGCAACAGCCCAGCGGCACGAGCACATCATCCACACATTGAGCCAGGACCTGAGACAGGCTAATGAAAAGCTGGCTCTAGAAGAGGTGAGGAAGAGTATTAATGGGGATGAGAATTCAGTCCAACATTATATTCTGGGTCTGTTAACATGTATATGCAACCGTTGTCCAACACATGTAACATGTTTTCCTTGCAAGTTTTTTTATTTGCTTTTGTAGGACTTTAATAGCAGTGCTGAGCAGGAGAAGAACCAGCACAAACTGTCAGGCTCTGTGTACATGTGGAGAGTTTTACAAAATGAGAAATGTAAAGGGGTTGAAGTGATGCATAATATACATCAGCATTTTTTATTTCTTTGCATTATCCCATTGTCTCATTGTTCTTTAAACACATGCCAGATAGCTTTGTGTGTTCAAACTACCATTGGATTGCTACTACGGAAATATCAGCGAACCTATATGCTGATCTCCAATAGTTGGCCGTTTGTCACTAATGTAATGCATAGCTTGTTGTTTCTTCCTCAATGATGTTAAAAACCGACTCCAAGGTCAAGTTTCCGTCCCTTCAAATTGTATTTCATGTTTGGTTTTATTTCTGTTTTCCACCTTTCGATTGAATAATTTCCCCCTCATTGTCTGTAGGTGCGCGTGGAGAACCTGACTAAAGAGAAAGACATGTTGAGACAGGCAGAGTCTCGACTCAGTCGGGAGAAGGAAGCCATGCTGGCTGAACGACGTAACCAAAACCTGCTGCTCAACAACCTAAAAACTATACAGGTATCATAGCAAAAGAAGTGTAAAGGTTGACATGCTTGACGCCTTCCTTGCAATGTTACCACTCCTTTACTGTTTAAAGTAACTGATGTTTGTTTATTCACACATCACCACAGACAGCTGCTCAACTTACTGTTGTCATTAATTGGCTTGTTGCTGTAACCCACCCAGATACTGTGAGTGGGATTGAGGCTCAGACATTTATTGGCTTAATTTTGAGAAAAGAACAGTTAAAGTTCAGGTTAAGAGTAAAGCTTGAGGACTGATACTTGTTTTCATAGCTTCTGAAGCTGGATGAATCCCGTTTACAGCCATCTTCGAGCCTGGCCAATCAGAATAAAGTGGGCTCCTCAGGAAGAGCCTTATATGCGTCTTTTAAAACAACTTGAACTAGGTGCTAATGCCAGTGTTATTCCAAAACTGTTTGATTTGCCTCTGAATGTTACTGCTGGACATGGCAAAGCAAACTAATGAACTCCAGGATGAAAATTCCGACCTATTCAAATGACTGGAATATCTAACCTTGTTTTAGGTTAAAAACAAAACAAAAGAAACATGTCTAGTTGATTCTTTCTGAAATACTCCAAACCACACATAATCATGAACTTATATAATGTCTCACCTGTTTTATCAGCAGCAACTAGAATAACTTTAGTGATATCAATCAGTTAAAAAAAAGAAGTGATATCAGCAAATCATCTGTAATGCAAAATATAGTTAGTTTTGGGTTAACGTTTTTTTCTATTTACAATATTTCTCATAATCATCCAGTTGACTATGGAGCGTACAGAAACAGAAACTCACCATCGACTCAAGAACAAAATGGAACAACTGGAAAAAGAGCTGTCTTCAATGAAGAACAGGGTGGACGGGGAAGTTGCAAAGAGACATTTACTCGGACGCACTATGGATGTATGGAAAGTCTTTATGTCATTATTCAGTTTCATAAATCAAAGTATAATTTTGTCTTTAGCATCTCACTTCCACTAATGTTTTTTTGTTTCCTCCTCCTCTTCTTCCTCCTCCTTTGCAGGCTCAGTTGTTAGAAGCAAAGAAGAAGCTGGAGACCCAGATCACCCTGGAGCAGAAGACCAGGGAGCTGCTGCGTAGCTCAGAGCAGCAGGTGGCAGCGCTGAAAGTCCAGTTGGCTTCTGCTTCCTCCACTGAGGCTGCAGGCACCTCCACCAGCACCACCACCCCAGCTACCAGAGCTGCAGGCCTCCGAGCACCATTGAGAGGTAAACAGGATGTTTGTTCACAGACAATAAACCAGAACAGTGTAGAGCAAGCTTTGGGAGATCATCTAGGTTAATGCTGTCACATTGTTTTGTTAATATACCATTTTCTTTTGTTTCCCACAGTGCGTTCTCCAGTACCAGCAGCCTCTCAGCAGTCCAGCCAATCAGAGCAGGAACTCTCAGAAATTAAAGCTCTTTTGCGTTGTGCTGAAGAACAAAACGCTGAACTAGCTGAGCAGCTGAAGAATGCAAACTCTACTGTTGAACAGTACAAGTCTGTGGTGCTGACTCTGGAAGACAGCCTGAAAAAAGAGAAGGAGGTATTACTCTTTCATTTATAAACTATAGACAACTGTTCAGATATGTGGATATTTGACTTTCTCTTTTCTTTAGTCACGCTCCCCTCTGGAGAGCCAACTGAAGGAGTCAGAAGAGGTGCAGAAGCAGCTGGAGAATCGGATTTTAGAGGTGGAGAAAATGAAGCAGCAGGACCAGGAGGAGAGAAAGAAGGCTGTGGATGCTTTGGAGAAACAAGTAAGAATGTTAAAGAGGCCACAGAAGCTCTCAGATGAGATTGCACCAGATGTTTTTATTGGAAAAAGTGATCAAGACATTACAGGGAGATTTACACATGGGCAAAATAATGGATGTTATTTTATTATTACCTGCTTTCCTGCCTGTCAGTCACATTAGTCCAAATTTGGTTTTAGATTGTTGATTGAGCACCATTTCCCCAGACACCTGACTTACTAACGTGTTCAGAAATAACCAGTTGATAGAATATATAAATTAACGGATGAATTTTACATTTATCTTTACAATCACAGTCGAACAGGAAAATTTTTTTTTTATTTCAATTACCCAATAAATCTTTTAAAGAACATGTCCATTAATTTTCCATCCTGTATTTGTCCAGGTGTGTGAGGTGCAGCGCAGTCTGAAAGCCTGCCAAGCAGAGCAGCAGGAGGCGCTGGAGAGGTCTGCTGCTGCTGTCACACTGGAGCAGAAGGCTATACAGGACAGCCTGTTGCAGGTTCGTTTCCACACACGGACACACTCACACTGGCTAATATCACCAGTCCCTACTGTCCAATTTCAATTTAGTGCTTCATCTCCTCAAACTTGATTAATCCCGTCCATTCTCCTAACAGACTAAGCTTGCAGGAGAGGCACAAGCTAAGTATGAGCGAGAGTTGATGCTTCATGCTGCTGATGTGGAGGCTCTGCAGCAGCTGAAGAAAACATCTCAACAAGAAGTAGCACGCAAGAGGGAGCTGGAAGAGGAGCTGAAGAAGATCACGTCTCTGCTGCAGGAGAAAACTGCAGCCTGGAACACGGTAGAGAAACAACTGAAGGTAGGACAGCAAACAGCCTACATACGTTTTATTGTTGGACTTATTTCACAGAAACAAAAACTGACTGTGAAATTTAACAAAGCCGGCACGCTGAGATTTCTGATTGGTTGTAACGGACCTTGTTTCAACTTTCCCTCAGGAGGACATGTCCAATCAAAGCCGCCGTTGTGAAGAGCTGGGGAAGCAGAATGCTCTCCTGCACCAGCAGATGGATGAAATGGCCACCAGGAATCGCCAACCGCAGGAACAACAGAAGCAGCAGCACCAGCAGCTCGACTTGTCATTCAGTGAGGAGGGAAAGACCACTGAACAGATCCTGGAGATACTCCGGTATGACACATGCAACCCCAGAGTTGCCTGTTTTTCTGCAGGGATGCTTGTGAGAAGACAATGAGATGTTAACATGAAACAAAATTTGAGAATGCTGTAAAACTTTCATGTAAAACCTTTATTCCAAGCTTTTTACCATGTAAGCTAGTAGTCAGGACTACTAGGGCTGAGTTTAGTGTACATGTGTTGTGTTGTAGGTTTGTGCGCCGGGAGAAGGAAATCGCTGTGGCTCAGAGTGAAGCCTCTGATGGAGAAGCTCTTCGCTACAAACAGCGAGTCGAACACCAAGACAGAGAACTGAAAGAGCTCCGTGAAGCTCTGAACGCTGAGAGGGAGAAGATGCAGGTATGAGATGGAAGGAGGAACGACTAGAGATGGATCTGTTTCATCTTCAAATCTAGCTTGTGGTTTCATAGTTAATTGTGACACCTTTGAACCATAGAAAATCTGAACTTTCTCCTGGTCATGAAAAAGCTTTTTTTTTTTAATAAGTTCTGAGCTACTGAATGACATACAAAAATCTTTGGTCTCCTCCCTCCTCTCAGGTGACAACAAAGACTCTGGCACAGCAGCAGGAACAACTGAAGAGGATGGAGAATATCGGTGCTCTCCAAGAAACTAACAGGATGCTAAGATTGGACAGGGATAAACAGCAGCAGGAGTTGCAGCAAGCTCAGGCTAAAGTAAGAGCAAAGCACTGGATTGTATTGTCTAATATCTCCTCTGTTTGATGTTGCCAGTTTAGATTTTTTCATTTATAGATATTAACCACAACAAATAGTTATTGGTTATCATCAACCATCGCTGAAATTCTATAAAAGTAAATCTGCAGTATTGCTAAAAATAAATAAATAAAATAAATACAAATAAAGTGTCACCTTGGCCCACTACCCATTACTCCCTTTGGCGCTACCATTTGGTCCTTCTGCTCCAAAAAAAGACTATAGGCACATTTTCCCCATTAAATAATGGGACACAGTGATGGTAGGAATTGGTTTATGGACATTGAAGTACCTTAGGAACGTCCTAACGTTTCCTCTAATTCTGCGAGTACTCTTTTCAACTTTTAATTTTTGTAAGTAATCAAATTATAAACTTCTTTGTCAGATTTAAAAATATATTTCAGGTAGTGCTTTACAACATAAGAGACAATAAACACAAAATCCTCTGAACTGCTTTAAAGTGCTGGTTACACAATTTAGACATTTTTTAACCATGTTTTATAAAGCAAAGAGTCACTCCAGATGAACTATGTAATAATTACCAGCTGCAGGCCGTCCCCCCCACTGACGTCACAACATGGCGGAGGGTTTTTGTAGCTGCTGGTGCAGCGCTCTCTTCAAAGTCGAATATTTACGTGGGAACAAGTCTGTTTGACTTATAAATGCACAGAACTACTATTTTTCCATAATGTATTATTATATTGCAAAATTACATTAATTCATTAACGTGTCACCAGCACTTTAAAGCCCCTTTAAGACATAATATGAATATTAATGTAAATGTGACAAATGTCTGAATGCTGAATGATTGATTAATTCTTTAATGTCACATGTCTCAAGTCTTTAAAGGGCGCAAGACTCACAGCATTCTGCTTCTCTTTATTGTTAAAAGGTGATGAAGCTCCAGTCAGACATCAGCCCGCTACACAACTCTCTGTCTATACTGTCAGAGAAAAATGGCTCCCTGCAGGCTGATAAGAGGCTAATTGAAGAAGACCTCAAACGGTGGAAGGCTAAAGCACAGGTTTGTAGGATAATGTTGAGAGAGGGGGGGGGGGTTGCTTGTCTTTCTTTGTCATTGTTCAACTTTCTCCTGTCCCTTGTGCTATTTTTTTAAGTGTTAGGTTTTCTGTCTGGAGCATGTTATAAAGATTAGTTTAAGTGATGAACAGAATGGCTGTCACCTAATATGAAAAAACACGTTCTTACAGCTTGTTGGGGTTAAAAGAAATGGGCAAAGATCATGCTTGATAAATGATAATGTCATCATCTAGAAAGGATTTGCTTTGGTTTAGGGGTAGGACATACAGTTGTGTAATTAAGTTTGCTAAGTCAAAGATAAGTCTGATTTTTCTAACAAAGCAAATCACTTGAGAATTAGTAAAAAAATAACTTCCCTATGGTGATATCAGTTGTTTGTGCACGTGTCCATAGAGACACAGGCTGCAGCACTGCCTGCAGTTTGAAACATGACTTAGCTGTGGCTTAATGGAGGGGGTAAATGCATGGTTTGGTAAACATGTTTGTCTTTTAAGAAAGATGTTTGAGATATGCTTTTTTTAGTCAGCCTTTAAAATGTAGTTACAGATGGAGATTGCATGTGCAGCCATCAGACCAAGAAGGCTTATTTCCAGAACTTACTATGTGTTGATGTTTTTATTTATCCCTCATCACAATGCTTTGTTTCTCTACAGTATACATTCTCTGTTCTGTTTCCTGCAGTTCTGTGGATAACATTTTGTTTTCAATTATTGGTTTATATTTTGTTCATATGGGGTTTGCTTGAATTTGAATGTATGTTTCCACAGCAACTGGCTAACCAACAGAAAGACAGCGACGTTGAGGAAAAACAAAAACTCATAGCTGAAAGAGAAGCTCATCAGAAACGCATCTCGCAGCTGGCTGAAGAGACGGCTAAGCTGAAGACTGAATTGGCCAGGTAAAACGCACACATTCAAAAACTTTGGGGTTACACACACTCAAAGTGCAGCATGTAATGACATATTTCCTAGTTTCTAACTAAAACACTAACTAGTAGACGCATCCTGTGTTGTGTAAATCAGATCCAATGCCAGCAGTAATTTAGCTCAGTCCCAGCTGCAAGGCCTCAAAGACTCTGTGGCCCGGATGACATCAGAGAAAGATGCTCTGAAGAAAGATGTAGAAACAAAAAATAATGACATTCTGGAGAAGAATAAGACCATCACTCAGGTGAAGAAGATTGGACGACGCTACAAGACTCAGTATGAGGAGCTCAAGGCCCAGCATGAAAAGGTGGGACTGAAGTGGGAACAGTTTGACCCCAGTGAGTATAGATGAAAACTGCAACAAGTATTCATGTATGTGTCCATGTTCCAGCTGGTCAGTGAAACAGCCGCCAAGGCAGGAAGTGAGGCTGCTCCGAGCCAGGTGTCTCAGCAGGAGCTGAGCAAAGCCCAGGAGGAGCTCAGCAAGACCCGGGAGGAGCTGAACTCTCTGAAAGAGGAAGTGCAGAAGAAGCAGGAGGAGGTGAGATGTTTAAGTCATTGCATCAGGCTACAACCCATTAATCTACCAGTCTTTTTTATGTTGAGTGTTATTGTTTTCACTAAAGTGTCAGCGAACTGATTTATTCCACCAGGTGCAGAAGAGCCAGCAGGAGTTGGAGGCAGCCCAGAAGGAAAACCAGCAGAGCAAAGAAAAGCTCCAGGATATTCAAAACCAGCTGACACAGGTATAACATAATGATGTTAAAATAAACTAGCAGGAAGTCTGTGCAATAAGAAGGTGAGGGAAAAACACCACATGTGAGCTGTGAGATCGAGTAACCAATTTCTACCAGACACAGTTGCTCCACATCACGGATTCAGTTAAGTCACTTCATTGAACATTGAAGCAAAGTGTATAAACTCCTTCAGAAAACGTTAAATCTTTCACTATTCTTCTGTAGAAACTAGGAGCATGACATGGAAAAACTATTCGACCGAATCTCCTGTTGTAATTGTAAATGATTCATCTAGCCTTCATTTATAGCATTTTGAAAACACTTCTTCTCCTTTTTTTATATTATTGTTTCACATACTCCCAAATACATGCAGATATATTCCTGAATGCTGAATTTCCCATCCATTTTTTTAGATCTCCTGGCTTATTTCAGGCTTAATGCCACCAGTTTGTCAGTGTAGTGGTGCCACATATGATCAGTGGTCTGCACAGAGGGGTTCATCTTGAAAATGAATGACTTTTTGGTATTCCCTTGTCTGACTACGTCTCCCCGTTCTAAGCTGTGATTTTTGAGTCGCTCTTTGAGCATTTCTGAAATCCTCTGCGGCATGTTTGGTGGAAATCTGTGTCAAGTTTTGACTAGAGTGGCTGTGATTGACAGTGGAAACTATGTAGGAGCTGGAATGCATCACAACTACAAAGAGTTGGTGTGAGAAAATGCATTTTAAAACAAACCCACAAATTACTGTCTCTGTTTTCACATTTGCTTTTGCAGGTCCAGTCACAGTTGTCTCAGGCCCAGACTCAACTGCAGCAGAACCAAAACCAGCTGACTCAGAGAGAGAAGGAACTTCAACAAGCAAAAAACCACACCCAGCAGGTAAATCTTTCAACACTGTTGTATGTTCAATCAGAAAATATCCACTTTTATGTGCTCTTGACTTTATTTTAGTCAGATTTTAATTTTCAGTGCTGGTCTGAATTTGCACGATTACCTGCAGAAATAAAATAGATAAACCAGCCTTAACCTTCACTTTTCCTATTTAAAGGTACAGAACCAATTAAAATCAACCCAATCTCAAGCCCAGGCTCGTCAGAACCAGTTTCAACAGAGCCAGAGGGAGCTCCAGCAGGCTAAGGAAGCCCTTCAGCAGAATCTTGCTAAACAGAAGGAGCTTCAGCACACCAACCAAGCCAGCCAACAGAGCCACAACCAGGAAGTTAACACTCTGAAGACTTCTCTCAGCCAAGCAGAGAGCAAAGTAAAAACATTCTTTTACCATCTTTGCTTGTTTCATTTGTTTTATTTCATACATATCCGTTTCAAAAAATAATTTTATTTATTTATTTAAACAGGGATGTGTTTTTTTTTTCTTGTAAGAAGTCATTTGAAATGTATGATTATCTTCCAACAGCTGACTGAGCTTCAAGGCCAGCTGGACAGCCAGCAGAAGGTTGGGAAAAGGCTTTTTTGTCTGTTTTTTCTTTGTAATGAAGTGACAATCTTTATTTCCTCAATGGATGTACTATATGTATGATCTGAGTAATGATGCATAGAAAACCTCTTTATAGTGGGCTAAACTTAATTGAAAATGCAGAAGCTAAAAATGACATGTTGACATTTGTTAACTAAAAATTTTATTTACATAATCTGAATTTACTTTACCATTTTGTTTTCTAATTGCCATTTTTATGTTAATATCACAGAGTTCATGCTGTTTTTTCTTCTTTGTAAATGCCATTTTTTCCCCACCATATTGTAAGATTGTTGCTGAGCGGGAAGCAGACATCAAGCGTCTGCAGGAGCAGCTAACTGAAGCCAAGCAAGCTCACGAAGCTAGTCAGGACATACAGGCCAGCCAGAGTTCCCAGTCCACACAGGCCAGCGATGCTAATGCTAATAGTAATGCTAACCAAGCACTACAAGATGAGCTGACAGCACTCAGACAAGAGGTACTGACTTCCATCAAACCATGACAGTGATTGTCTCTTCTAACCCCCACCCCCCTTACATCAGTAAAGGTTTTTTTTTGTATTTGTTGGTAATTTTAAAAAGGAAAAAAAAAAAGAGCATTTCCTCTTATCAATAATGAAATCTCTTTTCCTGCAGCTGTCTGATTGTAAGAGCAGAGATGAGCAGCTCAAACAGCAGATGTCTGAAAAAGAGGAGAAGACCAAGAAAGTCGTCCTTGCAGCCAAAGCCAAAATAAACCAATTAAACGGTGAGTTTGCACAGTCATAAGATGTGCAAACCTTTTCATTAGTTTGAGATCTTGTTTTAAATTTGTTAAATGCACCTTCACTCGTAGGTGCTAAAGAACAGCTCAACCAGGAGAATGAAGAACTGAAACAGAGTAAGGAGGAGCTGGAGGTGAGAATGAACGCCCTAAAGTCTCAGTTTGAAGGACGACTTCTGCGACTGGACAGAGAGCTTAGAGAACTGAGAGGGACACAAGCACACTCTGACCCCAGAGAGGAGCCTCAGGACCAGAGTGGATCAAAGGTACACCTAATCAGTGACTCACTAATATGGCCAAATTAACACTTAAAATATGGCATCAAGGTCATTGCAAGGTTTATAAAACGGCATGAAAATTTTTACATGAAGGTTTAAAAAGACAAAGAAAAAGATATTTCTGTGCTTCTTTTCTCCCTCTGACTTATTATGTCATTTTATTACAAAAGGTGGGTGATCAGCCCAGATCTTCAGACCAGAGACAGATTTCTTTGAAGAGTCCTGCTCAAGACAGAGGAAGGTAATTGATAACATACACATAAACACCAGTGACCTCTCAGTATGATGGAGAAATAGTTTTTCATGACATGTTTCGCTGAAATTTTACTCTGTAGTCAGTGAATGTAAACTGCCTGTAGCTTTTGGTGCCAGGCTAGAAAGGATTTAGCGTACATTGTAACCGCTCATGTTACTTTCAGTAACTCGTAGCTCATCAAATTGGTTGCACATGGAAACTGCAAGAAAAAGAAGTAACTGTTCTTGTATCAGCTCCAGCCTCTCTGAGACTCCCACTGCCAACATTCGACCGACTCCAAGTACTCCATCTCCTAGCAGCAAGCCAAGCCCCTCCATTGGTAGTAAGGCCACGCCTCGTGCAAGCATCCGACCAATGGTTACTCCGGCAACTGTCCCCGTCCCAACACCTACAGCCACAGTTATGCCTACTACACAGACTGAAAGTCAAGAGGGTAGGCTCTTGAAAATGAAAATATTAGAGCTTTGAAATTATCAATGCTTGCATGGTCAGTTAAAATGGTAAAAAATCACACATTTGATGTTTTAGGGTGAAATTTGTTTCTCTTTGCAGCTCTGATGAGTGCCGGAGCCACTGTACATTCTACCAGCTCTGCTCTAGTAAGCACTTCCACCTCCATAACTCAGCCAACCAGCACGCAGGCCACAGCTTTTGTCCAGCCTACTCAGCAGCAGGCAGCCAGTCATGATGCTGGGTCCAGCATGGAGGCAGAGCGGCCATCTACGTCCTCCTCTTTGATAGCAACAGGTGAGGAAGACTGTTCCTCAAACCAGAAACTTTCACATCGCTATTAAAAAACATTTATAGGATACAAAGAAAGTCTTCACTGTTCATGTTTGCTTGTTTTAACTGATGTTCTGGTATGTGTGTGTTTGGTGTGACTCCAGCAGGTTCAAAGCGAAACAGAGATGATGAGGAGGAAGAGGATGAAAACAGGCCAGAGAGTTCACACACCCCTCCAACCACTAAAAAACTTAGACTGAAACCAAAGATGCCTCCACAGGTAAATTCAAACTCAGAAATCCACATCTATAAACCAAACTAGTGCCGTCTGGGCATATTCCTTATTTTGTGCCCTTTCATTTCCTCCTGTAATATGTTGGATATGTAACCCTTACAGTATATGAAAAACTAAAGAAACAAGAATCTCTGGTTTTATGTCTCCCTTGTTTCATTACATTTTTTTCTATTCCTGTCGCCTGTAGGAAGTAGGGTTGATTACAAGATGAAAACATTCAAAATGTTTGTTAAATCACCTTCTTATATAAAGTCCCATTTCACCAGCTGATAGAAGTTCACCAAGGGCAATTAGTGTTGAAACTTCGGAGTCATATTTGATTCAGGTTTACTGCCCGCATCAAGAATGTCACTAAAACTTCTTTTTACCATCTGAAAAACATCTCCAGAGTTCAACCGTTTCTCTTCTCAAGCGGATGCAGAGACTCTGATCCATGCTTTTATCAACTGCAGAATTGACTACTGCAATGCTCTTATTTCTAGTCTCCCAATGAAAACTTTAGCACCTTTGCAGCTGCTGCAAAACTCTGCTGTCGGGGTCCAGAAAGAAAGCTCATATCACCCCCATCCTAGAGTCTCTGCATTGGCTTCCAGTCTGCTTCAGGGTTGAGTTTTCAGGTTATTTTACTGGTTATTAAGACTCTTCATAGTCATTCATCTTTTAGACATTCTTAATTATTATAAGCCCTCCAGAGCTCTCAGGTCCTCTAATAGGCAACTTTTCGAAATCCCCAAAATTTGCACAAAGACTCACGGTGAGTCCTCTTTTAGTTTTTATGCTCCACATTTGTGGAGCTGTCTGCCAGAGGACCTGAGGACGGCTGAAACTGTTGAAGTTTTTAAGTCTATTTATGTGCTTTCTTTATTCAGATCTTAGATATGCTTTTGTATGCTTTACCTGTGTGTGAGAGAGAGTGACTGGGTGTGTGTTTTTGATTTGGATGGGTTGTATGCTGGGGTATGTGAAGGCTAATTTTTTTATTTATTATTGGTTATTGAAATTGTTTTGGTATTTAGCTGTTGTGTAAAGCACTTTGTGATGCTCTTTTGGATGAAAAGTGCCATCCAAATAAAATTTGATTGATTGATTATTGATTATATTTTCTGGCAGATTTTTCATTCTGCAGAGTCATCATCTGACATGTTTCTTCTGCCAAGATGTTTACAAACTTTCTCTTGCCAGAATTGTATGTAACTCTTCTTGGGTAATCTAAGGTCACTATATCGCCTCCCAGTTGGATGAAACCTCCCTCAGAAAGATATGATAACATCCTGGTTGGATGCCCAAACCACCTCAGTCAGCTGAGCTGAACCTGAAGGTCGGAGCTCCATGTGCTTCCTTACGTTTCACTCGACAGATCCTGTTGAGAAAACTATTATTCTCTTTGGCCATGACCTGAGGTTCATTTTCACAACTCTGGACTAAAGCTATGAACAGCTTGTAAACTGAAAAGCTTGACTTTTCCCTCACTATAACAGACCAGTTCAACATTCGATGCAGCCATGTGGAGCATAACAGCTTAATGGAGCTTCTTCATGTTTAGTTCAGGTGCTGATTAAGCGTATTTGCTATTCAAAAATTCATGACATTTTTAATGTGTACAGCTGTGTAATTTGTTGTGTTACAGGTGGAAGGTGATGAGGAGATGGACGGAGAGCTGAGGGATGAGGGAGAACAACACGATTCACCAGACGACAGTCAGGTCAGTTATCAATTAAACCAATATGACAAATGATCAAGAAAATAATTTCTAAGGACCACAGTAGTTGGAAAAAAAGAGCATGCTGTTAATGATTGACGGCTACATCCAATATGGACCTCTAAAAGACTGCAGCTAATTGTGTGGTTTTGCTACACTTAAACACTCGCAGTTGGAACAACGATGGTGTTGTGGTGCTGTCAATAGTTGAAAACAAAGCATGAAAGAGCCATGCTAAGTTTAAATGTACTGGTAAAACTGCTTAATGTTGCTGTTCCACTACATATCATCTAATGATCCTACTTTTACTTACATTCTGGAAATTTGCTTCAGGGCTGCACGATATCAGGAAATCTTGCGATATGCAATAACACTGTTGAAAGATGCGATGGCGATATGACCTGCGTTAAATCAAATTTGATGCCGCTTTGATGTTTTTCTCACACAATACAAATTAACACAATTATTTTCAAACTCCAGTAGGAAAACTCTCCTGTACAGACGTCTGCGGAACTTATAGCTTGTGCTTTGATAACATTAGTGGCGTTGTTTTAGCTAGCATCAGATTTTAGTAACTCTGCTCTTCTACCTAATAAAAATCCTTTGGTCAGCAACACAACCAGATCACGTACAGTGGTGTGTTGTCATGACATTTACCATGAGATTAAAGCAACTATTTAAAAGTCCCAGCCAGCGCAGATAACCTGTTCCACGGCTTTGATTCCACCAGTGGCACGCGGCGCTTCCACTAGATAAGTGGAAGGTAACTCGTCTGTTATATCAGCTGATCACTCTGATCGATCAGTGTGTGAAATCATCCCGCTATCGGAGATCTTAAAACGCCGATGACGTACAAGATTAGCAAAAACCTCCAGCAGAGACCGGAGCTGGAAGTTAGACCAGAATGGGACGGCGGTTCTTCCAGTGAAGCGTTAACAGCGCTAATTAACACGAGATAAATTTGTCCGGTGTTCTATCTACTTCAACCTTACTAAGATTTTTGTAGCCCTTCAGTGTTAAATGTGTTTCCTCTTGTGCTTTGCACGAGTATTCTACATGTCTTGCAGGATTACCTGTTTGTAGTGTGTCCCTCTTTGACACAACACTAACCAACGTAGTTCCAAATAGCCGACTTGCATTTTTGTTTAGCCGTGTTGTTCTTCTGCATTTCCCTCGCTCCTCTTTCCGACGCCACACCTCTCACTTCATGCTATATTGCTGTAGCCATTAGCATCCACTGGAGTCCATTTGATGCGCACATAAAGCGTGAATGCACAGCAACGCTTGGGACGTAACGTCACCTTCTTAGAATATGCAAACAGGGACTGCTATTTATCACAGTTTAGACAGTTGTTGCGATATGTATATTGCGCAGGCTTATATCGCGATGAAGGTACATTTTCGATATATTGTGCAGCCCTAATTGGCTTGTACTTCTTTTTGGTAATAACTTAGTTACAAAGAATTTGAGAGAAAAAAAAAGAAAAATACTTTATTTATCCCCTAAACGAAATTATAATGTTGTAGCACGGTTGGTTGGTTGGAGAAAATACTAGAAAGTGGCATGAAAGCATTGCATCGCCGGTCAGAGTCATCGTGTTTACATGAACCGAGGTTTTCTCTGCAGCACTACCAACCAATGCCAAGTCTGCTCGTTGGGAGAGGTTATTGGGCTGGTAAACTGTTTAGTGGTAAAATAAGTAAGGGGGAAAAAAAGCAGTTTAAAACCCATTGGTCTGCACCTTGATCAAGTAAGGAAGACATTGGGATTACTGGCCGGGTTGGTAGATGGGTGGGTCTCTGGGGTAGGGTGTTTTAGAATGATTGGCTGTAGTCTTATGAATCCCTAACTTGTCAATTAACTTTTTAAGAATGTGTCTTATCTATTAAAAGGTTGTCTGTAAATGTAGGATACTTAGTGTGTGTAATGTCTTGTTTACACTTTACATACAATTAATATCTGAATAAAGACATTCAGGCTCAGACAGGTATGGATACAGATTTCTGAAGTTGTTATTCTTGGTAGATATTGGTACATCTTTGAATTGCAATGTAGGTCTGTAAATACTCTTGTTTACTCTGTAGGAGCTCCCAGTAGAGGGTTTCCCAGTCTTGCAAGAAGACATTGAGGAAGAGGGCGTTTCCCAGTCTGTACCATCTGATCCCGGCTCCCAGGGCTCCGCAACAGTTCGGGACGTGATTGTGATCGACACGGACAGTGAGAGCCGCGAGAGCAAAGATGAGCAGAAACAGGAGGCCGAAGATGATGAAGAAGAGGAGGAGGAGGAGGAGGAGGAAGAAGAAGTAGACGAAGAAGAGCAGGTCTTGCGAGTTTGCTTACATCGTGTATATGAATTTTAGGATTTCTTGTCAGATATTATTTTCTTTTTCCAGGTTTTACTTTATAGCTTTCTCTGTTTCCTGCAGTTTAAGGGCGAAGGGGATGAAGATGATGATGACACTGCTGACAGTGGAATGAGGGGTGGAGAGGACAGCAATGAAGAGGGCCAGGGAGCTGATGAAGAGGGAGAAGAAGGACCTTCAGAAGGGACGAGCACAGAGGAGAATGTGTGCGGAGCGTCTTCAGGCTCCCAGCGTGTCTCTGAGGCCACACACAGCGGTGAGCACATGCTCAGGTCTATAGACCGATTCATGCATCCTCCTTTCTTTCAGCTGATGTGACTCTTTCATCTCTTTTAGGAGAAGGCAGCAGCGGAGTCACATCAGAGTCTGAACCCCCCAGAGACCTCATACACCACCCTCCAACCTCCACATCTGCACATACCCCTTCCTCATCCTCCCTCACACCCCGCTTACCACACACACGTAGGCCGCCACATGCGCTCCCACCTCGACTCTACATCCAACCTCCAGCTCCTGAATTCGGACCCCCCCACGCACAGGTAGGGGGAATTATCTCATTTGATAACACATTCTCTCCACCGTAACAATGTTTTTTTTTCTCAACAGTCACACAATTTTCAGTGTTGGAAGATTTGTGCTTTTATATATATATATATATATATAATGTGTAAACTTTGCATTTCTTTATTTTGCTTTTAAAGCAAAAAACTGTGATAATTAAAACCTATTATACTGTCTGACATGTACTACAGAGCCTTCGATGTTGTCATTAGTTAGGCTTTAAAGGAGCTTAGTGCTCACTCATCTGCCTGAAGCCTAAATAATACCACTAAGTGTGAGATCCTCACTGTTACTGTTGTTACAGCTGCTTCACAGAGCCATGTTTTTAATTATGAGCTCAAAAGAAAAAAAAATCAGGGAATATTAAGTATTTTTCAGCAACATGTAAATATGAATGAAATTTTTATTTTGAGTCTTCTGACAGTGATGATGTGTGTCTGTTCATCAGAGACAGTCCTCTCAGCTGCGCAGACCTTCATCAGGACGTGGACCTCAACTAACCCCTGGAATAGGCACTATGGTAAGACTTGTTCACGACCAACTTTAACTTTTGGCTTTAATCACTGATCGGATTTAACGTATTTTATGATTTGCCGAAACAGTCACACTGTATGTACTGCGATAAAATATTTGTTGATATTGTGTGTTTGTTTCAGCAGCCTTTCTTTGATGATGACGACAGAATGGTTCCCAGTACTCCCACTTTAGTTGTACCACACCGCACTGATGGCTTCGCTGAGGCTATACAGTAAGATGCACTCACACATGGACATCCTCTAAATTTCCTACAGAATCAGGGAATAAACAGTTCCAAGAGATTGTGTATGAAAGGAATCTATTGCTGCAGTATTTAGTGAGACATCAGTTGCAGATTTTTTATTGAGAAACTTTAACATAATTTATCTACAGTGCAGTTTAAACAAATTATAGATTTTGATACACGAATACTATATTTTCTCTGTTGTGTTTATGTGGGTTCTTAGTACTTTACAAGTGAGATGGTGTTGCACTGCTGAAAGGTAAAGTCTGTTAAGCAGGTTATTTTATGGTGGGGCGTCACCTGTTCAATTTATGATTAAAGCACCAAGTTCAGTACATATCTTCAACACTATTGCTTGAACAAATCTGAATATTGGGACATTGCATATTTGTATTCTCGTTACAGTGACTGAAATGGCACATTTTGGCCACCACAAGCTGCTATTTCACGATTTATGGCCTTGACATACAATTAACATAAAAGTGCAGGTGAAGATATTCATTATTACGTCATAAATAAATAGTAAACAAGGACATATAGATAATGTGGTGTAGTGATGATTACATCATAACAAGTGCAGTTTAGTTCAGTTTGTTCTGGATCAGGGTATTGCTGGGTATGCATGTGAGGGCCTTGACGGTGAGGATGTTGAGCCTGTTGGACAACCTGGGCTTTGCAGCAGAAATCTTTTAGACATTGTCAATTGATCACCACCACCACAATTAATCTTTTTAGAGTCAACTAAAATACCGGCTTGATGGTTCTGTGACATGGACCAAAACAAACATCACAGATTAACCTCTTCTTCACTTCTCCCCCCTACTCAGTCATAGATGAATTTGGTTGCTATCCTCTTGTTTTCACTGAAAGTAATGCGTTTTTCTCTTAGAAGGAGATAACCATTTACATTTTCTCATGTGTTCCAGGTAAATTTACTCTGACACAGTAACACACATCCTGATTCTGACTCCTCTGTATTAATCTCACATGTCTCAGCTTTCTGTTGAGACCAAGATTATACATTCAGCCCTTGTTGTTTTAAAGCTATACTTTAATATGTTTACATTTATTTTGGGCGTGCCATTTCAGATATGAGGCAGGAAAAATGAGCCTTGTCAAGAGGGAAGTTAAGTACATCATAAGGTACAGTTAGGAAATCGAATATAGAGGGATTTAAGGACAGGTAACCATGCCAACCGAGAGATTGCATTGCTCTACATGATGTCTTATTACCAACATCATGTTTGGGCTACTGCCCTGTCCTGTCTCTAAAACTGTGTCTAATAGTCATTAATTGAAGATTCAGGTGATATTTTTAAATTTGTTGGTCTTGTCTGAGGTTGTTTGGGACTTTTGTAGGTTATACAGTGTGTTTATATTACTATGGTCTGGATTAGGTTTTTAATTGCTTTAAAATCTGTCACAATATAGCAGTTAACTGACTTCAGCCAAATTTAAGATGTCCCAATATCCAGTTTTGAAGCATTTACATCTATAAACATACCTAACAAATTTGGTCTTTTACCACAAAATAAACAATTGTTATGATATTTCAAGCCATGCTCCAACATTTCAGTATGCAGATGCTTCTTTTCTGCAGCTGTCAGTGTGACGCTTTCATGTCGGTGTTTGATCTCCTCAGCTCTCCTCAGGTAGCTGGTCTGTCCACCAGATTCAGATTTGGACCTCCAGAAGACCTGATGCCTCAGGCATCAGCTTCACACTCTGACCTGGGACAGCTGGCCTCTCAAGGAGGTAAAAACAAACAAACACATGCACAGGATGACATCTGAAACCATTTTACAGTTTGTATCTTGAATTGATTTTTTTGTGGTGTTATGTGTGTGTAGGTCTGGGTATGTACGAGTCTCCTCTTTTCCTTGCTGCCCACGATGAAGATGGAGGAGGAAGAAGTGTCCCCACCACACCTTTACAGGTGGCTGCACCAGGTATGTAAACACATACACGCATTTGACTTGTTTCTTTCATGCTGTGTCCTGCAGCACACTGAGGTGTGATGATGAACGCTGAATAATTGTTTACTGACTCTTTTCAGTGACAGTCTTCACAGAGTCGCTGCCTTCAGACAGCGGTGATAACATGGCCTCTCAGTCAGTTCCCATGGTAACTGCCTCCACTGGGATGGCTGCTGCTGCAGATGATGGAGATGAAGTCTTCATGGAGCAGGAAGGAGAGGGGTGAGAAACTCAGACTTGTAAACATGTCATTCCTCTCAGAAGAAATAAAATAATGGTGGTAAAATAGATTAAGTGGAACAGAGGTAAAAACCAACCTCAGAAAGGAATTTTCTGTTTTATTCTTCACCCAATAATTACAGCTGTCATAACACTACCATTAGCAACACTGAGCACAGTTCCTACCAGTTTTTCATTTTGTTAGTCTAGACACAACACAGAAGGAGTAGAGCACCTACTGAACTGACTCTTCTGCCCAGTCTAGGTGCCTGCTAGCTGATGGTCAAGTGTTACTTTGTGTGTTGGGTGGACGTAGCTAGCATGCAACAAAAAGACTAACTTTTACCACATGAATGCAGGGCTTAGACTTTGAGTCTCCATTAACTGTGTGTGTGTGTGTGTGTGTGTGTTTCCAGCCCCAACATTGAATCTTCTTTGGAGAGCCAGACAGACATGGAGTCAACAGGACAGCAGAGTGATGATGCATCTCTGCCATCCACCAGCCAAGACCCTGGTATTTACTTTGTTTATTGATATTCTAATTTATAACAGCATGATTCTCATTTTTATGTCCCCAACAAGAATTTTCTAATATAGACCATCATTGACTTCAGGAATCTACAGTGTGCATTTGATTTAATCTAATCTATCCTGAACGTGCTGTTTCCCACCTCAGTCGGATGGTGTTGCTGTCTGACCTATGCCTATGACCTAAGTTGTTCATTCAGATTTTTTTAAGCATTGTTCAGTGACACTGATGTTTACACACGTCATTTTCTCTCCGTTTGTTCAGGTCGCATCACAAGGAGACATATTTTTCCCAAATGAGCTCGATATAGTTTTAAATTGTTGAAGCTAATTTTTTTGCACTTGGGCTTCATCTGTTTTGATCAAGTCACTCATGAAAAATCAAGACAGACTGCAGTTGATCTTTGTTTGTGTTGGTAAATATTTAACCAAAAAGCAGTATTTAACCAACTCAAAGGGAAAATATCAGACCTGTCATTGGAGACAATGATAAAAGAAAAAGGACTGATCGGGATCTGACTTCATTAATCTTGATAGGAGTTTATGCTCTGCTGTAGCATGTGGTTGAACGTCTTTCAGGTTAAATGTGAGACCTCTAGGATGAAGGGTTTTTCTTTGTTATTATATGCACTGTGCTTGTGTTTTCTCTGAAGCTTTTCTCTTGTTTTTTTTTCCTTTTCATTAAATATAGACACAAGCAGCGTTCCTCAGCGCCGCACCGTGACAAGTCAACCTCTGACAAGCAGCCTGTCGGGTAGAGGAACCAGAGGAAGGTTAATCAGCCGCAGAGGTAAGGAAGCCCGTATTGTCCAGAAAATTGGACTTTCCTCAGACAAGACTGCCTGATTACCGCTGACCAAGAATTGTGCTCTGAAAGAATAAAGTCCAGTCAGTCAGAGGTTTAATGATCAAGCAGTTTATTAAAGTGCAGCGAGCAGCATATGACATAGACATGAATAGTTACAATGTAGTTTCAAACTGAGCTCTGGCATGTTTTAAAACTTTCTTTTCCTGTTTTTTGACATTTTAGGAGCTTTCTCTCGAGGAGGAAGAGGAGCTGTGGGAAGAGGGGGCATCGCCTAATGATCCTTTCACCTGTGATGGATCAATTATTTCGTCCAATGACGACATCAAAAAGCAACACTTAGATCACAAACTCGGTATATCCATAAACCACAAGACCAATCAAAAGATAATACTCGCACTATTACATGAGGGATGTGACCATTTTGTGTGTGTGAGTTCCTCTGGGATGAGTCCTCACACTGTTTGTGGAATCCAGTTAGTTTTAAGTTTTGTCTTTTTTGTTCATGAGAAAAGTTCGGATTTTGTAATTTTATTAGTTTTGCTCTGTTTGGGTAATACAATTGTTTTAATAAAGTGGAATAACAAGCAGCAATGATGTCATGTGGTGTTTAAAATTAGTGACAATGTAATCCTTAAATGGTAAGGATGCTTTTTTTTCTTAAGTACTTTCACTTCATATTTAATATAATGAAAAATGGGGATAAGAAAATCTAGTTAATCAATAATAGTGGTTCAGGCATTCATTTTTTAAAGATTTTCACCAAGAAAAAGCCACAGAACTTGTTTTCTTTTTTTCAGTCTCATTTCCACATATTGATGTGGAGGTCAAACTTGGAAATAGATTAGACTGTATTGAAAGTGTCAATTACAGCTCCAAGTTTCATCATAATGTGGTTCAATAAATATTGGAGGAATGTTACAGGCAATAATAAGATGATAAACTTCCCTTTTGCTATTAATTCTTCACTACACAGCAATGTAATGTTACTTTTACATGTAATCGGGTAAAAATTGCCTTTTTTGTTCCTGTAGGAGTTTAAGGTGGTAAATGGGACTTAAGATTTCTGATACTATTTAGATGGCACCAAGGATTAACTCAAATATTAGTAAAAATGGTCAATTGCTAATTTGCTGTTCAGTAAAAGCACTTGTGAAGCAGATTTTCATGTGCGTGTGTTGAAGCAGAAAGCATCAGAACAGAGCCTCTGTTGCTTTTTAGGATGTTTCTATGGACAGCGCAGCAGAAATCTGATGGAGTTGGGTGGGTGGGTGGGGCTTGGGTTCCAACCTGCCATGTTGGCAGAGTTAGCCGTCATTGCAGTAGGGCTGAGGATGGGTAAGAGTGTGAGGGCTGCAGAGGGGTCAGGTTTGGCCAGCGATGGAAAGTCGCCTGAAATCTGGACTCTGAAGAAGAGAGCTGCAGAAAAGAACAGAGAGCACCCATTCAGATGCTGTAAGCAGGCATGTTCCTGGAAAAACCTGGAAACAAGATGCTGAAATACGATGCAAACAATGCTGAAGTCAATAGAACAAGCTGTTAACAAGTCCTATGAAAAGATATAAGCAAGTACAGTATAGTTTACATATCCACCAATTGCACAACATTAGCTGCAAGTTTGAGCTACATTAGTATCCACCTGGTAAATAGAAGTCCAGTCTCGTTTTAGTTTCTAGTTTTTGTTCCCACCACAAGCTATTTCCTGTCGGTATGGTTGCATAAAGTGTTTGTTTTTTTTATGAGCATTTTGACATTGATCACTTTTTTGCTTTTTCGGATGACCCCATGAAAGCAGAAACTTTGAGCTCACACATTAAAGAAGTTATTGTCATGAATGTTCAGATAATATGGCAACACTGCATACAGTAAAGCTCTTGTATCATGATTTTTGTCTTGTAGCATGCAATCCAGTTACATCCTAGGGAGAATTACGGGGGAACAGTTCTTACGTCCAGAGAAGACAAAGTGCTGGTATCCGTCGCTCCCCTGAGGACTGGGCACAGACAGGGCAGAGGTGACTGGTGTGGGGAAGCCTTTTAGAGACAATTTGATGTTGATCTCTCCACTTAGAAGACCTGAATGTAAGATTGAAAAGAGGGGGGTGAAGCGTACATTTATAATTTCTCCTTGTCCCACTGCCTGTTGCACCTTCTGTAAAGACTACATCAGTGGGCTGGTACTTCTTCACTTAACAATTTACATTTAACCCTTTAAGGCAACATATTTGGTGCCTTCGGGGCTCTTATGCGTAAAATATACTGTATTCTAAACATTTTGTCACATCTCTTAAGTGTTCCCTTTTAATATCGCATCAAAAGTATTCAAATACACCTTGTGGTTGCAGAGATAGTCATTTTCCTAAAAGAATGGTTTGTCGAGAAAAATGGACTTAGGGTTCAAAGGGTTAAAGGAATAGTCATTCATTTGGGGAGAATTATGTTAATCTACTAACCAGCTGTGCGATTAATGCTCTTCTTCAAGGAGCTCCTTGGTTTCTCCCTGCAGGAAGGGGGGCTGCCTGGTGGGAAGGTGAATGTCTGCATAATGTCTCCTACAGGGAGAAAAGATCCATCATTAGTCATGTGAATACACTCAAAGACTCACCAAATGTTGCCCATCATTCAGCAAGTTATATTTGTGCCTTTACTTGGTGTATCTGGAGAATGACGATTTATAAATCCAGTCTTTGGACATTGTCAACAAGCTTTGGATAGAAACTTTTAATTTGTATGGGTGGAGTTACTAACTTGACATGGTTTCCTATCAGGTTTTAAGCCTATAAAGCCTTTCAGAAGTACCTGGATTTGAGTTCATATGTGACTATGTTTCTTCTCACCATCCTTAAAGAAGTACACCGTCTCTGGTTTGTTCCTGGTGGCAGGCACTGCCAGCGCAGCACTGATGCTTCCTGTTAGACCTGGAAACTCAGAGGCCAGAGGTTTGGGAAACCCTGGCTGCATCACCATGTTCCCATCTAGACGCCAGTACTGGTCACCCTTGATTTGAAAATAGAAAAAGAGAAAAAGGATTGCTTACTACGCTCTATCTTCAGCAATGCACTTTCATGTTGTGATTTCACCTCATATTTGATCGTTACTACTATAGTACTTCCTGGTATAATGTATTCTGCTAAAATATAGATGGACTTCTTATGATGGAAGCTCATTGACAAGCATTAATTTAACAAAACTTTGAAAAATTTAATACAATGTAATTACATATCCTGCACTTTAGACCCTGTTCAGCTAAAGTTTAATAAATATTTCTAAAATCTCCCTTTTTAAGAAAAAAAGGGAGTATATAGACAGAAGTTCAGACAGACATATTTGACTCTTAGAAATAAGGTCAAAATAAGAGGTTTTTACAGGAAAGCGTAACACCGCTTGCTAGCTTTCACCAACTCCAGCAATAAACCTGATTCCCATTCTGGTCTCAACATTGGATCTTGCTCCCGTTATGGCATCACAAGCAGAAATGGGAACAGTCATGACTCATTGAACTGATTCAGGAGGTACAGCGGCCGTCCTTCAATCAGGAGGTTGCTAGTTCAGCCAAGTATGATTAGTGATATAAACTTGATCAGGCAGTAATGAATGGAATTTTGCACCAAGTTTAAGACAATCTGCAAATGAAAATGTTTATGGATGTAGGTGTACCTAAACAGATAACTGTAGTATTTATACCTTGATGATGTAGATGTTTCCCTCGCAGTTGGATCGCGTGAAGACGGTATCAATAGGAGGGGGGATGCCCAGAGTGTCTGTGACATTCTGTGGATGACCCACTGAGCCACTTACAGGGTCAACTGACCAGAATAATTCACCTGCAGGGCAGACAGATACACATTCATGCACATGGCTTGTACATCCCACAGAGAACATTTTCCTTTCCCAAAGAATTTCAAAACCAGTTTTTGATTTTCAAGTCTGACCTTTGAATATGAGTATGGTCCCATTGAGGAGAGCTGTCAGACCATTGATGGGAGAATCACTGCACAGGTTGGCAACAGCAGGGACTCCTACACAAACACAGTTGAATCAGTAGAAACTCATTACACACAGACACATTGAGAGGACCACTTGTTCTACCTGGCCCTGATCCCTCAGGTCCTGCCTCCCCCATAGTGAGTCCCAAAGCCTGAGCGACATCCTGCAGGGTGCTGGGTCTGGTGCCCGCTGGGCCATTAACACCTGAGAATGAAACAGCACTTTACTTTTTTATAGCAATACACAGTAATTTTTTTTTATATGAAAAAAAAAATTAAAATGTAGTTTTTCTTGTTTGTTTTATCATTTTCAAAACAGCGTCTTAATGATAAACCAAACATTTTTCTAAAGAAGCGTAGTTGGATTTACCCTGATTTGGCTCAGATGGACTGACTCCTCCAGAGGACAGCACCAGGTGGACATTCAGTTTACCAGCTGTGGCTCCAGGAGTGGAGGGCCTCGCAGCTGCATTGCTTCCCAAAGTCTGAACATTGTGGCTGGACAGAGAGGGGTCAGATGCTGGGAAGTGTGGAGCCCCATAAGTAGAAGAAGGGATGGGCATGGGTAGCAGGCCAATGGGGATGTTTCTCCCACCTATAAGACAGAGAAAGAATGAAAGTTTTTCCTGGTAT
>JBBBVU010000008.1:10410664-10426038 GCA_037177055.1 Atherinosoma microstoma
AAAAGAAGAAAAAAGAGAACTCAAACCATGTTGTAGGTAATTGGTTGGCATAGCTTGAGGGGCGGAGCCAGAGGAACTGTCTGTCAGCAGGCTAGGGAAGCCGTGTGTATCTTGACACTGACCCCCAGGGTACTGTGGGCAGCGACCTCTTGCTATATTAGAATAAAATGACAATATAAGTTACTATGATTGATATAAGGTTGGTGTATTGATGCAAAGAGTTTTCCTAACATGTAATAGTCCATCAGGGATTCATAGTGGGTTTTTGAGAATATTGGTGAACAGAATTCATTCTTTGTATCATTCTTTGCATTCAACAGATAACACATTTAACTTGTGCAGACAAAAGATCAATCACACTTCCTAAATTGTTAATCTTTTCCTTTAAACTTAAAAATCCCTGCTTAAGGATTTATATCTTTTTTGTTACATTTATATCAAGCCCAAGAAGTACATCTACCTGTGTATGTTTCCTCACTTTCACTGTTGGACTTTCCCCGGTTCTTCTCTGATTTACGGTTCCCTGATGAAGAGGAGAAAAATGATGAGGAAAAACGATGAAGATACTAATTACTGGACAGGTAAAAAGTCTTAAAACAAGCAATAGTCATGTTTGAAACTTGGCTGAATCAGAGTTTAAACAGTTTTTTATTTTATCTTGAAAATTTACACAAGTTAATTCTATTATAATTCTTTTCCCACTTTTCCCTGCTTGACTGCTCTTATTTGCTTAGTTTTTTTAGTTTATTTTTCTGAAAGCTGTTGTTGATCGGACAAGAGAAAGATTCTTCAGTCATGAAGAAATTAAACCTTCCTTATAGTTTTCCTGCTGGCAATAAAACTGTTTCTTTTTCTTGGAGTGTTTACTCTACAGTAACAATTTCATCATTAGTACTGTCCATAGAAAATTTGAATGTCAACAATGAACAAAACGTAACTTGTTATTTTTACTAGTGGAAAAAATGACTAAACAATATAGACAGTATATTGATAGCTGTGATTATAAGTGCAGTATAAAAGCATTAGTGGTCAGTGAGTTGGTTGATGGCAGCTTACTGGAAGGTTTGGCCCTCAGAGGCTGGAAGTTTCCATGATGTGATGCTGTCATAGTGGCATCTGTGGACAAAGAAACAGTGTGTAAGAGCAAATTGAGGAACTGATATATCTACAAAGAGGCCGAGCCAGCTAATCAGATCAAAGTAACTTAGATAGTGTTTGTCCCAAAAGGTGAATGAGTTCAGATGTTTTTCTGAGACCAAGTAGTAGAACACGCTGATGTTGTGGTCATGGCCGTTTGTGCTTACCACATTGCATCTGGTAGTCGGGACAACAAGTGTTGTACCGGATGCACATTGGATCACACTCACATGACTGACCTCTCCTAAAAGCCTCACCACAGCGACCCTGACAGGATCGAGCTGGGAACAACAGACCAACAAAAAACTATCAACACAGCAACATACATGTTATTTGTAATTTGCATCTCACAAGGATGCAAAAAACAAAGTTCAGTGACAGACAAATATCATCTCACAAACTTGTCATGGCTACTATATTAGCTAACAAGTTATCCAGCAGTCAAAGAACAAAAATATTATGCAGTTAAGAGCCTTGCTTTTGTTCATCGTAACAGTTTTACTTCAATATCCTTCTCCTATCACCTCTGTTTTCTGTTTATCTATACCTGATTTTTTTTTTATTTAATCTAATTGCTACAGAAACTCAAATGTTTATTAGAAGCCAAATCAATCAGCTTACAAATCAAAGTCCAAAAAGGACAAATAGAATGAAACAACTTAAAATTCTCTTTATTTGATTTAAAATAAAATAGTCAAAAAGCTTGAAGAGTCACCAAATAGCTTAAAAGGGCAGAAAATCAATTGATGAATACGTAGATCAATCTGAAATGGTTAAATAAGAAGCCAAACATTCTAAAAAATAAAAATGATTGATTTAGCAAATGTGTAAAGTTCAAGGATTTTATATTTCTGCAGGAAATCAACACAAGTAGCTTGTAAGGGGGTCAAAAAGCTTAAAGATATGTACAACCTAAAAAGCACAAAAAGTTCCAAATATGCTAAAAAAAAAACCCTAAAAAGAAATTACTCAGTAGAAACCAAAGCGAGAAACTAAAGACAGGAAAGTCAGTCTGTTCTAAATAAGAAAAAAAACTTATAATAAATACAGTGGTAGAAAATGAAAAAGATTAACATGATTAAAGAAGACAAGAATTCAAAAGAGGAACTGACATGTGTCAAAGGCAAACACATCAACTTTAAGAAGCTCCACAGAAACTAAAACAACCACCTTAAACCATAAAAAAAAGATCAAAACAGTGTTTAAAAAAGGGCCAAACATTTTCAGAATTGAAAAACCCCAAACTGTTTAAATTAGATATAAAAAGTTGAAAAATAATTTAATCTAAGTAAAAAAAAAAAAAATATGGGCAAAAGAACTAGGAATATTGTGAAGGAATATTAAATCAACTGTCATTTATCTCACTGCTTGTACCTTACCAGTGATACAAGCGGCCTCAAAGTCTGGGCAGCATTCATTATGCTGCAGGCAGTTGAAGTCACAGGTACACTGCCGGCCTCTGGTGAAAGCCTCGCCGCAACGACCCTTGCAGCTACCTGAAAACAGAAGACATGAAACTTAATTGTCTGCTTGCACTACATTAAACTTTATAAGATGTAAACAAGTGTTTTACTAAATACATTTCCAGACATAATAAGGTAGATCAGGTTACTTATTTAGCGACATAAGCAGTAGGTTTACTACTTGACATCAGAATAGGAAAGATGCCGGCACCTACCTGGTCCAGCGGCAGCAGAGGTGATGTAAAGGCCGAGCAGGAGAAGCCCCAGTCTCATCATCATCTTCATCCTCTTCTTCTTTATCCAAAAGTTAGTAGAAACAGAATCTGATCTGACATGAAAATAGAGAGGATGACAAAGAGAAACAGTCACTGTGGAAAAAGGAAATCAAGAGGCTGAACTCTTACCTCCTCTATGTGTAACCTCTCCTCTTCTTCTCTCAAACTGTCCGTCTGTTGGTCTTTTATAAGAGACAAAAGCACTGAGACAGGACACTTTTAATTGGAATCACAAACACACGTCACCCACACACTAATTAAAAACTGCCAGGATGTATTTAAACTTCCTACGTTATCAATAAACTCTCTCCCACACAGAAACTCCTTTTCTTTATAAAAGTAACACATCACAAATTACTCTGATTGCTTTCATGGTACTCAAGTTGGAATATAACAGCAGCTTGTCTGTAAAGGAGGAAAAGTAATAAATATGTAATTCCTATTAAAAAAAAAAAGTATAAAATATGGATTATGTTAAGTCACAAGCAAATTATCCAACAGTATTACCATTTTCTTCTTTTAACTTTCGAGGTCTGTGGTTCTGCATGATTCTACTCCTACCTTCTGTCCTTTGGCTGCTTTTTCTCTGCCAGCCAACTTAAGGAATGAGGAGTCAAAGCCAGAGCTGATGTCATGTGGTTTGGACCATTTTTGTGGTGAAGTTTCAATTGTTCAGCTCAGCTCCTGGGTCGTAAAAAGTGTCTCATTGTGGTTGTCTTTCACAAGGAGAAGATGAACCGATTCAGAGAGGAAATCAGTGCAAGGGATCAACCTTGGGAGACATTTAGCTTAGTTTAATCTGGATAGATGGCATCGGTATGGAATCCATCTTATAGGAATTTATCTTCTCTTGCAGAACAGATAACCTCAGAGTTAGAGAGGCTGAATTTTGAACAGATCAAGCAAAAATATAGCTTGTTGCTACTTTATCAAACAATTTATAATCATTGGGTGTCTGATCAATGATGCATGCCGGTTTGGTTGCATTTAAAGACAACAGTAACATGTTTGAATTTAAACAAAGATTACACTAAGTCTTCAAGTGAATTGCAATATTTAGAAAACCTTTGTTGTTGTTAGAATTGTTAACATAAAAGGGTTGTAATGAGAAGAAGCAACATTTAGTCGGTTTGACATGTGAATGTTCAAAGTCCAGTGTCTTGTCAACGCATCCATCAGCAAAATCCTCCCCCTGTTTTCTGATATACATAATACCACAAACAGGTGACAAATAAATAAGTCTAACCCCAAGTTCCAAAAAAGGTTGTCTTTTTGGAAATAAAAACAGAATGCAATGATTAGCTAATCACATAAAGCCACATTTTATTCTCACGAGAACATAAACAATAGTATTAGATGCTGAAACTGAGACATTTAACCATTCATGGAAAATTGCAACAGGGTACATGTTTGCCATTGTGTAGCAACCCTTCGTCTTTTAGCAAGTATTTGTAAGCATCTGGGAAGTGAGGATATCAGTAGCTGGTATTAGGAATGTTGTCCTATTAAATAGTGTTGCAGGATTCTAGCTGCTAAATATTCCTGGACCCTTGTTGCCGGATTTTTCATTTCATGATGCTCTAAATATTCTCTGTTGATGAAAGATCTGGACTGCAGGCAGGCCAGTTTAGCACCCGGACTTTTCTCCTGCAAAGCCAAGCTGTTGTGATGGATGCAGTATGTGGTTTAGCATTGTCTTGCTGCATTATGCAAGGCCTTTCCTCGAGCTGTTGTCTGGAGCAGATATTTCTCTAAATCTGCTGTGTACTTTTCAGCCTTGATAGTCTTCACAGATGTGTAAGCTTCCCATGCCATCGGCACTAATAATGCAACCCCATACCATCAGAGATGCAGGCCTTTGACCTGTCTGCTGGTAATAAGCTAGGTGGTCCTTCTCATATAAAGTCAGCTAATACAGCGTCCATGGTTTTCAAAAACAATTTCACAATTTGATCAATCTGGCTTTGACCATTTTAAATGAGCTTTGGCCAGAAGAAGTTCTTCAAAGTTTTCAAAATTTAATGTTGAGGAACATTTTTCAGAAATTGTTCCACAATATTTTACATGCAGCTTGTCATGGATTGGTGAACCTCTGCCCATCTTTACATTTGAGAAACTCTGCCTTTCTGAAGTCCTCCTTACACCAGGCAATGTTACTGACCTGCTGCCAATCAACCTAATTAGCTGTCAAATGCTCCTCAAGTTTTTTTTATTTGTGCCAATTAGTCTTCCAGTCTATGTTGCCCCTGTTCCAACTTTTGTGAGATGTGTTGCTGCAATCAATTTCAAAATTAGCTAATATTTTACATGAAATGTCAAAATGTCTCTATTTCCACACATTTTTTATGCTCATAAGGGAATGAAATATGGTTCATGAGATTGACAAATCATTGCATAATGTTTCTAGTTTACATTTTACAGAGCATCCCAACTTTTTTGGAATTAGAGTTATAAGTTAAAGCTCATCTCTTGACTCCTTTGGTAGTGGACATGTGGCGGAAACTTTATTCTGTGGGAAATTTTTTTCGCAAATATGGTTTGAGTCCACTTTTTGTGAAAGATTATTACAAATCTATACTATTCCGTATTGGGATTGATCACCTTGCCATAATTAAACACTTCCTGAGACAACCTTCCTTCATAAATGGGGCTCAGTTGGTCATTGAATGGTTTGATGAGTATTAAAATGTAGCAAACACCATGACTTAAACGGATATCTCAAAGTGTGAAAAAGCTTTTTGACATCTGGCACAAAGCAGCATTTTGGACCATGTGGTTGAACGATAACACAAAACCAGTGAGTCACTGGAACAGACCATCGCACATAAACACACCCACTCATTTCCTATTCACCTGCTGGACTTCACTGTGCGTTGGTGTGTGTGCGCTGCTTTTTTTCATATGCTTCAACTCTAACAGTCAATTATATATGTTTGGCAGCCCTTTAATGAGCCCTCAGGGAGGCTTGTGGTGACGGCAGGGTATTGTATTGGTCAGATGGTCAGATTAAAGAAGCCCGTAAAACCGTATAAACACCCTACACTGTGACCATGCACAGACTGTAGGACGCATGTTTAGAACACCACACACAGTTTGTAGGTGTCAAGAAATGAGACTCCAGACACGCATCATGTGTTTAAAGAGAGTCTGGCAATTGAAAACACGACAAACAGAAGAACAGAGAGTCTTTCAACTCGCACATTTAACCTTTAAATAAAACCCACAAAGTCAGACAAGTCACTTCAGTCGTGGTTTTTTCTCTGTAGCTGCCATTAGAGTCAACAAGACACCTGTTGATCTCTTTGTAGCTTTCTTTATTTGTGTTGCTGTCACTGACAATATTACTGTGATGGTCTGCAGGCTCACATGACCTCATCCTCCCTTGTGGTTTTTCTTCTGTGTCCTCACTTGTTCCAATTCTTTTATTTCAGCTTTATAGTTACACTGATTTTCATGGTGAAGTTGTATTTTTTTTTTTGGTGTGGAAAAGATATCAACATGTTGTTTACTCTTTGTTGATTTGGCTGCATCCACACATTAGTTACATATATTTGTTTCAAATCGTTAGCCTCATCGCATAATGGCCTGAGTCATATGTTAAGGTTTCACAGGCAATGATGCATTGTCAATCAGCAATATTAGGAGAGTACAGGTTAGACGGATATCACAGTCAAGACAAACTATGTCTCAGGAAAATATGCTATAACAAAATGTGAATATTCACTTTTTACATTTTTATATTCTCTAATATGTTTGGATTTTTCTCTTTTCAATTAAAATGATAAAATTTATATTTACATAAATATAAAAATATATATTTACAATACAAAATTATATTTTCCTGAAATACAATTTTCCTCAATTTAAATTAGTTGATCTGTGCTTATAGCCCCATGTTTATTTATCATTCAGGTTGTTTATAGTGGACAACCTTGCACACATACAAACAGACAATACATACAGATTAAATGCATGTTAGTGAGTTCAGTCAGCGGCTTCTTCCGTTTTGCTGCAGTGATGAACAGTAGAGATATTACCTGCTACAGTATTACCCCTTCACAACGAACGCTTTTTCATTTTTCACAACAGTAACACTGTAGTTTAACTTTAGACACTAATAAAATGCTTTACATTTGATTAATTAAATTTAAATTTGTTGCACTGTATTGAAAATATAACTTCTAAGCATTATTCTTACACAACATTTACACAACATTAATACAAAAGGAAAAACCTGCTTATGTAGTAGCGCATCCGGAACTGAACACTTTTGATGTGTTTCCAACCGCGCAGTTTAAGAGACGAACCAAACACCCGTCTGCCGTTTATTTTCCTTTCTGAGTCGTTATTGTGTTTTGCTTTACTCAACTTCGCCCTGTTTGTTCATATTAAAATAAAAGTTTACTGATTCAAAAGAATTTCACCAGAAGAACTAAAACAACCGAGAGCCTGAAGTTAGCTGCTGAGGTGAGTTAACAGTGTGTCAACTTTCTGCGTGGCTGTCAGCGTGGGTACCATTGGTGGGTACTCGTACTCACTCAGTGACTAAAGATGACAAGCTATTTGTTTTACAGTAACTTTACACTTGTTGAGTTTATCTGAAAGATTCACAAGTCTTCTTAAGTTTGATGGTGAGTTTCGCAGTTATTAAAATGTACCTAAGTGTTAATTAAAAGAAGACAAGAAAAATTGACAACTGATTTCCAGAATTAGTTTAACAAATAAACAAGGTACATGGGGGGAAAAAAAATCTCTTTTTTTAACGATTGTATTGAAGGGTTGGTTGTTACTATTATATTGCTATATTTATTAACTAAAAAATAGGATAATTTTTATATTGTCAAGGATTACTTGAATGCATTGTAACTTACAAAAAAATATTATCAGCATGTTGTCGTGTTTTATAAATGTTTAAGGACACGTGGATAAGATAAAAATGGTCCTTTTTATTACAACTTTAGGGATAATCGATTATTGTTAAATTAGGATAAGTCGTTGTTGTGTCTTCTAAAGGGATAAATATGAAGGCATGTTTTAAATGTAAATTGAACGTTTTTGTTTTGTTTTTCTGTAACTTGGCCACCACATTAAAAGCCTTCGCTACCTCAGTTAAGAGGCCTAACGGTGATACATTAATCATATTTGCAGCTTATTATAATTGGTTGGAAAATATCAGATATTTGTAAAACTAAATTGATACGGTGCATTTCTAGTACACCTGTAATAGTCTTGCTGGATGTTTTTCAAAGAGTATTTTGATGTGAGCAGCTCTAAATGCTGAATTTGTTCTTCTGTATATCATAATGAGTTCCTCCTCTTAAGTTGCCTTTGGTTGTGGTCATAGTTACTTTACAAATATTGTTTTTTGTATACACAGCACACCTGTAGTTTTTTCCAGTCCTTTTTTCCTTTTTCTTTTTAGGGTAATTAAATTTCAACAGCTGTAGTTTCTGAATGTATAAAAGGAATTTTATCTACACTGAAAATCTTATGAGAGTGGGAAGAATATTTGCGCAACTTGAGCTTAAGTGACAAGTATAATGTGGAATATTTTCTCTGCTACATGTACTGACGACATTTTGTATCAATCACACTCATTATCATTTTCTATTGAAAGAATTTAAGAAACATTTCAGAGAAAAAACCCGTACATGTCTCTTAAACTTATTCCTGTGCTTGCTTCATAAAAGAAGAGACAAGTTTCAGCCCCCTGTGTGTGTCTACAGTCATGTTGCTTGTAGAACCTGGTGTGTACATCGGCACTGCAGCCGACCTGAACGACAGCCAGGCACTGGTCGCTTCATCCGTCACTCACATCCTCTCTGTGGACTCTGCGGACCCCAGTCCACAGCTTCCTAATGATGGAGACTTTTCCAGGAAGTGGATCAATGTCTTAGATGAAGCGACGTCTGACCTCCTCAGTCACATGGATGATTGCTCTATGTTCATTGATGAGGCGGTGAAAGCGGGGGGGGCTGCACTTGTTCATTGGTAAGGCTCAGTCAGTCAGTAGCAGGATAAGTTCAATTTTTAAATGATGTTTTTTTTTAAATTGATTTATTAATTATTCTTGAGTTTAACATTCTGTAATTACCTCTGCGTTTATATTACCTTTCTCTTTGTTTTTAAGAAATTTTTCTTGTTCATGTTTGTCAGTCAGGCGGGCCGGAGTCGTAGTGCCACCATTGTGACCGCATATCTAATGAAGAAACACGGTTTAAGTTTTAGTGAGGCTTACCACAGACTGAAGAGTGTCAAACAAAATGTACAGTAAGTGTTTGTGTCCTTTTGGATCACTTTACTTCAAACTATTTTTAAATATGAGTTGAAATCTGTGTTTTTGTGACATGTGCTTCAGAAGTCATTGATGAAGGAAAAATCACATTATTCATTGACAGATTATGTAAAAGCACAAAGATACTTCACTACAATAAACAGATATTAAAAGTTAACCTTTGATATGTGTTAAGAATGACTGGGGATTGACTGGTAAAAAGATGGATGGAAGATGTGAAAAAGAAAGCCCACCCTCTTTCAGTTCCAAGCTTCTATGTATCAAAATCTACAATCATCTGGTGCTTTCTAGGTCCTGGTATTAGGTAAATAAAACCTCATTGCATGACATCATGCGATTTATTTATTTTATTAAATTAAACCAAACTGCAGAAGCAGCATGTAGAACCAAGTCCACTCTTACTGCTTCTATAGTGGACCAGAGGGTAAGTAATGCTTCTTATGAAACATACCGGTAACTGATTAATTGGTCTTAAACAAGTTTAGGCAGTTTACAAGTCTGGAGCATTCAGGTGTGTGTTAACACACTGCCAGGGAGGAAAGACATCAGCATTGATCTTGTAGAAGTGATTGTTGCTTTCAGTTGATCGGGGAAGAATTTAAATTTCTGAGCACTTTGGGGTTTCATCATTTTACAGTAAGAGAAATGTATTCACTAGTAAAAAAACATTGAATCATCAGTCATACAGAAAACAGTTGTTGCTGCTGAAGGTGTTCCTACAAGCAGTTTTGTGCATGATTTTGTACACTCTTTCTGCATTTTGGCTTAGTTTTTGTTCAAATTTAATATCAAGACTATATAAATTTGCCTTGTGATCATATGAAGTTGCATTTATTTCATTTTAAAAGCGGATAGGAGCCAGATTACTTAATATTACATCCTGATATGAAAAACTTCACAGTTAAGGAAATAGGACTCTGTACACAGGAATGGTGCTGCAGGATTTTATGGTAATATTATTTAGGAGAAAACATTACATGACATTTTATTTAATAAAGTTAACATCTGAAGCAGATAACATGAGGTTAAAAAAGTGAACTAATTTAAAATCCGTCATGATCTACTTGATGAGAAAAAAGCTATAGCCTCTGAAGTAACCTTGAAACTCACTTGACTCTTTTTTTAATTTAGTGCAAGGAAAATTACCAGTGAGTATATCAGGTAATGTGGAATATTTCTGAGGGATCACAAAACTCAATATGGAGAGCGTGTTCTCATAGACTTTAAAAGAGCCACCACTATTATTACTGAGGAAAAATATCAGATCAAATGTTCTGTACTTCTAAACAAGACAATGCTGGTTTAAAGGGGAAAACTATTCATATTCATTAGGTAATAAAACAAAGCTGAGAACAATCAGAAATTACAGATCTCTTGTTCCTTCTTCCCGTGGTAGGAGCCGTGTGTGATGCTGGTTGGAAAGGAAAATCAGATTTACTGACATGAGGCTGATGTGTTTCAGAGTTAACAGTGGTTTTGAGGAGCAGTTGTGTCTGTACGAGGCCATGCAGTGTGAGGTGGTCACATCCAGTCCTTTGTACAAACAATACAGACTGGCCAAGATCGTCGAGAAATACCCAGGTGACCAAGCACACACACACACAGTCAGTGAAATATGCAAACGCATGCATGCTCACTTTTTAGACAAGTCATTATTTTTGTAGTTTCCCATTTATTATAAATTTGTGTGTGTGTGTGTGTGTGGTGTGTGTGTGTGTGTGTGTGTGCAGAGTTACGACAGGTTCCCAGGGAGATTTTTGCCAATGACCCCGCCAACTCCAGCTGTTCTGAGGCGTCCTATAGATGCAGGAAGTGCAGGTGAATGTTGGAGATGTTATATTAGCTAAATGCTTCAATGTGCATTTTCCTTTGATAGATTTTAATGATTGTCTTTAATAGATTTCACTTTCTATCAACTTATAACCTGTTGTTCATAGTTCATACAACTTACAAGAGCGGAGTAAGTTAAAACATGAAAAAACTAGAGGAAGATAAAGAGGTACTCATACATTACCAAGTACTTTTTCTGCTGTGTATATTAAAAAACTTTAACTGATCTGCTGAAATGATTTGCTTCTATGCGAGTTTGGGCTTTATGATGCTGCAGAGGGAATCGTCTGCATCGGTAAACTCTGACCTCTCCTCTTCAGACGAACTCTATTTCGTGATTCCAGTATTCTAACTCATCCAGTAGGAGAGGGAGCCTCAGCCTTCAGTCACAAGAAGTCCAGCAACATCACTGGTGAGAACACAACCACAATGTGGACACTCATCCTATGAATCATTAGACGTCTCATTTTCAAGTCAGTAGTTGATTATGTTATTGATCTAAAACTAGAAACTTTGAAAGAATATCTTCATGTACATGAATTTCTTGGACTGGACTTGGACTGGTTACAGGATTATGGAATTTAAACTCTGTTCCAGTGTAACTTTTATACCACTTCAAAACTTTGAATTGCTATCCAACAGCTAGATTTCCATTTAACATATTTGTTTTGTTTTCATCTCATGCAACTAAATTTGATCTAATGTTTGTCTTTTTAATCAAATAATTTTTACATTTTCATTAAATATTTATAATGTTTTTTTCTCGTATAAGATGATTACTTCAATGAACATGTAGCGTCTCATTAGCACCCATATGAAATGTTTATTTTATTTAGGAGATGTCCAGTGTACTTCATATTTTGTTGAGCCGGTGCAGTGGATGGAACAAGCCTTACTTGGAGTGATGAATGGACAGGTAATATACCGTTGCTGCAACAAATAACAGACTTTGCTTTGTGTCATTTTCTGTTTAACATTATATTTGACTTTGAAAGAATATATATATATATATATATTTATACAATTTTTGTTAAAAATTAAAATGATTTGAAACCCAGGTGTGAGATAAGATTATCACTGTAGGGGAGATTTTTTAAATGCTACAAATGAGATGATGCAGCTGTTTTGAGTTGGAGCTACATAATATTCCAACTACACACAAAGACGCTACAGTCGTTTTTATTTAATGATTGAATTACTTGATACTTTTTTTTCCCTTTATTCCTCATCTTTTACTAGCTTACAGTTGTAATTCTCTCTTCTTTCCTTGTGTAGCTGCTCTGTCCGAAGTGCAGCGCCAAGCTGGGCTCATTCAGCTGGTGTGGAGACCAGTGTTCGTGTGGCCGTTGGGTCACGCCCGCCTTCCAGCTGCATCGCAACAGAGTGGATGAGATCCGGCAAATTGGCGTACAGAAATAACACATTTAGACACACAATGTTAATCAATGGTTACGGTCCTTTCAGCAGAAAATGAAATAACTCAAATCTCATCCAAACACATTCTGAATAAGAAACATCATTTTTCCATGTAACAAGTAACTGCAGCGATGCTGTTGAAAGTGGATGATCTTTAATTACCATTGAATGTGTCAGATATGTTTGATGCACACACGTCACTGTAAATAAAAATATATTTGTAAATAATAAATGGCAAATGTATCCAAATCTATTTTACTGATGTTTCTCCTCCACTGATCAGCACACAGTCTGTGCACACAAAGGCAGAAGCCTATTAGCTTTGATTAGGAAATCAAAACAAAGATTTAAGATCTGACTCAACTAAAAGTTTGTTTTTTAAAAATGATCCTACTTTTTTTAAAATTAAACTAGCGATGTTATCATACCATCAAGTCAGCATTAATTCAATTTCTTTAAATTTAACAAAACTTTGGCCTTTCTCACATTGGACTGTGTCTCTGGGCTGCATTCATTTATTAATAAAAAAAAATACAATAAAAATAAATAAATATATATATATATATATAAAGAATTGTGTTTTGGATATTTCCCAATACTAATAGTGATTATTAGTGGCAGAAAAAAACCCCCCAGCCATCCCTTTTTTTATCTCTGCTATGATAAAGGGTTTATATAACGGGAGGCAAACCATAAAGACCCACAGGATGTTCTGTTAGCGTCCCAGTTGCAGACACTCCAGGGCACCTTCAGATCTTCTTTGCTCGGCCCTGACTGCTCAGAGCTCTTTTGGTGACTTGAGGACGACCTAATCAGTATTAGGCGGGTGGTTATAATGTCATGATGTTACATTATTTAAAAAAACTGCACACAGACTCTTCTTATAAACCTCGGCAGTTTATGTCACCAGATTTTGGGTCAGACTGGTTTCACATTATTATCTTGGATTTTTAAGGTCTAAGTAAAACCAGATCTACTTCTCATTATACCAGGCAAAGATCAAACTTGGGTAATCCAAAGAGTTGACCGTGTCAGCTCCTGTCCTTTAGTTTGCTCAATAAATTACAGATTTTTTTTTAAAACTCTTGATAACGCTGACAAAGACCCTCAATAAAATTCACTAAAATAAGCAGCAGTTTAGAATGTTCCGGAGAACTGAAGGGACCAATAGTTAAGATGTTCTGCAGAGGACTTTAACACCCCTGTGGAGCATTTAAGAGGATGGTGAGACTGAAAATGTCGGTCTTTGATGTTATAGCTACTATTATAGATAGATAGATAGATACTTTTTTATTGATCCCCTAAGGGAAATTGATGACTCAGCAGCAGCACAAAAACAAACAAAGCACTATGCAACAATAAAAACAAGCAACAAAATATATAATTGAAATAAAAAAAACTAAAATGACATTATATTAAACATTACTGTCATCTTAGTCACTTTTATAGGATAATTTCAGTGGGGTTTTAAACTATGTTGTTTTTTTGGTTTTGTTGTTGTAGATATGAGCAGCCAGTTTGTCTCAGTATCTTTGCTGTAGGTCAGATGCAGCAGCATCTCTGAAGCCAAATCTGCTCTTCATTGAAGTTTAAAGCAAATATCAGACATCCCTCATAGTTAGTGTTAAGAAGTTTCTTGTTTCTTATAGACAGTTTTGAAGCTGCTTAATGACTTTTGGTTACTGATTAACAAAACAAAGTGATATAAATACAGTTAATAAAACAATTTTATTCTTTGATTTGTTATGCTAAATATTAAGAAAACATCTATTTACCAGTAATCACCATATCTTAACTGCTAATGATTATACGTTAGAAAAAGAAAAAAATGGTAAAACAGTAACTAATAATTGAGTCTGTTTTGTCATTGAGTATTTAGCATTTACAAATGGGTCATTTTCTAACTTCTGAAAAGGAAAAAAAAACATTCACAGCTTTAATCTGTGTGCAATAGATGCTGATATTTCATAATAATAAAACCAAGACGTGTGGTAAAAAGAACTTTGCTGTTTACAATGTGTAGTCTGGATCAGATGTGAGATCAGTGAAGTTGTACTTTGCAGTAATGCATGGTGGCCACTAGATGGCACTTAAGCTCCAGTGATCACATCAAGACCTCTTTCAGCAAAAGTCTTCCATACTAACTTCAGTGGCTCATATTTAACTTTTTTTATTATTATTTATATACCATCTGACTTGATGGTCCAGTTTTAGATACCAAAAAACAAACAGCAAACACCCCCCATGCAGTGACAGAAAGTAAAGAAGGCCTGAGAACCAGATGAAGGGATGGAGACCATAAAACCGTACATCCACATGAACAGAACACATAACAAGGACTACGTAATAAACAAAGGAAAGAAATTAGGATGTGATTGTGTCATATGAGGTGATGACAAATGAAAAACGGGTGGTGGTAAAATATTCAACTTCTACTAAAATGTTTACTATTTTAGTAAAAGTTTCTGTTAAAGTATGATTGAAACAAGTTTCATACAAGTGCAAAGTTAACAGGAAAGTAATTGCCTGTTAAATTATGATTGAAATATGAGTCTTTTTTTAAATCAATTTTCAGTGGAAAATATGTCATGCATCAGTATGCATTAAAGCAGGCTGTGGAGGTCTCACAGCAACTGAACATGCAGTCTGGCCAGATCTCTGTGCACCTCAAAGTACAGTACGTGGACTGTTCCAGTGGTATAAAGTGAGGCTGCTCCACCAGTGCTGGACTGTAACTCAGCTGTCCTGTCCAGCAGATGCCTGGAAAACTGGAGCACACATTGGAAATTTAGCACGCAGGAGAAGGAGGAGCGAGAAAAGTAACCTGCCAAAAAAAAAGGGGGGGGGGGGGGGGGGGAAGAAAAAGAGGGGGGGACCCCCCCCCCCCCCCCCCCCCCCACCCCCAAAAATCTCTTTTTGGAGAAAGAGAGCTTCGCAAAGTGAAGCCCCCTTTTTCTT
>JBBBVU010000008.1:10426138-10472185 GCA_037177055.1 Atherinosoma microstoma
CCCCCCCCCCCCCCCCCCCCCCCCCCCCCCCCCCCCCCCCCCCCCCCCCCCCCCCCCCCCCCCCCCCCCACCCAAAAGCATTGGAAACGGGGTTTAAGTAAGGTAAAGAGAAAATGTGTGAAAATGACAAGGGAAGACAGAAAAAAAGAGATGGGAATGTGGCCAGAGGTTTCCATACTGTCATAAGTGCTGCAATTGGGAACCAGTCAGACGGGACTACCTTTCCAGCTTCACGCACACTTTATGTTTGAGTGGAGAGAACATGGAAAATAAATCTGTAAACTTTACATAGTCTACCTGCTGCTTAGGATGTTACAAAAACTGCTTCTTTACACAAGCATGTCTGGTAATTCTCTCCATTAAGAAAGAGACACAATCAAATGGAAATTTAAAGGCAAGAATATGATATATAGATTAAAGTAAATGATTGATAATTGAAGCCCAAATGCTAATCAATAGATCAGTATGTCTTTGTTAATGTTTATGCAAATATCAAGAAATGCAGAACGTGACCTCCTTTTGTAAAACTGTTAAATATGATGCCAAGATGCAATCAAAATGTATTAGAAGGGAGCATAATATCAGAAATGTAAAGTGCTTTGAAACAAAATATGAAATTAAATCCCAAGTATTCATATATTCTAAAGAATGTTCATTTATGTTTCAAAATCTCAAAAGATGTGAATCTGGACATTTTTGAGAAATTTTTGTTCGCCCAAATCCCACTGAACCCAGGGGAATCTCTTGGAAAATCAGACATGGTGTCCAGTATCACTGAAACTCAGGCACTCAGCTGTTGGTTTGCCCTCCCAGTCCAAAGACATGCATGATGGGATAGTTTAATTGGTCACTCTAAATTCCCCCTAGTAATGAGTATGTTTGTGACTGGTTGTTTGTCTCTGTGTTGGCCCTGCGATGGACTGGTGACCTGTCCAGGATGTGCCCCACCTCTCGCCTGCTAATTGCTGAGATAGGCCCCAGCCCCCCCGCAACCCTGAATTGGATAAAGCGGTACAGAAAATGGATGGATGGATGGATGGATGGATGGTACAGAAAATGAATGAATGAATACATCTTTGTAGGCAAGGCACTTTATGAACATAGTACATTTTATACAAGGCAACACAATGTATGGAATCTGCTAATTTTTGTAAATTTACAGCTGATTTGCTGAAATATTCCCTTTTTTAAAGAATAATGTAACACGTGTATGTGTGTGGATGTAAAGTACTCACAAGGATACACAGATATATGAGTTTATATATATATATATATATATATATATATATATATGTAATATAATGTATGATGAGCTGACTAACTTTGTATTATTTCTATATCTATATTAAATTGGATTTACAGTAATGATGTGACAGACCACATCCTGATTAAAGTTTCTCTTTCTTATATGCCATTCCACATCCTGTTTAATTTATTTGGCCATGACTCTCCTCTTCCATATCTTCTCCCCCCTGCTGCATCTCCCTGACTGAGTTCGCCTGCACCTGATTAACCACACTGGTGCCTGATTACTCTCAGTCAGCATATAAGCTCCACTCATCTATCTAGTCAGCTCCTCACAGTAGTGTGTGTGTGTGTGTGTGTGTGTGCGTGCGTGCGTGCGTGCATGCTCGTTTGTTCACGGCTTCTCCTTTGCTTACTTCTTGTGTTTTGAGTCTGTTGATTAAAAGGATGGTTTCTGCTAAACCCTAATCTGGCTTGACTGCATTAACCTGCCGCTCTGTGTATTAAGCCACTTTGATCACCTTTTGGATTTGTTACTTTGATTAGACTGATTACCTGTGAACTGAATTCCTGCAATGAAATAGGAATTTTGGAATTGGTCCATCCTGCCTACCTAATCTGCTTCAAGTGGAGAACTCAGTGAAAGCACTACACTTAATGCAGCCATTTACCAGCCCTCACTGATGTCTAAATTCAAAGGAAGAACTACTTTCAATCTTTTTTTCTTTTGGAGAAGTCATCCAAAGCCAGTTTGTCACCCCAAAGTGTCCTTGCGTGTTATGGTGGTATTCAGGCAGCAAGGGTAAAGTCTCACACTGAGCAGAAATAAAACAGATTATATGTCTATAAAAATATGTGATCACATTTACCCTGATTGGCCTGGAAAAGATCTTGAAGAGTTGTCAAAATCATAAAAACCATGTTAACAATCGTTTTCAGCACTGAGGTGAAAAAGGCAAAACCATTCAAAAGAACAGCTCTTTGAGTACGAAGCCTGCAGAGCCTTTTTCTGCAGAGAAACTTACATGAAACATCTTTCAAAAAGAAAATCAGTGTCCACATGGCAACATCATGTATGTAGTAGAATAAACAGTCATTCTTAGGCTTGATCTGAACATTTAGATCCCATTTATAATTATTTTAATGGAAAAATTGACAGGGACATCGTAAAGAACACCATCAGAGCAGATACCCCTGCTGGCCAGAGAGCTCAGAGATTATTCTCATATAATACATTTAATCATCATCCTTTTTTCTGTGATGGATGCTTGTACTTATTTACATTTTTACTGGTCTGTAAGAACATGGCCTGACCTGCCTGGTTTTTTAAATCCATTTGTAAATGCTTTAAACATGGCTCACATGGTGCCCTTGTTTCAGTAATTTTTCCAGTCCTGTTTGCAGTAACAGATCTTGTGAGCAGAGACGTGACAATGAAGTTTGATGACAGCGAGTGCTTTCAGCTTAATGCTCCTGGACATCTGCATTAGTCTGCTAATAAAGCTGACACTGAATTATTACTGTAATAAAAGCAAATGCTGATTCAGACTCCAGACAGAGATGGAAACAGAAATTGTTGAGCTATTTCTTTTTGGGCCCGTTGGAAAAACCGTCTTGGTTGGCCCCCTTGCTCACTTGATCATTATTAGAATATGATGTTAACCCTTTAATGGCGTGTTTATCATATCTGATATATACAGTTTCTGAGATCTATCACATCACTTTATGGGAAAATATATTGCAACCCTGTTATAAACAATCTAATAGTTGTCTTCTGCCCCCTGGTGAATACATTTTGCACTACAATAATTCTGACATCACATGGTAATAAACCGTATATTTATGCAAATTGTCTTGGTTTTGTTAAAGACAAATATTATACAATTTTAAATATATGCAATAAACCATTTGCTAGACTAAGCCCACAAAGGCATTTGAGTCATATTTTTGTGGGTCTTTCTTGATCTTATTTTATAATTGTCTATATATATTCCAAATATATTCTATAATTTTCTTAAGACATTAAATCTGACTCAAATGCACCAGCTGTAGGTCATATGATAATTAGACCGTGCCTTTTTCATCACTCATTATGGTCTTTAAGTTGGAATAGTCTCCTCCTCTTTCACTTGACCAGTTTGGATGATGGTTGATAATTTGGTAGATCATTAAAGGATTTGTTGGATCCAGTGAATTCAGTTTTTCAGATAGGGCAAAGACAGTGGCACCACAGTCTCCACAATCCTGATATTACAAAGAATCACTGGGAAAAGGGCTAAAATATCAGTGACAAACCTGAACAGTTTTTTACATTAATGTCCATCAGGCCTACATCTCAGTGTCAAACAATTGGCGGTAATAACTTTGATGCTGATGAATTTATGAAAGTAATTTATCTATGTAGTCTCCAAATAAAGCACTAACATACCACCTTCACTCTCAAACAACTGCTGCTGATATTAGCTCAAACTGCGTGTGTTAGTCCAGTTATGCTGCCCACCTCTCTTTATAAGGAAGCAGCTGCATCTCCTCACTTCATTTTCTCCTTCCCTTTCTATCCTTTTTGGGAAGCCTGCTTTTTCTTTTCTTGGGGAAAGGCACGTTTTTTCCCCTGCATCCTTCTCTGGCTGTAGAATTACCACACATAACTCAGTGGAATCAACTGGGTGCAGATGTGGAGTAAACCATTTTGCACATCTTTACAGGGGGTGATAAAGGCTTAAGAGAAAATCTGTCATCATTCTTAATGTAAAATACAAATGAACCACAAATTGCATTGAAATAATCTTTAACTAGACAACAGTTCGCCTTACAAATACCTAAACGTTTATAAAAACCATCTCATTTTCAGCTGACAATTGAGCCATTATTAAAACTACTAAACAATCTTGGGTGGTGTAAGTTGTTTATGTAACAGCAATTAAGTTGGTCTTTATTTGTTTGATATTCATAAAAAAACAGAATTCAACAATTTGCAAATGCCAAAAATACAATATCTTATTCACTATAGAACATATCAGCTTTTAATAGTGAGATTTGTTTCTTACAATGAAAAATATTAGCTCATCTTGAATTTCGTGGCACTGACACATTTAAAAAAGTTGAAATGGGGGCGGCATGAAAAGTAAGTTGTGCTGAAAAGAAGCAACTTGTGCTTAACTGGCAACAGATCTGTAATACAACTGGGTATAGCAAGAGCACACCCAAGAGGCAGAGTCTCTCAGAGGTAAAGATGGGCAATTTAGAAATCTGCAAAAAGAAAAAAACTGAAAGTGGAAAGATCTCTTGTTACTCCATCTTTAATATTTCATAATAATTTATCATCAAAATACTCAGAGAATCTGGAGAAATCTTTGTACGGAAGTCTGTGACCTTCTGGAGTCACTGCATTAAAAACACGGTTGTTTCCGTCATGGAAACGCTGCATGGGTTCAGGAACACTTCCAGAAATCATTGTGAAAAAATAACAGAAGACCCAGGACTGTAGAGCACCTGGAATCCTATAAAAGATGTGTTTGTCTTCCATAGGTCAAACAGCTGTAGGTTTTTGTTAAGATGAGAGAGGATGCCATACAGCCATAAACATGACCCTGTGCCCACTGTTTTGAGACATTTTGCTTCCATAAAATTCAACTTAAAAGAATATTTACCACTTTATAGTAAAATTTCTTACTTCTTATATGTGCTCTACGTACTACAGTGAATAAAATATTTCCATACAAGATTTGCGAATAATAACATTTTATTGTAAAGAGCGTCTGAACTCATTTGTAATAAAACTTGTATTTGGAAGACAGCGTTCTGGTGTGTTTGCTGGCTCAGAGTGGAAACAGCTGGTAAATTACGTCATTTTAATCTTTCCCAGGTCAGATAAGATTCACAAAGTTGTTTCCATTCTCCCTGAGGTGTGTATCAAATCTACTTTGAAACAGGTTAAAATCTTCTGTTTTTACTTATATTTTTCATTCACATTTTCTTACATCTCTTGAATGCAAATCAAAAACAGCATCCTGTTGTTTGAAAAACTTTTGCTAAAATATATATATTGGTTGCTTGTCAATTGTGCACTTGATAAAGACTCTTAATAATCACTGTCAGGTATCAAATGACAGATTAATGGAGCCATTTTATCCTGAAGTAGAGTCATGGATAAGTGGAGCTTTCACATGGATGTCAGACATGCTGCAGATTATCTGCATCAAACCAAGATGACCATCTTCCTGGAAACAGATCCAGTGGGGGACATTCAGAGACGACAGCAGAAGAGTAAGGCAGTGACATCATGGAGGACGTGAGTCACGTTTAAACCCCCGACCTTGTTACTCTGTGGTCTTTGTGCCTAGGCTCTTTGGAAAACTTGGCAGGATTTCTACTCAAAAGCACTCAGCAGGCATCTGCTGCTCTAACTGGTCTTACAGGAAAGGTGATTATCGCTAACTCTGGTCCTTGCTTTCATGAAAAAATTGTTTTGGCAGTAAAATGAGGGAGTCTGTCCAAAGTGAAATATGTGCAGATTCATACAAGAACTCATTTTCAACTTTCCACAATGAGCTATTTCTGTCTGTTTCTTTTTTAACTTCCCAACTTCTGGCTGAAAGCAGAAAGACAATTCAGCAAAATGTATTTTCCTTTGGGTGTGACTGAAGTGTGATTTAACACATTTCAGTCTCCAACTTTTCCATATTTTCATCTCATTCTTCTCAGATTTGTATCACTATAACCTGTTTATTATTTATGTCATCTCCATCCTCACCCCTTAACAGGATTAGCTCTGACATACCCTGGCTATATTTCTCTGTCTGTCTGAGATGCTTGAAGTAACAAACCAGATGCTGAACTCCAGTGTCTGGTTTACACATTAGCCGTCTCCCCTGTCTCCTTTTCCTCCTCGTCTCATTCATCTCTTAGCTTTACTCCTGTTTCCTCCCCGCTCTATTATTTTCCATCTCCACCTCCATCATCCACCTCTGTTCACTCGGTTTTCATTCTTCACTTCTCTGCTTTCTAGTATTTCCTCTCGGCACCAAAGGTGGTGCCTAGAAAATAAAGTTGAAATGTACTAATACATTCAAATTTGTACACTTGAATAAAATTTATTTTAATGCACAATTCCCCAAAAAGTTGTAAATTACAAAAGAACGCATTTATTTTCTAATTCCAGACTTTTTTATTTTATCCCAGATAGGAGATAAAGAACAAATTAGATGTTGAAACTGAGACATTTTACCATTTTATGCAGAATATTATCTCATTTTGAATTTGATGGCAGCAGACACAAAATACCCCAAAATGGAACCAAATGTTCATAAAGAGATACACAAATGGCGATACAAAGCAACAATAAGCATCATGCTAATTGGTTATATGGACTGTTGAATCTAGCTCCGGAGCTCAAAGGGATTTAATTGGACCACAGTCTTTGTCCCAAGTACCTAAGCATAAAAAGGTAATTCGATTTTTAACTACATATGTCTGATGCCTCAACACTGTTCAAGACATTCTGCCTTCACTATCTTTTTCTTTGAGAAATCTCATTATATTTAAGTACATTCAAATTCACTGTATACTGACTTTAAGTTACTTTAATGGTGATTTTGTCAAATGATGCAGCAGTTATCAAAATGTTATTATAGCGGAGCTACAGTCTGGAAAGGCTTCGCACTGAGTCTTAATGGGCTGGTTTTCTGTCACAGTTTCTGCTGGTTTAAGCCATATGACCAAAGAAACAGAAAAATATATAACAGTGAAGGTATGTTGGGAATTCATTTGTTTATATACACTTACACTTCACTGTTTTTCAAAAAAGATACAATCATATGGACACTTTGAAAGCATGTTAGATTCTAGTTAAACATAAATATACAATAGTTATTTAATCTCCAACTGCATTATCCAAACATGTTAGTCCAGTTTTGAGAACTTGGATTGCATGTAAGCATGGTTACTAAATCCTCTAGTTTGGTTTGTGGTTTTAAGTTTTTACGCTTTTTTTGGGTGATAAACAATGTGTCTTTTCACAACAAACAATGTGAAACTTACCCAGGCAAAGGATGAGTAGTCCATAATGACAAGATGTTACAGAAGTGATCATAAGTTGATTATGTATCACCTGTTTTGTTAGATCAGTTTTCTTTATAATATTCTGGGAATATTGTGTGATGAGCCTGGATCTAGACTACCAAAAAGTTAGTTGTTAGAGTGCTACAAGGCTACAAAACAGAGACAACTTAGAGAGGTTGAAATTTAAAAAAAAAAAAAAAAAAGCATTAAAAACCTTATGGGGAAAATAAAAAAATGATGCCAGGACATTTGTAAAGAGCCAACTCAGAGGACATGAAAGCATGTGCTGTTGAGATAAAAGATACAAATAAGTCAGAACATGTGGGGGGGATTTGATCACAGCCTCCCGAGGCTTCCTGGCAGAGACCCACACCTGGTTCTTTGCTGCATCAGCAGCGTTAACACAATGGAATAAATATGTTATAATGCTTAGAGGGCAGCTTCAAAGTTTTCTGTGGAATTTGGTTTCTTGATATTTTGTTTAAGATAAACAAATAAAAAGACAGGAAAAAAACAAATAAAACAAGAAATGTATCCCATTATGTGTGAAACAAAAGCCTGATGTATGTCTTTTTTTGAGCCCCGGAACTTCTTCATAGTCTCAAAACACAGCAGTGAGTCAATGTTGAATTAAATCAAGGTATAGTTGAAAGACTTCAGCTAAAAGCTTTTAATATGAATGGATCTAACCAAATGAATCATATAAAGGACCAATTTTACAGTTTTATCAACATTAACAATAAAATGCATCCCCAAGCTGTCCAATTACACTCAATTCTAAACACTCACTGCAATACGTAAGACTCTTTATTATCTTTAAACCAGCAAATAGCTGTGTCCCCAGAAAAGAAAAGAGAAGAAATTGTGAATTTTTTCTTGAGTGGGAGCAGAATTTCCCCATGTGTCATGAAGTAATCAGGCTGCCAAATGTTCAAATAAAAACTTTTTAGTCTAGATGATCTCTTTGTTGAAAGCAGAAAAGCCCCAAGGCCCCCTGGTTTCACTTTGAATACAGAGTTTTATTATGTTGCTGTTTGGTTTTTCATCCCCCACATTTCCTTTGGCTTTTGACCTTTGACATGTCATTCACCCTTCTTTTCTAATGTGTCCTCGCTTGATATCTTTTTTTCCCCTTGTGCTGTGCTTGCCCTTTCTCTTTCTAAACAAAGGCCTGCTTCACACAGTCTTTTTCTTTTGTAGTTAAATATAAATGTCCTCTGAGTGACTGAGTTTATTTATGAACCAGCAGTCTTGATCTCCATGATCTCTCCCTTTTTGTCTCCAACTTTCTTTTTTTACTTTGTTCAAATCCTTTTTTTTTTATGTTTTAGCTCAGTGGCATTCAGGAACGTACATTTGGATTCTGCTTGAACCAGACTTCGTAATGTGTCTGTGCAGTAAATCAACTGTTGTTTCTGTGACCCTGGACAGATAGCATATGTAGCATAGGGTTGTGTGTGTGTGTGTGTGTGTGTGTGTGTGTGTGTGTGTGTGTGTGTGTGTGTGTGTGGTCCCCCTACTTTCAAAAAGAGCAAATAATTCAAAAACTGTCAGCTGTACAGAACACACACACCCTTACTAAGCCCGGGGAGATTTTGAGTTTGGTGTAAATGTGAATGGGCGTCTTTCTTCTGCATTCTGCTGGTGGTCACTTGCCACACACACCACTATGTCAACATGACGATTATGTAACTTTTGATGTCATCTCTAGAAGATCTAAAGAGCTTGGTTGGAACATTCCTGCTAGACTTTGTGCATTTGTAGTTAAAATGTAGTCATACGTTTTCTCATTTACTGATTGTTTTGTTTTAAACTTTCTGCAGACTTAAGAGTAATTTCAGCACATTTGCAATTGTGCTGTATTCTTTATTAGCAAATGTTTAATAAATAATGAGCAAGTGTGATTACAGCAAAGACATTCTGGAAACAGTAGCTTATTTAGATCATTACATCCATTATCTGGACAGTCTAAATTTCTGTCCATGAGCAACCATTTGTTTAAAGCAGCAACAATGGTGCAAAAAGCCAATAAAGCAGATTATAATATGAACACCCAGAGCTTTTTCCTGCTTTGAACACTTATTAGTGTAATAAATCATTTCATTTTCAAATTATTTTTCAGTCAGCATGGTCAGATTTCATTTTAAAAGAGAAGTTAGCCAAGCTGAGCGAAGCCAAGCCGCGAGGAAATGCAGAAGGCTTTGTCTTATAAAAACCTACCAGCTGTTTGACTCTACACCAGGATATCTAACATGTAAAAGATCTACTCTGCCTCCTGAGCACTACCAGTTGGATGTTCACCAGCATCTGGCCAGAGGCTTATTTTCCACCCTGGGATCCTTCCAGTGGCTCTGCTGCTTCCAGGAAAACTAAATCAGACCCCACAAATAATGTCCACAACAGGCTGGACAGACAGAGGAAGAAGAAAGAGATCAAAAGAAAACGGGAAGCACTGGAAAATTATTGGTCTCCTTCATCTTTTGAAACATTTTATTATAAATTAGAACAAAAAATAAACCTTGCAGTAAAGCAGCCATAATCGACCTTGTCTTAAGATTTCTCTTACTAAACTGTAGCGTGCGTTGGTTAGAAAACAGTTTTAACTGAACGGACTTAGCTTTTAAAATGAGAGCCAGTACAAACTTTGCCCATACCATAAAACAGGCCTATGCTGCATTACAAAATCACACAATCAGATTTATCAATTTACCTTTTATATTTCTTACTATTAAAACAACTTGTTGGCTTGAGGCTTTGAAAAGCTGCTGGTTTTTAGAGGAATGGACTTGTACATAAACATTTAATCAGCTGTTGATATTATATAATCAAACATAAGCTCTATGGCTATATTTCTTTAAATTGTTCAAACTCATGCAGGAGTGGCTGAGATATCTTGGCTTTTAGATTTAAAACCCTGGATCTCATAATGTTAAGCCTCTTACTGACAATGAAAGTTTTTTATGCTTATATAAACTCTTTCTATGCCCCTAGTTTAAGACAAGGTTATAAACTCGCTCTCTTGAGACTGAAGTTGAGACAGTAATTCTGTCACAGAGTGAGACAAATGAGATCTTCATGATCGTTACACGATTTCTGTTGCACCGCAGGCACTGCACCCATTTTAGGCCACTCCGTGTTTTTTGTTTCATGACAGAAATTTCCTCCTCGGTGATCATCTGTGTAAAACAGATATCTGGATGTTCTGGAGGAATTGGGAAATGTATCTTTTTTTATTCTAGAACCACTTTTGGTGGAACTTTCTGATGTAAAGAAATACCTGCTTTCAGATTGATGATTGGAAATGTGCCATTAGCTTGTTTTCTCATTTCTTTTTTGATGCTCTAGTGTGTGTGTGTGTGTGTGTGTGTGTATGTGGCTACAGTGGACCTCAAACGACTGATCCACAGTCATTTAGAAATTCAACAGTGATTAAATATTTGGTCTGTTATCTTTTTTTTCCTCTGTCAGCTTTGTTTTGACTTTCTAGATATATCTAACTGCTGAACATCCATCAAACCATCATTTCCTCTATGTGTGTCCTTCATTATGCTAATAAGCAAAGATGACATCATACAACATCTGATTTCCGCCGTCCCATGCATACAGCTTCTTGTCCAGTGGGCAGTAAGCCACCTGGGAGGTGTGTGTGTGCATATTTGTGAACGCCAGGCTTGGCACGGTGTGTGTGAGAGTATGCGTGTCAAAAGCATACGTCACGTTTGCATAGCGACGCTCCGTACTATCTACTGCGTAAAGCACGCCGCACACCAGGAAAGTGTTGCCGTAGCGACCGCGCCTGAGACCTGTACGAAAGGTTCTTATGGGCTGAAGGTCTCTGGGATGCAGCTGGATGAGCAGGATTACTTCCTGGTGGAATCCTTCAGTGTCCAGAGCGGGATAAAGGAGCCACAGTCCAGACTCATCTACAGCAAACTCCACCTGACAAAAATTAAACATGGTGTGAATTACAAAGGACTAATACCTTCAGGTAAGTGCCATATATGTTATAGCTAATTTACACTTACTGTGCTTCTCACTTAACACATACATGGTTTGCATTCACTATCAGAAAAACTATGTTCTTGATCCTCTCATCTCATTCTGAGAAACCAAAAAAAAAGGGTACTTCCACGAAATCTGAATAATCCTTTTAGGAATTTTTTCCGACATTTTCAGCAGCTGTTTCTACCTCTTAACATTAGCCCTTTTCACCTCTAGTGATTTAGTGTTGGTTTTTCCATCACTAACCTTTACTCACTCCAAAAGGTCCCCAAGTGTAACATACCTAGTGCATGTAAAGCATCATGCAGTGTTTCCTGTACAAGCGTTCACAATGCCCCTTACTTCAGTCTGCGTCCTGTGAACTTGCTCCTCCAGTAAAGCATCATGTAGAGTCGTCCAGGCAGACACAAATCTGTGCCTCAGGTCGTATCGGATGACGTCCCTGCTGAACGCACGGTTGTAGTAAAAAGCTCCATTATACACGACGTGGCCTGTTCCAGTGAAACTGTAGGGCAGCTTGTATGAATTACTCGCCTGACCTGAACAGTAGGAGCACACACACAAAACACTCAGGACATAGAGAGTACGGTATGATTTACACATCCATTAACTATGGCATGGGTTTACAAAGTGTGAGGCAGGTCTCCAAACAGTTTTAGGGGAGGCTTAGTAAATGGAGGGTGAAATGGTTGAAGAGTTCAAACTGTTCTCGGTAAAACAGGCTGTTTTCTTGAAGTCAGAAACTGATACCTTATAAGGCGGACCATGTATATTTTTAGTATAATACAGTTATGTCAAACAGATTATTTTTAGTTTACTTGGATTAAACAACCCAGTCATTTTCTTATACACGTCCAGGAATTAAGCAAAAGTGAAAAGGTGGATTGTGTTATCTTTATCCAAACTTTATCTGGGAGGAAGCATACCGTCTCACTCTATGAAAACTTATGATCTATAGCAATTCATTAACTCACTACGTTAGATAAACTGTTACCTCAGCAGATATTTCAAACGCTCTAACATGCTTTCTTCTTTCAGGACTTTTCAAAAACCCCGGTGACATGATGAAAAATGTCTGAAATAATGTGACGGAGAAAAAACCACAACAGTATAAGTTGAATGTTGGCTGTTGATGCCTTTATGAAAACATTAACAGCACTTAATGCAGATGGCAAAAAAGAAACGGCACCATCTGATTTCACAGATGATTTTAACTATAAACATGTCCTGAAATATACCCTGCAGGATTCCCACCTGTTGCAGTTATACTCTTATTTATTTATTTCAAGCATGTTTAAACTTAAAGGGAGAGGAAATGATCTCATATTGCAAATTGCTGCTTACATATAACAAGTCTAATGGAAACAGCCACAAGGTACAAGCAGCTGTGTTGCATTCTACATGTTTTAATGATAATCATGATATTACAGTTTTTCTTCATTGGTTTGGCTCATTTCTTCAAACAAAACTTACATTCTCAAAACTCTAAGATCATTTGGCAAAACAGTCTTACAGTTCAGCCCAACACCATGGCTCACTTGCAAAAGCTCATCTCTCTCTCAAAACTCTTCTCTCATGCTTCAGAGCTAAGTTCCTTTCCCATGTAAATCATCAGTGCCACCAAAATGGAAAGATCCTTCTCAGTTACTTTGTCTCAATTCTTGAAACAGATTGGACGTTCTCAACACTATTGGCACGTTAACCAAAATAACCTGGATGGTTCAGCACAACACCATGGTTCACTTGCAAAAGCTCATATCTCTCCCAAAACAATTCACTCATGTGTCAAAATGAAGTTCCTTTTTCCTACAAATAGCCAATGCCCCCAAAATGCATCATCCCTTTGGCATTGTGTAAGTACTGCAAGTCAAAATGTTTAGATGTTTTTTCACATGGCTGACGACCATTGAAATATCCTTCATGTCCACCTCTCAGTCTTAGCCCATTCCTTCACTGACAATGGTTGCTAGACTCTTTTTTTGTCTCGCTAACAGAATACAATTATTTGTAAAACTGAAAAGGGGAAAAAAAAGAATTTTACAGTAAGAGTAGCCTCAAAGATTGCACATCCCACATTACACTCATACTGTAACCATTATTATTCACACACATAAGAGTAACTTCCACACATCAGAGTAAAAAGAACATGTATACAGCATAATATACCGTAATATAAACGCATAAACAAAAAACAATAACATTTATATGCAGCCTACAGTGCTGTAAGTTCTAGTTTCACTTGACTGTCAATTCCTCTAATCAGTTTATCAAATGTTCCAAGAAATTCATATGTGGTATATTATGTTCTTGACTAATTTTGACAATTGTGCATGTGATGACGTCTAGAATTAAATTATGCTGACATGTTTTAGAGAGATTAGACTGAGAATCAACAATCAGTTTAGATCAAAAAGATTTATTCACTTGGAAATTGTGCTAAATGTAGGCTAACTGTGCTAACTGTTGGCTACCTGAGCTTAATCATTTGCAAAGATGTACTAAGACATGTACTAAGACATCTGCAATTTCATGAAATTAAAGAGAAATACAATTGTGTTTTGAACAACTGGTAAATGGTTTGGAGGTTTGTCCATGTTGTTTTAATAATGTAATTTATGTTTCAAGAAATGAGCCAAACCAACGGAGAAAAACTGTAAAACAGCTGCCAAAATGAGATTTAGAAATGTCCCTTCAGCTACAGTATGTGAATCGTGTAGATGCTGCTTTTTTCTGTTTCATCCTCTAGTGACTTAAAAAAGCTGCTTTTCCTTTTTAACCGGGACTTTCTTGGTAAGTAAAAAAGCATGTTGTGTATAGTTAACATATTCTTTCTGAATCTTATAAAACCCAGCCTGTCCTGTCTTTGACTCAATAGGAACCATGTTCATGAAGCCCATGTCACATATTTTAATGGTGGATCAAATTCTTCTTCAAATCAAGAACTTTTATTTTTTCTGCTGCTAATTTAGTTTGCAGTTAGAAGAAACACTTTAAACTGGACATAACTTGATGGTTTAGCCCTGAGGAAACAGAACTCGAGTTCATTGTCTTCTACACTCGCAAACTCCTATACCTGACTTGAAGGTGTCCATGTCTCGAAACTCCAACAGACTGTTGCCATAGTGACCATTGGTTAGGTAAATGACGTTGCCATGGCCACGAGCATCTCTCATCCACGCTCCGTCACTGAGGCCATACGAGTTCTGCTGGACTGGTTCGGAGATGCTAGCTACTGTGTCCTTACACACTGCTGCAAGAAGACACACAGAAGGTGATACAGGGAACATGTGCATTCACTACCTGATAATGTGTATATGATAAATGTTTATTATTGTATTATTGTATTTAACATGTTCTGATGAGCCAAAATGGCTCATCACTCTAACTTTACCAGGCCTTTTGGTGGTCTTCAGTTTGTCAGCAGGGCTTTCTGTCCAGCTGAGTCGACTTCTGGGTCTAGGCTGAGACGCTGCAGTGGGAACTGCATCAATGGGAGGACTGATATTGGTATCAGAAGGTGAGGTGGTACGCAGGCTGGCAGGTGTGGTGGGTTGAACAGTTCTTCTGGTCGTTGTAGTTTGTTGTTCAGTGGTTATCATCATGGTGGTTGCTTGTTTTGGAGTAAATTCATCAGTTGGTTTGATGGTAGAGGGAGTTGACTTCATTTTGCTGGTTGTTGAGGAGGCTTTTGGTTGAGAGGATGGGGACATGTTTGAAGTCTTTGCACTGTTGAGGAGCGTCTTGACAAACAGCGGCTTGTCGGTGATCAGTAAGTCCTCTGCAGCATTTGTGGTTAAAGTAGATATAAGATGGCAAAGATAACAGAAGAGGGGGAACTGTTTTCAGTTCTCGGTTGCTATAATGTTGCTATAAAAGTTGTTACTTTGTGACTTAAAAAACACTCACAACATGGGACTCACCATTCTTTCCTCTTCCTCTCTTATGCTCCTCATCCTCCTTATGCTTCTCTTCCTCTGCTTTGTAAAAGGTCACTCCTCTGATGACCACACTGCTCTTGTCTTTACCTGTCTTTTGAGTTTCTGTCTCATTCCTGGCTGGCTGCTGCTCCAGACCATCTTGCTGCTGGTTTTTCTTCAACTGACTTTCATAATTCTTCTACAAAGGAGAAATTAGGCTTTGTTTACAGAGAACACAGACTTCCCAGCTATGATAACAAGTTTGTTGGAAAGTATAAAAAAAATACATTGGATGGTACCTGCTTGTTGGCGTATGCAGCTGCTCCACTTTTAGGTCCTGAATTCTCCAAATCACTCATTTTCTTTTTCTTCTGCTGAGCCTTCTTGTCTTTATCCTTTTCTTTAGCTCTCTCCTTCACACGTTCTTTCTCTCTCATTCTCTCAGTGAAATTTCGAGTGAAAGCCTGGAGCACACAAACAAGTTTACATGTTCGGTAAACATTGCAGAGTTTATTCTAAAGCACAGTTTATAGAAGTAAACTCAGAAACCCGTACTCTGAAGAGTACTACTGACATAAGAAAAAGCTGAATAATCAAAGAGCTTAAGATTTCACTGAAAGTGACAAGTAAGAAAATGATCAGGCACATGCTCCCACGCCAGCTGGGTGATAGTGCAAAATCTTTGGAACAACAAGAGTCAGTGTTTGAACTTGCAAAGTTGGAGTAGGGCCTTTTTTCCACATATTTTCCTAATGCTGCATAATGAAGCATGAGCGGTTTCCAGGCTCAAAGTGATGTCATGATTGTTGCTCATTTATTCATGTATTAAACTCATAATTAGGATTAGGAGTTCAGAGAACTTCTCGCACTTCAGCAGATGAACATTTAAAGCTGCTAATTAAAACTGTAAATGTGTAAAACGGAAACTATTCTGCAATTTTGCTGAGTTAGTAAATAAAGATATGATCCATCCTATCCTATAATTAAACTGATACAGAAGTTAGCTAGCTAGCTAGATAGATAGATAGATAGATATTATTATTATTATAACTTTAATTTTTCTGATTTCATTTACTTAGCGATTTTAATTATACGATTTTATTATAGTTGATAGTGATTTTGTTGAAAGTTTATTTACTTATTTTCAATATTATCTGCTGCTATTTTAAACTCTATGTGACATTTGTTTAGAAAATTGCTATATGAATAAAATTATATTCATATATACTGTGTATATATCTATATCTATATATATCAATATAAATTTCATTACTTGAAATAAGTGTCCAGTCAGCAAACTAAGACCAATAATCAGCATCCCAAAGTCAGACTACAGATTTTTAGGTTCATCTTCAACTTCAAATATTTTGTTTTTATTTGTTAAGCAATTGAGAATTCATCTATCCTTAATGTTAAAACTCCTACATGATCACCATTCACTGACAGATAATAAAAGAGATCTAGAAATGCTTTGGATCATAACCTGCAACATACACTGTTGATTTTATTTTTCTCTCATGCTGTATCAGCACATTTGTTAGAGTGGAGCAACGTTTCGAAGGATGGGATAACAATTTGGGAATAGAACTTACCATTGCTGGTCTTTAACTACTGGGTAGCTATTCTATAACTAGCTATTCTGTAAGTACAGAAAAATTACAACATAAATGAGGAGTAATTTCCTGTATATTAAAGGCTGTGATACAATGAATTCTTCAAATCTTTAAACTTTGTTTAGTTTATTTTGGGAAAGTTGGACGTGTATGACATGTACAACTCATAAACTACGACTGTCCCTCAGCAACCAGTAAAAACAACCCTGTTGAATGTAAATACACTACTTGAGGCCACTAAATGTTATTTTTCTCATCTTGATGATTGGAAAACATTAACAGCTACTTTTGTGTGATTAAAGATGCAGTTTTTCAGCTTAGGCCATTCTTTACTCATGGACCGTAAATTTTTCTATTTCAATTTCTTATTGATATTGATGTATAGTTTCTGTGCACCCACCTTCTCCATGTTGTCCACCCGGGTCAGAAGTTTGGTGGTGACAGAGTTCAGCTTTAACAAGTCCAATCCATACAGAGAACCTTCCAGCAAGTCAATGAGAGTTGCCATCTAGACAGACAAACCACAGAGATGAATGGCAGGAACATGAACGAAGGTCAGAGAAAGAAGAAAACATTCATTATGGAAACATCTTCTTACCCGAAACTGCTTCAAGAAATAATTTGTTCACAGTAAAAACCCGTTGTGTGCGTGTGTTTCTACCTTAATGTCATTTTTGCTTGCTTCTTGTAGTTTTTTAAACCTGTACTCTCCTTCACAGGGGTTGACGGCTGAAGGCGGAGCCATGCACACGCACTGCTTGCAGTCTGTTCCCTTGGTAATCGTCTCTACGGTGTAAAAGTCCTGAGACAGTGATGCTGGGTCGCCGTCATGGATACGACTGCAGTCAGATCGTTTGATTGGTCGGACGACACAGCGGCACACACAATCGGATCCCGATGACACTGTTTTTACTTTGTCATAATCACCCAGCAGCTGAAAGAGAGGGACCAAGCAGTATTTCTCACAAAGCTTAGATTAAATCATTCATTTGGATTTTTATTTCATATTCTTTGTTGGTGTGTATGATATAAAAAGCAGAGACACAGTATCTTAAATTAAAAAATGAGTTGCAGCATGAGTGAGGATGTGCTGCTGCAGCAGTGGTGAACTGGCTGGAAGAAGATAGCAGCAGGCATTTACAAACAGGCACATTTTGGTTTGGAGCACTTACAGTTTGAAGGATGTTATATAATCAAGAGGGATGCAATTGGTTACTGTAGTGTGGACATGCACTTACACACAAGCAGCTCTGGGTCTGATGTTTCCCATCATTTAAGCTTAACTGACAATCACGGGGTTTGGGTTGTGTTTAAAGGAAAACTCAAGAGCTGTCCTATTTTTGCAATAAAGAACTGGAGTGACTAAATCTTTCTCAAAATCGAACTGATCATGGGAAATTACAAAAAAAAAAAAAAAGCAACAGAAGACTTAAGTGCAAAATGCTGTATTCTCTTGTGGTTTCAGTTTGATGAAGTATAGGTGGACGTTTTGCAGAGTTTAAATATATAAACCACGAGATATTGTTTGGTCACAGGATGGTTTACAAATGGAGCTGAGTGATGTGTTCTGGAGAGAGGAAAGTTAAACACATCACTGGCTGCAGTTTTGGCTATTTAAAAACCCTCCATTATTGTCATGTTTTTTCTTAGAATAACATGGTCCAATAAATAAATAAAAACATAATTTCAGTTCATTAAATTTCACAACAACTTCTCTTGCCAGCTATGAGAAACTTATGAGAAAACATACTTAAAATGGATTATTTTACTATGTTAAATCCCACTTAAGGTGTAGGACAATAAAAAAAAAAGTGCCTCACTCAAGCTTAACAGCTTATGTAAAATATAATGTGCACAAGTTTTGCTTGGACACAGGCCCCACCCCTCTAGCCTTGCTGGTCCCCCATGTGCCACCCCAAGGACAGAAAATCAAATTCTCCCAAATATTTAGTGTAAAATGATCTTTACCTGGGAAAACCTTAGATGCCTAAGTGCAAGTAAATACAGCATGTGATGTATGTAGGCCTATATGCTGTTCTACATCATCATCTCGCCAGCTGCCTATATGGGTGATAATATTTGTCTGTTCAAACTGTTAAAATCATAAAGCCACCAGACGAGACAACTGTGCAAGGTTAAACAGCCAATAATGCTGAAGAAACACTCAAAGCAAGTTTTTCTCTTATCAATGAAAAACAACTTTTTGTGCAGCAGTGATTACAGCCATACAATCCAGCATCATCCTAAGCATCAACAGTTGATTAAAAACAATTTTTAAATACAACAAAGAAAATCAGTGCCTGTCTTTGCCCCTGCCTGACCAGCTACCAAAAATGTTCCAGACCCGCCCCCTGTCTATTTGTCCTAAAACTATAAGTTTGTTGGCAAAGTTTACCATTAAAAGAAATAAATTGCAGGCTATAAAGGCGACTAACCTGGCTTATTATGTTCTCTTGGTTGTCCAGCTCATCCTCCAGAGGTTCGGTGGTGGGCTGCAGAATCCTCCCCTCTCTCCCGGGGAAGTGGCGCTCACCTCCCTGCTTACTTTCTTCCACTTCAGACGTGGAGGACGCATTTTGGTTCGGTTCACTGAGGTTTTGGTTTTTGCTCAACAGCATCTTAATCGGGGGATGCTCCACGCTTTTATCCGCCGCCTGAGCATCAAGTCCGCGAACGGCACAGTAAAAAATGAGCAGGGACAGTAAACGCCCCATCTTTCAGCTGAACTAACAGTCCAATGTGTGAATAGAATAGTTTCAGGTAAATTATCAGGTAGCTAGTGGCTCTAGTCTGACGCTTAACAGCAAATATCAGCTGTTTTTTCCAAACAGTCCAGGTTTAATCTGGGGAACAAAAACTGACAGCGGTCATTAAAAAGAATAATTGATAAAGTTATTCCCAATCACTTCAACACTGGGTCTCGTGACGTTTAGGCTAAGTTAATGATAGCAGACAGGACCCTGCACCGGCCCTGGTCCAAATGGGACTGACAGAGCGCGAGCCTGACAGGGTGAGAGAGGGCAGGCTAAATTCAAGTTGGACTCTTAAGATAAAATACAGTCTGAGTGGCCAGCCAATCACAACAACCGTGTCACCACGAAGCAATAAACGGAGGTTATGATTGGTTAAATGTGAACCGTGGTCACTTTTAAAACAACATCTTTGCAAGCCTGTTGGTGAGCGTGATGAAAAAGAAATTACTTATTTGGAATAATGTGACAGGAAAGAAAATATTATTTTTAATATGTTGAAGTGTTTCATGGCGCTGAAGCCCAGGCTGAACAGATTTATTTCTACAAATTGAATCTACTGATGAGGACCAGTTTGAAACAAGATGTCACTTTGTTTAATCTAGACAAACTGAACCTTAAAGATTCAATGACAGATTTCACATTTTACTTAAATTTACTAAATGCAGACACAATCTAACTATAACAGAATGAAGCAATATTCTCTTGAATTAGCCTTAAAAATCTCAGTGTAGCCTCACATTAAAACATTTCAAAGAAGAAAAAAAAGGTGATTTATGAGAAATCCAATAGGTCATGTGAAATATTGTTGTTTTGAGAGTATTTTCAGAACCCTCAAAAAACCATTTTTGTCATCTTGATGAAAAAATATTCCTTATACTGGATGAGGAAAAAGATTAATAACCCATATCCCAAGTTCCAGCTTTGTCATCAGTCCAGTTTTCCAGTCTTGAGTTTGAATGCTTCATTCAGAGTAAACATGAACCTTCAAAGAGAGAAAGCTGGAAGTAAAAACAGAATGTTTTTCCAACAACGAAGCTGCGATATAAATCAAGTTAACTGAATAATTTCCAGTTGTCATAGAAAAAAGTATCTTATTGGACAAAGCTTGTAAAAACGCCAAACCAATGCAGGATCCTCTGCATTTTACAGTAGTCTATATGTGGTCCCACAATATGAAGCAATTCAAAAGAATAAGTAGAAAAGAAAAAATATGGAAAAAAATATTACGGAACTAGAAAATAAATAAAAAAGACAACAAGAAAGTACTGACGCTGGGAAAAGTATGTAGTGCTTTAGAAACATTATCAAATGAAAATAATCAGTTATAGATTCTGTAATCATGAGGTAAAACCATCAAAATAGTTCTGTATAGATTGATTTAAAAAGTGTATAATCTGTTTATGTTTTTGTCATTTTGACTGAAAAGTAAAAAGGATGGAGGAGGTTGGGGTAGTTTTAGGAATAAATCCTGGAAGAATCCTCCCTCATCTCTTTAATCTGATTCTTAACAAATCTCTTCCTGTTGTCATCCTATCCTTTTTCTCAGCAGCTCTTCAGGTATTTTCTGAGTGTTCTTAAAGCTCTTGACAGAAGGTTTTCTTCCTTCTCAAACTTCAGTCTTTCAGTCTCCGGGGCCAACAGCAGAGTGCTGTCATCCTCATGCCCTGGTCCCTCTTCCTCTCTCTGCCCCAAGCCTCTCCTGAAGGGTGCTTATTGTCAGTAAACTGAAGCTGGGGGATTTTGTTCCTGGCCTCATTCTTCATATCTGCCTCAGCAAGGAGAGTTTGCTTCGTGTGGAGAAGCTGACGTTACTTCTTTTTTTTCCCGTTTGCTTTTTTTTTTTTTTTTCCCCATCTCAAACACCTAAACTCTTAGTTACTCCAAGTAATTATGGGATTATTTGACAGACAGTCGTCCCCATCCTCCTTTTTCTTTGCTAAATGAACACATATAAATGTCAGCTGCAGGTCCAAACCTTCCCAAAGTGACAATATGGACATCTGAGAAGGAAAACGGGCAGCAGTGACTCAGGTAGATCAGGTCGTCCAATGACCGGAAGGTTGGCAGTTTGAATCCTGTTTCCCCAGTCAACTGCCTTTGTGTCCTTGGGAAAGACACTTTACCCTCCTTGCTCCCAGTGTTGTACTCAGATGTAGGTCGCTTTGGATAAATGCATCTGCTAAATGACTGTAGAATGGAATAGAATAGAATAGAATAGAATAGAATAGAATAGAATAGAATAGAATAGAATAGAATAGAAAAGAATAGAATCCTACATATAAACACATGCAAAAAAAATCCAAACAAAAATAAACTAACAAAAAAAAGCACTTTTGAAACAATGTGAGTTGAACCAAAGCAGAAATTTGATTTGTTTCAGACATATAAATTATTATAACATATAACATAACATATATTTTCATAAATTTGTACATATTTTTATTTTGTGCATTGTCTTGTTTTATTTTCTTTGACCTTCAGAGATTTGACTGACTGACTGACTGACTGACCAGATGGAAATGAAAGCAAACGATCACTCCTCATGGGGATGGAGGACCCAAACGCAGGACAAACAGGCAGGTAGTTAACAAAAGATTTTAATCTAACCAAAGCAGGGAAGTGCAAGAACTTAACTCATAACAAAAAAGAAACCAGGTTATTACAAATAGGACCTACTGACATGTATCAAGCAACATCTGGTAATGAACAATTAAAACCACAGGACCTTAACACTAGGTTGGGTAGTAATACAGGTGAGTGATGAGGAACAGGGAACAGTCATTGACATGGTGATCCAGAAAATAGACTTAGGCAACTGAGCACGTCTGGGGACAATTTCTTGGGGACACATATTGCTGAGGACCTCTCCTGGTCTGCCAACACAACTGCAATAGTTAAAAAAGAAGCCCAACAGAGACTCCAACAATGGTAGATTTTTACCACAGCTTCATCCAGAGTGTCTTCACATGTTGCATCATGGCCTGGTATGTCATGACAGGGAATAATGATAATAATAATAATGCATTTTATTCAAGCTCTTTACATTTTTAAAACAAATCCCAAAGTGCAACACAGTAAAAGTAATAGAACCACACAAAGCGTTAGAAAACCTGCAGAGGGTCATACAAGCTGACTAAAAGATCGGTGGCTGTCCCTTACTCTCTCTGGAAGGCATCGCCAGCACAAGGTCTCAGGAGAGCTAAAAAGCAGGACAAATACACTGAAGAACAGCTCCTTTTTCTGACCTGTGAAAACTCTACAAACAATATGTCTTGAATGCAAAGTGTGTATGTGAATCTGTATGTATGTATAATGTATATACTTCCTATCCTTATTATCCATCCATCTTCTACACCCACTTATTCTGCTGCACGCTTGCTGGGGGACTGGAGCTTATCCCAGCTGCTATCAGGCGAGTAGCAGGGTACACCCTAGACAGGCTTTTTTTTCATTTTATTATGTTTCATTCTTATCTTATACTTGCTGCACTGGCTGAACAAGCACTGCAATTTTATTTTTATATCTGATGTCCAATGACAAGAAAAGTTTTCTATTCCTCTTAAAAGAGGAGCAGCTGCATTTTCTATCAGCTTCAGACACAGAGATGGCTGATCTATACAATGAATTACATATTCTGACTTGAGGCACATGTATTACCAAAATCATTAAAGATGATTTTATTTGGCTTTTATGAAAGTGATTATCAGCATCTGTGTCATTATTTCAAATGGAAAGTATGTGAGGGTCAGAGGAGTTGGGATGAATGGATCCTGAAACAAGTTCAAAACACACAAAAATGTCTATAAAAGTTTTTACTATTAACATCATTATATGTCAATATTCCACAAAGTTTAATGAGTGTCTGCAGATGTTCCAGGAAGATTTTAACAAGGAACTTATGTGATGAACGGAGGTTTTAAAGAGAGAATTACAGCTCAATGAAATGATAAAACACGACAACTAAGTCTGTTAAAGGTCTGTAAAAGTTAGTTTAGTTTAAGAGAGTTTTCAAATTTCATTGATCGGTGTGTTTCTTTAGTGAATATTAAAAAAGCAAAGTATTCAGACTTTGCAGAAGTCCCTCTGGCATCAACTATATCCTGTTTGGATTACTCTCAAAAGGCTTTGCTCACCTAAACTTGAATGCATCATTACAAATAAAGAAGTTTTTGACAATACTTACTGTACTTTTTTTTCTATTGAACTAAAATATGTTAAAGAGGGGAAATTAGTGATGTCATATTATCAGTCAACATGCTGTTTCAGCCTAGCGTTCACCAGCAGATGGCTCTACAAGGATGGTTGTGACACTTTGGACCATTGTCACACAGTTTACCTCCTGTTTTCATAGCCCCGCCCAACTCACCACACACATGCACTCAGAGGAAATGGGCTGGGCAAAAAAGTACTTGACACTTCAGAGCAGACTACTCAAGTTGACATGTGGTCCTGTCTAACCTCTGCACACATATTCACTATTTAACCCAGCTTTTATAGATACAGTTGAGGGAAAAGGAAGCATAAATTATGGGAGCATCTTCCTCTGGCTTGTTAGATGACACCAAAATCAACCACATCAAAGGTAACTAAGAAGGGTTTTTTTGTTTGTCTTTTTTACATTTCAGTAGTTTTTTTTTATTTGGTTGGCGCAGGTATCTCATCCTCTATATGAACATATATGTGTACAAGTTTTCTAGGAAAGATGAAGCGGATGATAAAGTGAGACGAAATTCTAAGTCACTGCAAATAGCGGAAGGTATAAGGATGCAGGTACAATAAACATGAGGCATTCGTAGTAGATGTAATCGAGGTTGTCCTTTTAGTTAATGCAAAAGTAGTTGCAGCTGAAGCAAAATCAAAGATTTTAGATGAAAAGGCTTTTCAGTTTAACCGTGGCATTACATCCTCCCTTTTCTCATGTAGCTTACTTTGATCACGTAATGGGACTTGGACTGAGAATTTCTGTCAGTGTCTAGAGATGCATATCTGCAGTTAAGAGTAAACTGCAACCACAACTCCACATTATTTCTAACTGGAGCATGTTGCAGTTAAATGAACATTTCCTCAGGGTTTATAAGGAGTAACGAGGAACCCCCGCTATGAACAGCTGTGTGAAAGGAGATTAGTCAAATATGATTTCACAGGCTTTAGTTAGAGCATGAATGTTTTTTGTTATTTTGGGGTTTGTTTTTTTTACTTTAATGGATAGTTTTCAGCATAGAAACAGACAGGAAATGTAGGGAGGGGTGTGACATGTCAGCAAAGGTCCCAGTTAGATGACACTGCCTCAACTACCAGGCTACCAGGACGACTTCAGTAAGATGAAAAAATAGAGAGAATCCGGATTTAAGATCATGAAAACAAGTTTACTTGTGATGATCATTTTAAGCTAAAACCAGTACCAGTAGAAATCCAGGCAAAACTGATCTGCCATGTGAACATTTAGACTAATGTTTATTTCTCCATGTGTGCATTCCTATATGTGTTATCAGCACAGTCACATCCTGTCAGTAATCTTCTCAGCAAACTAGAATGTAATTAGAGCTATTTCCAACGATTATATTATTATGGGTTGTCTGATCTCTCCTTGTCTATCTCTCTGTGTGTCAGTGTGTGAGATGAAACTCAGGATAGAGAGTGAGCCAAAGAATGCGTGATACTGGTCACACACTGTAAACAAATGATAAACAATAAATTATGACTGATCCCCCAGCTTAAATATCTATCACAGCCCTCCAAACCACAAAACACAGCTTTAAAGACAAAACTGAACATGAGTCTAGTTGTTCTTTTAAATGCAGACACATGAAGTGAACGCTTCATGAATTAGGTCATTACTTTTCTCACCACAATATTGACACCTTCATGTATTTTTGCCACAGGGGAGAAGCTCTATTTACCCTCCCCAAGTTTGAATGAAGTATGTGTTAAGGGACAAATGTGTAAAAATTTGTATTAAAGCTGCCGATTGCAAGTGAGGTCTTCACCCTCACTAGCAGGACTTCTAAGCAAGTAGGAAACCGTGGAGTGGCCTCTAGAAATGCTTGACTTGTGAAAGTCTGGACACATCTATTTGAAATGAATGAATAAATGAGTCCATACTATTGACTTGTAGCTCTTGGGTTTTTTTGCAGTTTCTCTGAGCATCAAACGGGCTGACCTTTAAATTAAATTTCTGGGACTTCCACTCCTGGGAAGGTTGGCAAGTGTCTTAAATGGGCTTGTTGCACAACTCCAATACTTCCTGAACTTAATACAGCTCCTTTGTTTCCTGTCTCTCATTACTGGACAACCTGATTAATCCAGGTGTGCCTGGCCGTTGTCATAGTGGTTACTGAGGTCAGACGCACCTGGATTAATCAGGTTGTCCAGTAATGAGAGACAGGAAACAAAGGAGCTGCATTAAGTTCAGGAAGTATTGGAGTTGTGCAACAAGTCCATTTTTTCCACTTGTGAATGATCTCTATCACTGTAAAATGATGGCCTTCAAATTGTCCAGTGCCTTAAAAGCCTTTCCACACATCATTGTTGATGTCTCTCCCCACTGACGGTAACACCTGAATGCTCCAAATCAGAAAACTGCCCAAATCTCTTTTATTAAATAATGATGGTCACACTTTTTGATGATTGATTAATCCAGTGCATGGGTGGTCTCAGTTTTCCATTCACTGGTTCTGCATTTTGGCTTAACTTTAGTTATTCATGTATTTATATGTTTATCTATTTTGTACAATGAATAAATTCAAACAAGATAAGATCAAAGTTTAAGTAGAGGAGAAACAAGTTACATGGGCCAACGGATAACACCAAGTTCATTCACAAATACAACCACTTTACCTTAACCACTTGACCTCACGCTTTCTTCTGGTTTTTACTTCGATGTTGTAGTGATGTGTCGTTGTAGTAAATAAGAAGAAGTGACTCCCATCGGGGAGAGAATCTTCAGAAGGGGCAGGACTTCATCAAAGACAAGGATTATGTGTACCATTATGTGAAAGAAGAATTGGGCAGACTCTCAGAAGACAGGGAGTGGAGTGGTAGAAGCCAGGTACAAGGAGTGGCAGAGAGAAAGAGAAACAAGTGAGTCAGGATACAAGTGGAGAAATTAGTGAATCTAAAGTGTCTTAATGTTAATAATTTGGTCTTTATTTGTTTTTTGTTTTGTGTTTTCTATGTACAGTTGTTCTCAAATAGACAGTAAATGAAGAGCCATTTAGGAGACAAAAGAGCTGAATCTTTGAAGAGTCTGACCTACATCACTATGATGTTTTGACCAACTAGAGCTGAAAGCTCCAGACTTTGTTCCTTCCTCCTCTGTGCCCAGCACATTACAGCAGACATCGGAACACATTGATTAGTTAGTGGCCACAGATCTGTGATTGTTATTGTGCTGAACCACAGCCCATCCTTCCCCTCAAACCTGAGCCAAACCACACTGACCACCACACTCACATCAGTACCTTTTCTAAGAAAACTCATGCAGACACAGAAAACAGCAACATGATGCAACGACCTGTCCCTCGGCAGGTTCAAAGATAAAACATTCTCTACTAATCACTTTGTCACAAGCTGTCAATTGCATTGAAACTGTGTGTGTGAAGTGTTTTTGCCCTGGAAACATTTCGTTTTCCTGTTTGTGTGCTTCCAGGACTTGTTGACAGTTCCTTTCAGATTTTCAGTGGGTTTTACCGTCAACAGTACTCTGTGGCCTACCTAGGACACTTACACCAGGAGGTGGAACCAAATAAAGAAGGCCGGGGTCTACTGCTCACACACAGGGTAGGAGTTACATTTATCAATGGATCTGATCAACACAAGTTGTTCACTGAATTTGTATAGTATATTTGTGCTAAATGCAGCAGGAGATCTAGTATTCATATGTATTAGTGTTAAAATGGAATGGGCGTCTGTCTGTGTGTGTTTGTAAAGCCTCGGTTTAATCCAGAGGAGGTGCTGTACCAAGAGAATATTAAGATCTCCTGCTGGGATGAACAAGGAAAGAAATCCAGAGAAAGGTACATCGTCCTACGAAGAAACTACAAAGTGGAAATACACGACAACATGGAGGTAACACACACAATAACAGAACACACTTCTGCATGCAGAGGATGACATTTGCTGTATAAATGACTTGTAATCCTTATGCTGAGTATTGTTGGCTGTGCAGACTTTCAATCGTGGATGTGCAGCTAAGTTGGTCATCCAGCCAGCAGGAGGTATTGTGTTCACCACTGAGGAGGAATCAAGAGCTCAGTTGGAGAAAACTTGCACCGGAATACTAAATGGTATTTAACAAAAGCAATAATGTGTTCATTTCCAGGCAATCTGCGAAGTTGTGGAATAAACACGGATTATTAGGACTGACAGTAATTCAATGTGTCTGTAAATTTCAGGGTGGATGGCAGAAACAGGAAATCTGAAAATAGCAAGAGAACCCATTTGATGGCTCAATAAACACAATTATCTCCTCAATCAACCCTTGATCACATGTTAACAATGCTAGATATGGTGCTGCATTGCAGGCAGGCTGCTCATAGACAACCCTTAAAGGGTGTGGATAACACCACAAATTCATCTACTGGTTTGAGGACTAAATATTAAATGGATTGCAGAACCTTTTCAGTCTTGCAAATCAGTCACAGCACTTTAGAACAAATCACATTCGCACATTCACCCGTGCACACACAAATTCAGACAGAGCCTACTAAACTACCGGTCTGGCCACAGATATCCTTTCTAAACCGTGTGTTACCAGAGTGCTGGATCTGAGTGAAATCTTACAAACACGATGCTTGCCTGTACAGTAGCAACTATCAGAAATGGAAGTGATAAGTAGGGTCATTCTCTCTTAAGCTCTTTTGAGACAGATATCGTGGTATGCACGCTTCCGCTATAGAATGTGCGTTTTCATCAAGACTTACCTCACATTTTTCTCTGTGGGTCTGTGGTGGCCTAAAACTGGGGCTAAAAATCAAACATGTGTAATGCTGTTCGATTATTGTAATTTAAGGTTAGCTTTAGTCTTTTATCAGGTTTAAGCCCAAAACTTTTGAATTTCTCAAAGTAATTTACTTTAGCTTTTGTCATTTGCAAGTGACAAATTCACCACAAATCAATCATTCTCAATGATATTTTATTATTGTTATAATTCAAAAACATGTCTAACAGTCAATGGTTGATTTCAGTTTGTTTTTTTTCTTCTTAATTTCAAACTAAAAACTATTTTGGGAAGAAAAGCCAAGCCCTCATCAGTAACCTGTTTGTGTGTCTGTGTGTTTATGTTTGTATTCAGGAGTGAAAGAGGACTCTTCTTCGGTGGTGTTACCTCCAAATGTTTTTGCTGTATATCTTCATCTGCCTTACTCAGGCCACACCTGCTTCCTGTTTCAAAAAGCAGAGGAACGAGATCACTTCCTGTCGGACCTGAAGACCTGTATTAGACACCGCAACATTGGTAATACACTACCAGACGTTTATATGTAGAGCTATGTTTAAAAAATGTAGAGTAGAAACACAATGAAGAGACGCCAAACAAAGTAGCTTTAAAATACTAATTTGAAGTTTTTAGTCTGAAAGTCATAATTTGTTAAAATTCTCCACATGCTGGGTGCTTTATCCTATTTGAAAATGGCCTTATACCATTTCAAATTGCCAAAGTGCATAATTAAAGACATTCAAATGGGTTTTTTTCAGCTTGGGTGAGGGTCTGAAATATTTCACTGCTGTATGCTGACTCGCCTTCAGTTTGTTTCTCATGTTGTGGCAGTCGTCTGGGTGACAGATAAAAATATTAATGCTGCTGACTTCCTGTGTGGTTCGCAGGATACAAACCCCTCTACATCAGGCTTAAGCTTGCAAACACAAGGCATGATACATCTGCACAGCAATATCCTTAGCAGAAACAGGAAACAACACATCGTTGGTCACCGTCAACTTCTTTATCATCATTATCATTAGATTACTTTAGAAGCTCCCGCACATTAAACAGTGTTTACTAATCCCAAGTAACATAGTTATCTCTTCTTCAAATATCTTATAAATTAATTCTATCACTTTCTTGAAATTTAAGGCATATTTTCTGGACACGCTTGACTCAAATGTCCCCACAAACTAAAGGCAGTAGCTGATTATAAAAAAGCTACAAAGAAGGAAAGGTGCAGTTTCCCTCTGCTCTGAGATGTTTACATTTTTACAGCCTGCATCTTTAATTCAGTCCCATTCAGAATGAACAAAAACAGAAAATACTAGAAATGAGACTAAAGTCAAGAAAAAAACCAAGTTATCTGTTGATGCATTAATCTGAATGACTTTCTTTACATTTTTTCCCTCCACAACATCATGCAAGACATCTCTATGATATTGATATCAATTATGATATGATGTGAGTTAAGCGCAAAAGTTTTATAAGAAATTTTTGCCGGTGATATGTGGACAACAGAGTAATTTTACTGTACAGAGTAACCACTTACCTAAAAGGGCGGAAAGACCTCCAACAGATGACTGTGGTTTTAATCTGTACCTGTAATTTCAAAATGAAAGTGTAACAGAGACAATGCAACCCCATTCTGAATTTGTGTTTGTGTGTTCATGTGTGCATGAACAGAATGAATCCATTGATGAAGGTGAATTCAGTTAAAAGTGAAATGAGTTGTGATGGGACCTCTGGTTATAGAAATCTTTTATAAATACTAAAAATCCAACATAATTCCTGATCTTCAGACACTTTATATCAAATTGGCAGTCCACACAGGAGCAGACATCCCATTTGTTTAAACATAAGCTTTAGTGTATTTACATTTCAGTAAACCTATTTTATTATAGACAGTTTAACTGCTGTTGACTTTTCTCATGTACTAGTTTCTCTGGTATTTCAATGTAATTTCTTGATGGAAAAAGCTTAATCATTATTACAATGCAGCTGCAGTTAGTTCACGATGTGCCACCCCAACAAAATTGCAAAAGTTTGACTTAATCGTTACTTAAATCACAAGAACACAACACATCATGAGTTGGTGATATCAGCCAGTCACTTTTTAGCTGCACTCGTGTGATTCACACTCACTGTTGATGACAGATGGAAGTATACTTCCTCAGCATTAGTGAAGCTTTCTGTTCCTCAAAGTCTTGGAGTTTAGTTAGAAAAGAATATCCAAACACTTTATGAGGAACTACACAAAAGATGGGATTCAATGAAAAGAACAAAACAACACTTAAATATAAAAGTAAAATAAGGAAATGAGGTGTGAAACCAAACAGCAATGAATGAAGCAATACAAACGGGGAAATCGTAACTTAAATAATAAGCTATCATCAGAGTTTGGATCATTTAAGAGCATACATGATGAGAAAATGAAAAGAATACTCACCTAAAATAATAATTTTTTCAGTAAAGAGATGATAGGAAATGGGGGAGAGTTCAGGAAAGGAATTGAAATAAGATATTTTTGTTAATAGTAACCCTTGACCCTCTGCTACAATTTTACCTCTTAAAATACACTTTTAAAGATACATCCTTGTCCTTAAATAGTTCAGCTAAATAGGTCATTTGTCATCGAATGTTTCTCAGGAAATGTTTATTTGGGACTATTTTGTTTGTTCTTGTTTGTTAGTTGGATTCATCCACATTTAGTTACTATTTGTGGCAGCAGTTAAAAGGAACTACAGCGTTGGTAGTCAAAGTAAAGAAAAAAATAAAAGTTAAACTTGTTCTGATGTGCTTAGAAAAAATAAATACTGATGCCCCAAAGGAGGGACCAGAGACATTAAGGGAAGATGATTTCCGACAAAATTCTACAGAATCATAATAAAGACCATGCTTTCTGCAGATCCCTGGCATGATTCTTCACATGAAAGCAAGGCATACGCCTACGCCCTCCGCCTCTACCAACAAGACAAAGGATGCTATGAATCCTGGGAAAAGCTGCTGGGCACTGAGGAACAAGTCAGTAACACACACACCCATACATATACACATACATGCACACATACACGGATACACGCTTACATGCATCAGATTTACATTGTGTGTGTATACAGGTGCTGGCATCCCAGGTAATGGAGGAAGTGTTGCCATGGTTACAAAGTCAGCTTCAGTCCAAGGTGAAGGGCAAGAAAACTGAAAGGATTCGACAGTGGCTGGCAGTGAGTTGAAATAAGACACCACGTTTTTAGTATTTTGTTAAACACATGATCATGTTGTATGTCCTGTTGTGATGTTTCAGCTTATTAGTGCCTGACAGTCCCTGAAGATTGAACATTTTTTCCAGGCAGTTTTCAATTCTGTGAACACCATATTGGCAATTCTATGACAACGCCATGTTTTATGACATATTATTACTGTATGCATATTTATTTATTTATTTATGTAGACAGTGCAGGCAACCTACATGCTGGTGTTGGAGCAGCTGACGGCAAGTCTGGAGGCTCTGAGGGAGGATTGTCGAAAGACAGCATCAGCTAGTCAGGCTCTAATCCGATCGGACCTGGACCAGATCATGACCTCTCAGCACTTCCTGGAAGAGAAAGTCAGAGGTAACATAATGTGGAGATACCTAGAAAATGTCTGACTGTTTTAAACAGCTGCAGAGCTGTTAATCACACATCTGAGGCTTTAATCTGATTTTCCTGTCTGACAAGAGCAATGCAGCGTCTCAAAAAGAACATTCTTTTAAAAAGCCTCCGTTTTTCTTAACATCATGTGATTATGTTTATGTTCCAGCGTGCATATGTGAAGAAGCAGGGAAAGTGTGCAGTGAGTCTATAGCACCCTACATGTCCTCCATCCTTGAAGTGCTTACAGGAAACATTGGCGCAGGGATTCTGGGGATGCAGCACACACTCCGCACGCAGATGGACTCGGCTTTTTCTCTCACAAACGGAGGGACAGAGGAGACAAAGAAGGTGAGATATTTACAAGTTTATTCTTTCAACTATTCTTACTTTTTCATTACTTTTTAAAACCTGATCTTCAATCATTTCTTTTTAGTTTGTTGTTGCTGTTTTATTTGAGTGTTTGTGTGTGTTCTCCAGGTTTTGACCAGTCTGCGCTCCATCAGTTTGGATGAGAGTTACAAAAAGGTGGAGGACCTGATGGAAAAACTAAAAGACTTAAAACAGCGGTTTGGATTGAGCAGTGCTAAGAGACTGATTCACTCTGCACATCTGGAGATGGAGCAGGTATGATGTGCAACCTTCAGCGCAGCTGTTGCTTTGAAGTGCCCTTAAGCAAAAACAGAAAAGGTCAAAATCTGCAGGTCACATCACAAAGGAAACATGTTTTTGTGTGTCTTGCAGCTGCTAGACAGTGCTGTCTACACCTTGGAGCAATTTCTCCAGTCATCAACCAGACTGCAGCCCTCTCAGGTTCCTGTCAAGATGGACAGAGCTAAAGAAAGAGTATTCAAGGTATTTTTTTTAAAAAAAGGAAGAAAAGACTACTTATGTCTAAGTATGAATTTAGGGACATTTCCCTTTTCATCATTTAGTCAATTTTGTGTTATTTAATCATTTTTAAAGGATTTGGAGGGAAAATGTGTTTTTAAATGAGTGAGTTATATATAATAGATTGTTTTTGTTGATAGATGCTGACGACAGAACATTCCCCTAAACACCAAAAACTAAACAACTGATCACCAATGATCAAAAGTTCTTTAAATTCTTCCTGCATGCCCATTCTCATGCTTTCTGATACCAAAACAAACATGAACAGACCAGAAAATAAATTAAAATATAACAAGTTTTGAAGGTCTCAGTTGTAGACCTGCAAAAGCTTCTCAGGGAACTTTAGTGTTAAATAAAGAGAACTTTATCTAAAGTTCTTTTTTCAAGACTCCCTTTATAACCCAATAGTTGTTTCACTAGTCACAGATGTAACATACCACAAATATAAGAATGTAATTAAATCTGAATCAGGATCTGAAGGTTTAAGATCTCACATATCAATCACATGATTTCATCTGCAGACTTTCAAGACCAATGAAAACATATTTGTTCCAAATCAAACTCATAGAGTTGCAGCATCAGTCCCCAAAGAGGCACAATTATCAGCTGTAGGTCACTTTGGGAAATGTCCAGAGCCCATTGCATACTGAAGTTACACACATGAAATGCAAGAATATAGAGTTGAAGGCAGTGTATTTTCAAGCAGAATTCAACAGAAAATAGTTATCAGTTCTGGGCATCACGCTCCGATCACTCCCATGGAGCTTGCTTAACGGGTTACACAAATACAATAAAATCTCTTAAAGGAAAGGTGAGATTAAGATTAAGTTTGTTAAAAATCATGTGTATGTGTGTTTGAGCAGCAGCTGGACTATGACAGCAGAGTGGTCCAGAGGAGGCTCTATCAGGAAGCTCTGCTGGAGATCACTCTGCCTTCTCTCACCAGGAGGATGGACAGCAAATGGAAAACTGTACGTCAAACTCTCTACTGCAGACGTGCTTTGTTGGTGACACGTTACAAAGCATAAAATGTGTTTTCTGTGTGCAGGAGCTCCAGCAGTTCGAGCAGTATATTTTCTCTGACTACAGCAATTTCATCCTGGTTCATAATGTCTATGATAATGTTCTGAGAAACATCCTCAGTAAGGAGATAGACACAGGTAAATACAAACAAACACTCATTTTCTGCAGTATCTCGTATTCTTTTGATTACTGAAACCACAGATTTTTAGCATCTGGTTCCATTCCACCAATCAAAACTGTTTATAGTTTTTGTTTAAGTCACTCTGAAAGATACAATGTAAATATTAAATGTGAACTAAACATATCTCTCGTCTAAGTTTATATTCCAATTTTCTCTTCATCTTGCAGTGGTTCAGGATGCTGCCGATAGGAAGAGCAATAATCTCCTGTTGGACACTTCTGATTTAGCCATTAGTCAGTACAGTCTGCTGGGACAGACACCTCCCCATTCTACACCAGACAGTCCAACCATTCATACACGCTCCTCCTCAGGGCCCAATGATGATCAAGAAACTCCTCCTGTGGTTGAAGATACAGATCAACCAGCTAAAGTTTCCCCTCAGAATGATGCAGAATCTAAAGTCAACACCAAACCAGACCACAGCATCTCTCAAGCATCAAACCACAACACAATAGTTCAGCCTCCTGTGATTGTTGTGATTCAACAGTTTGATGAATGTAAAAGTGAAGATGCTCCACAGTTCAAGGAAATCAAAGAAGTCAGAAGTGACATACCGTCATCAACAGATTCAACAGAAACTGAATCTTCCAACTCGGAGGCAGTTGTTACACATGAAATAAATTCATCTGATCCACAGACAGACCTGGGATCCACCATCCCAGATCAGTCTGATCCACAGACAGACCTAGGATCCACCATCCCAGATCAGTCTGATCCACAGACAGACCTGGGATCCACCATCCCAGATCAGTCTGATCCACAGACAGACCTAGGATCCATCATCCCAGATCAGCCTCATCCACAAACAGACCAAGGATCCACCATCCCAGATCAGTCTGATCCACAGACAGACCTGGGATCCACCATCCCAGATCAGCCTCATCCACAGACAGACCTAGGATCCATCATCCCAGATCAGCCTCATCCACAGACAGAGCTAGGATCCACCATCCCAGATCAGCCTCATCCACAGACAGACCTAGGATCCACCATCCCAGATCAGCCTCATCCACAGACAGACCTAGGATCCACCATCCCAGATCAGTCTGATCCACAGCCTGACTCCTCTCCTCTAGTCTTGCCCCAGTCTTCTGATGTCCAAGTTGGATATAATCAAAGTGATAATTCTGCAGTTCCTGAAAAACCAGCAACTCCCGACCTCTCATCCCCTGATCGAACATCAGAGGAGGGCTCTTCCATCCACTCTCATTCCCCACCAAACTCACCTGAAATGGATTATCCAATGAAAATAAGTCTTGGGTCACTGATGGAAGGGATTGCACCATGCTCCATGGAACCTGTGATGAAGACGCTGGTACAGCGGCCCACTGACAGAGCTGTCTACTTAACAGGACAAGCCAAAGAAAACTGGGAGGTGGAGAGAGTAAAAGAGCAGCAACAAAAAGAAGCAACAGAGAAAGAGGTAAGTGAGCCAACAAAAGAAGGTAGAAAGGAAGAGGAGAAAGGCGAGGAGAAACCAAAAAGAGTAGCTCAAACAGGTGAGCCAGTCGATGAAGACGGCAGCTCGTCATCATCACCAAGAGAGAGTGACGTCGTCTCAACCACAAAGCATGTAGGGAGTGAAGGAGGACTGGAAGACAAGACAGGTTACTTTGAGTCTCAGTTCAAGGGTGAGACTCAAAAAGATGATGAGGAAAAAGCAGCAAAAGAAGGAGACAATGCAGAGAAAGCAGCAAATAAAGAAGAAGAGGAGGTTCTCCAACTCTCTCAGCCAGTGGAATTGCAGGTAGCGTGTGCAGCTGAGCCACTGCTAGACAGCGTGGCAATCATCAGAGACCTTGTGACTGAGATCACTGAAGTGGAGACAGTAATAGTCCCCTGTCCCACCGGCAGCAGCAACACACCCTGACATAAATATCACCATGACAACCACAGCCTCCACTGATCTACCAGTCAGTTCAATATTAAACATATCAAAATTTCTTCCTAAATGGTACCAAGAGGTGAGATGTAAGTCCATGCTGTTCTCACATTTGTGTTTCAACTTTAATATTTTTACAGGCCTTTCTTTTTTAGTTTTTCTAATTTTGTAGTGAGTTTAAAAAAAATAAAAAATCCTTTCTTTTTTATAAATTTACAAAGACTTAACACTGAAATTATTAAATGAAATGATCTAATAAAGATGTTAAACTTTTCTTGAAGTTGTTTAAGTTTTTTTTGCCAACTAAGAGATAACAGAACCAGCTGAAGACAACATACCAACACTTATTTCATAAAACCATTGTGGTATACATGTAAACAAAACACTGGTGTAATAAGTGCATTCATTGGGTACATCCCAAACTGTTCAGTATGTCTTATGATCCAAAGTTTTTTCCCTAAAGTTTTTTTAAAATCTAATTGTTCATACTCCATGAACTAATGATGTAGTGCAGGTGAACCATCCAGAACATTTTTGCAGGGCATCAATTATGTTTCAGCTCTGAAAGCAGGAAAACAAGGTTGAAGTTAAAGAGAGAAAAAAAATATATTTTTAATTATTTACAAGATTAAAGTTTCACATTTTCCTTCATTTGGGATTACTTTATCTACATCCTGTTATTTTCATCATACCTTTAAGTCCTTGATGTCTGACGTTCATTATATAGTATGTGTGAAGTCTTGATAGTTGACTAAAATAGCACAACCAACAATAGCAAGCAATTTTCTTAAACAATTAGATTAACTAAAGAAAGATAAAGAAAACTAACCTACATTTCCTGGAAAGAGCCCTCTACAAAGCATCAAAACCCAGCATGCAACTGAACTAAAAAAATAAGTCGTTTCATGAGATGTGGGATTCTTTTATTAAAGACCCTGAAGGTGAATGACAGTGAGATGGAGATGACTGCGACTCCATTACTTGTTCTTATTTGCAATGTCCTAATGTGTAGCAATGCTATTACAAAAAAAGTAATTTACATAAACATTTACATATAAGAAAAAAATACATGCATTGAATTTAAACTATATGTGCAAAATATGCTAAAAAGTAATACAGTAGGTAACTGTGACTCTCCTCACATGTAGTTTAGTCAAGGAACACAGACGTAACATGCAGCTGGGCTGCAACAACAGCTGCCATTGATTTGATGGCCCCCTCTTGGATGCTGAGACATTCAGATCTGACTCTATAGCAAAAACTCAAAAACATAGATTTATTTTGGAGCGTTATAAACAGATGCCCCACATCCTCACTTCTACAAACTGAAAAAAATGTAATACTGTTACACTCTTGACACCATTTTGATTTTTGCTGAACCTGCATTTGACCAGGAAAATATAACCCATGAGATTTAAAATCTTTTGTGAGTGTCTTGGCCAAAACAGACTAAAACAGACTGAATTTCCTCCACCTTAGAGTAAATATTTGCGTCTCCACTTTTCTATTGGATTTGAACTTAAATTTGACCTCCTTATTCAGTCATAAAAGTATGTCTATGTGTATAAGAAGATTGACTACCTGTGTAGCTTGCTCTTAATCTCTGCTGCAGGCTTGTGGCTGCATGAGTCACTACAAGCATATCTGAACTAGAAATTCTGGCCAAATGGTCAGAAATTAGGTTCCCCTGTGGGTGAATCTGTTCTCCTTTATACCGTGTCCTTGATCCTTGAATCTGCTATTTAAATTTGGACCATTTTAACTCATGTTACAGAATCAGGTACACCATCTTAAGTCTCTACCCTGGTTTGATTAACCTGCAAGTGTAAAAACACTTAAAAGTGAGACATCACAGTTACACAAACCAATCTATATTTAACTGCATGTTAATTAAAAAAAAATTATATGGTGCAATAGTGTTAAAGAAACCAAACTGGTGGATGTCAAACCCCTCAACGGGATGGGGTTTTTTTTTTCAGTGGATTTGAACTAATAATAAATATTAAATTATAACATAGTAAAAACATGCTAAACTTACAACATACATTTGCCTTACATTACATACATTGTTCATTCTTATTCCCTTTAACGATTTGCTGACTGCAAGATGCTTGTGACAAGGAAGACTTAACTACTTGTCTGTTTGAGATAATGGTGAATGAATTAAAAAAAAAGGTAACCGCATTAAACAGAACTAGTTAAACCTACAGTACTATTACTAGTCCTAATCTGTGTGATTTATTTCAGCTTGTATGACCGCTGTCTGAGTAAGTATAATATAGCTAGTTGGGAGAATGGGATTAGAGTAGTGAAAAAGCTGAACATGCAGGATCAGACATGTTTGTGTCTATGAGTACTGATAGAAAGGCTGTTCATCAGGTCTAAAGCCGTAAGCAGTGGCTGGTCGTCCAGGTGATGAACTGGTCTGGTCGAAGACATCATTCATATCCCTGATGAAGAAACCCAAACAAATTAACAAAGAGTGTTAGCTTTATCATGAGAGGGTGCTGTTGTTGATCAGGTAAGATGAACAGATGAAAGCGCTGCAAGGCGGGATAAGAATGAATCATAATGTTGTCATTACCAAATAATTAACAACTGAAAGATAATGTGTGCTAATCACATTCTTCTTCTCTGACAAATTGGTGTTTGAAAAAGGAAAAAAAAAACAAATTAGGATTGGATGAGTTGCGCTAGCATGGCCACAGCCCCTGCTTCTGATTTATGTTAACTCACCCTGCAGAGTGCAAGTCTCCGTTCTGAGTCTGCAGGTCGCTGAAGAAATCTGGACTGACTGAGCCATCTCCTGGAGTTATTCCATCTAGAGACGACAATAAAAGACCATAAGCTTACCGGCACAGAAACGATTTAGATGCTCGTCTTTATTAAAATGTTTTTTTTTTTTTTAAAGAAAAATTGCCTTTATTACTAAAATAAGCCCTTTAAAATGTGAACTTGATTTCAGAAATCTTATTACAAAAGAAATCCATCAACACCAAAAATTTAGGTTTTGGTAATTTAGTAAATAAATAAAACTTCCTTCAAGTAAAATTTCTTAATGTTCAACTTTGTGGCTTTTTTAAGTGCTATTTTGTTCAACTGTGCTTCCAAAAACATAATATTTCAGGCCCCTTAACAACAGCCACCAAATATAAATGTACTCAGTTCAGTGAGAAAAATCATGAGGGTGCATCTACTGGTATAAAGATCTATTCAATCCAGCTAGTCTGCACGGTGCTTGTTAAAGCAGATGACTCACTGAAATGGGGACGAAGACAAAAAGAGTGGCTACTTTTAGCAGTGTTTGTTATTTTACATGCACAGTCCAGCGTTTGGCGTTTACCTGCACTGTAGAACAGATCAGTCCTATCATTGTCATTATCATACAGATAAGGCTCCGGCTCATCAGCTTGGCGACTCTCAACCATATCCAACCACTGGTTGTTGTGGAAGCGAAATTTTTCCGACTGAATTTTCCTCCCCCACTCCTCATCGTACTCCTGGAAAATGTGGCATGAATATATTAGAAAAGTAGACAAAGACAGGAATATGTGTTTCTACCCCTCATCCTAAAAATAAAACATGCATGTTCCTTCAGCTTTTCATGGATACTACCTCACATGCGTGCATCAGGAACACGTGGTTCACTTACAGCGATAATGTCGAGAGTGTTGTCACACACTTTCCGGATCTCAGTGTTCTTGTCATGCATCAGATCTATCAGATAAGCTGGAGCCTCTGCAGCAATGGTCAAAGAAAAACAACTGCAGAAATGTTACAGTCTGTGACAGACTTGTGCATTTAAATTTGCTGCAGACAGAGAAAACTACAGGAAGGATACGGGTTTCTTTGATGATGACGTCTCGAGTAGCTTGGTGAAACACCATCTGATAGAAGACGTAGACAATCTGACACACAAACTCGTCGTCCTCCTGCTGGGCTACATTTGGAAAAAGGAGACATGGAGGACTTGTTATAATTGAAAGGAAACATTGTATAGACCTGATATTGAACAAAAGAAATGGTCATTTGTGTTACCGTTCAGTAGCTCAATAAGAGCAGGGATTATGCCAGACTTAGCCAGCATGGCGGCACAGGCGTCGTCTATGGAAACCGTTCCAATCATAATGACCACTTCCAGGATGAGGTCATCTTCTGCAGAACCTGAAATACATACAGATGACAAAAGTGGCGTAGGAATCTTAATGGATTTTATAACTTTTTAGAGCCGATTCTTGAGTCAGACTTGGACTACATGACTTTTTCATTAGGTTATTTCTCTTGATACATTATCTGTCGCTCTCTGTGCTCACACTGCTGCAGCATACCTCTACAATGGAACACAGCCAAGCTTTTCCAACCACATCTAATACCAGTTGCAGACTAAGTTGCCAACAATGAGGAGAAGTCATTAGCCAGCCCTCAACTCGCTGCTAGTCCTTTTCCACATTTTCATTCCTATTAATCTCTGAATCGAATCAGTACCTGGTCTGAGTCTGTCTTTGAGGTAAGGCACCAGGTTATACTCCTTCAGCACCAACTCCCAGTCCAAGTCAGGGATGGTGAGGTTGGCCAGTGAACCCAGACACTCCAAAACCCACTCCTCCTTTTCCTCAGCACGGATCTCTGCCGCTAGGTCACCCACGTAATCCTGGCGGAGACAGAAGAGAGCATGAAACATTCAGACCATTTAAAAAGAAAAAAACTGACACATACAGTAAACTGAAATTTAATAATAGAGAGAGTTTTATGAAAGCTGTTAAGATTTTTTGAAGTGATACTTTTTGTCAACACAGACATCATTACTCACTATAAAGAGCGGTTTGGTTGCACCGTTATGCTGCGAAATATTTCTGATCATCTTCATCAGAAGACAGTCTTTTGTCTTCAGAGCCCTCTTCATGAGCATCTTCAGTCCATTTCCTGTGGATGGACAGAAAAAAGCAGATAAAAACATTTATCAGTTGGGGATGACAGCTCTCTTACAAAGTCAGGGTCAGACTTAAGCTGGGCTTACACCAGAAGACAGAAAAGATTTGGAAAAGACTCTCGGAAAATTATCAGCTCATACTTGCTCACATCCAAAGACCAGTGGTTAGTCTCAGCCTAGACTCGGACTGAGATTTTACAAAGACTGTGAATCTTGCTTGGTGGAGTCTTAAAGGTTATTTTACTTCAAATTCATTTATCCATGGGGACATAAAGTAGCTATTTAGAGATGCCACATCTGGCCATCAATTTAATCATGTTTAGAGAATAAGTTGACAGTTGAATGATTTGTTATAATTTAAACAGTTGTGATGCCTCCTTCCTTATACACGTAATGTAGCTAACAAATAGATGAGCAGAACTGAACCATGATGATCCAACGGCCCAAACACGTTGTAGAGGGAAATGACCTTTGCAACTTCCAGGAGCAAACCCTTCAGGCCGCGTGAGGTCGGAACCTCGGGTTCGCAGATTTGTGATGTGCAAGGAGGCTATAGTAAAAGATACGCTGAGATCCAAAGATGCTTTTGGTGCATTATACAAACAAACAGCAGAGCTATCGCAGCGCAGCGAGGATGGATGAATGTAAAAATGAAAACCAGCTAATTAACCATAAAAAATGATGAATGAATAATTGAGTAGTGGTCATCAAAATTTTGGCTACTACCCAACCCCGACTCTCTCATCCGAGTCACAGGTGAGTGGGCACCTTACACACACCTCTGTACGTGCACGTCACTGCAGCACACACTCACTCAAGCACACCGTGCACCTCATCTTCACCTGTATGTCTCCTACAATGTGTATCATCTATTATTTAGAGCAAAAGCAGCTTGAGTTGACTGACATCCAACCCAACTTTATTTCCTAAAACTTTGCATTTGTAGTTAAGCAAACATTAATTGAATCAAATAGTCCTGTACAATGTCTGAAAGGGCAAAGTATTCAGTCATTCAATTTGCCTGGAAATCAGCTGAAGATTCAATGAAGAGTATGGTGTAAAACCACTTCCATCAACCGGCGTCTACTGTGCAAGTCACTAGTCCTGAACCAGGACGGCCGCTCTGTCTGCACATGTCTGATGCGGCTGTCAGGTTTCCTCTTTTCGCTCTTGTCAGTGCTCATCTATTGGTTGTTGATTGTGATACGTCACTGCGACTTGTGATAATATCAAACACATTTGATATTTTTTGCAAACTCAAGACTAAGAAAAGACTGATGTGAAACAGCAGAGTTAAACCTAATGATCGAGACAACGGGAGGGCATGGGGATTCCAGTAACACTCCTAAGTTTTACTAAAGACTTTCAGTTTTTAACTGTGAAAATCGTTTGGTGTAAGCCCAGCATTAGCTGTAAAGCACACAATCTTTTCTGATAAAACAGGTGAAATACCTTCACACATGAGTTGTGCATTCCTCTTGTTTGCAGCCAGGTTGATGCAGAGGGAGATGAGCTCAGCTTCAATTTCCTCTTCACAGTGCTCATACAGCATTTGCATCAGCTACATGCAGACGTATAAACATCATTGGCTCAGTTATTGAAATTCTCAGACAGTAATAATATCAATAGATCTTATTGTACCTGAGGAACGCAGTCAGTGTAAACAAACATGCCCTTGAACCGGTCGTCCATACTGATGTGGTACAGGATGCGCATGGCTACCTGCCGGTTGTTCTCATCACCTTCATGACAACAAACATCAAGACAGTCATGACCTCATTTATCACAGACCAAAGCCAACAATGAAAGCTGGAAAAAATAGCAATAATTCAATGATAAGTCCCACTGTTACACATTTCAGTTAAAACTACAAATGCCAACTTCCTGTCAAAGAGTCCCGAGGATGTCAGGAGCACCGGGTTCCATCATGTGAGATCAACCGACTGACACTGATGGGCTGAAAGCTGTCCTCTGCAGATGTAGTAACTCATTGCAAGGCTGCTGTTCTGGAAACAGAACATGCTGCATGCTGGTGTGTTAATGTGCATAATTACCCAACAGTGCCGTCAGCTTTGGTAACAGCCCCACTTCCACCATCTTGGCTCTGAGTCCTGAGTCAAAGGAGAGGTTGAGCAGCAACCGTAGAGTCAGGTTTAACAAGTCTTCATGTTCACAGGGAATGAGACGTGCTAATCGCTCCACTGTATCAACCTCAGCCTGCAAGTCAGACACACAAAATTATGTCACAATAGTGAAACACAATAGAAAGCCACAAAGCTGTGTCAATAAAATAACAACAATTACTCACACACATTTGACATGTCACTATTTTGATGATGGAATTTCAGCCAATAATCATGAATGCTAACATGGACATCACATCAGGAAAATCCCAAAACAGTACATAAAGTGTAATTTATGGCCATCAGTATCAGCCCTGAAATCAAACGGATGAAACACCGCCTGGTCACGTTACTAGAAACAGCTCTTCTTCATTTACCATATTGGAGACATTCTCCTGATGTTCTGCTCCATGTCATATGATTTATCAAGTCCACTGATCTACTTTGGGATGACTTTTCTTCTGTGATGTGGTGCATTATTTTGCTGGAAGCAACCATTAGAACATGTTTAACAATGACCATAAATGGATGCACATGGTCAGCAACAATACTTAAGATGCAGCATTCAGTCCACGACTGTGTGTTGTTCAAATTGCCGACAACAAATTCCCTCCTCCATCTGTTGGATTTTAAGCACCTGCACCGCTGCCATCAGACTGTTTTATCGTTACTTGTTGGAAAGATGTTACTGATAGCGTGCCAGCTGGGCAGCTAGGCCTAACCAGAACCTAAAGTATATTAAAAAAATCCCTTTTCCAGGTGGTAATGAGCCCAAAATGATATTATGAAGTCTTCCTCTGTCCATCTACTCACCATGTCATTCTTATTCTCCAGGAAGATTGACAGTTTTTTGAGGAATGAAACCACCAGGACTAGCAGCTCTTCATCATCACGGTCAAGAACTTTGACCAGCAAACCAACAATGTTTTTATTTCTCATCTTCAGCTCCGTCCTTGTGTCCTCGGCAAGGTTCAGCAAGAGGTAAAGAGACACTTACCAAAGGAGGAAAAGGGAAAAAGAAGAAAAAAAATAAAGGAAATGCGTTACATTTGGTAGCATTAATCAATATGTGTCAATCAAAGGTAATGAGGAGTAACAGATGCTGTGAAACATAAGTGTTTACTCATCACAGCTGGAGGCACATGAGCAGGAGACATTGAAGGAAGGTGCATTATCCTATATCTAATTTAACTTCACGTGACAAATTTATCCAGTTTTCACATCATAGCTGAGAAAAATAGCTGCTCTGATTTTTATGCAAGTGTATTAAAAATCAAGAAGTACCTCTGAGCAGCTGTTCCTGCTTAGCCAGCAGGCCTTGGTACTTTCTCAGAGCTTTGTCCTGGTCTCTTCTGAGAGAACCGTTTTCTGGTGCTGACTCGCGTGCACAAAAATATGGTTAAAGAAAACATTCTGTAAAGGTAAGATAAACCATACCATAACCATAAGCTCAAGCTTACAAGGCAAAGGACAGCAGAAAAAAGGATATAAGCCTTGTTTTTCTTGCGTAAATCCTCCCGCCATATATCGTGCCTCTTCAGCTCATGTTCCACCACACTCATACACAATGTTCCTATCTTATAATGACTCACAACTCCATGAAACTGAGAGAAACTAGAGAAAAGGTGTAAAAAGAAAGCAGAACAGTTAGGCATACTGAAAGACTGTATGTCACTGTATGTAGCTGTGTGTGTGTCAGTAAGCATGTGTTACCTGGAAAAGCAGAAGAAGATGTAAATGATAATGGTAGCTAGTTCAATACTCTGCTTCCAGTCCTCCCTCAGTACTCTGGCCAGAGCACCTAGAGCTGGCTCTGCACACACAAACACATAGGTAGTTTTAATGACCTGTAGCTGTACAGTTGGAGACAATTATGGAACCAGCTGTGTATAACAATAGGGATGTCACAAGAATTTTGGTACCAAGCTAATGCAAAAGTTCTGGCAATGCTCAATTTTCTGTTACTGTGCAAAGTATGGGTTGGTTTATCTTTGATCATAAGACAGCTGCATGATGCTGGATGTTCTGTTTAAGAGAAAATAGATTTAAGGTTTCTGAAAATAATCCATTTCACAGTTTCAATGAGTAATTAAGTATATTAATCACCAACAATAAGCATATATTAGAAATACATACTGAAACGCTTACATCCTGAGAAACTTTAAAAATTTTCTTGAGTACCGACAACAGCAGGATAAAATGAAAGTGTACCATTGTGCAGCAGCTCCTCCAGGTTATCAGGGTTACGAGCGAGCTGTAGAATGAGAGCAGACCCCCTGATCTTCTCTGGGATGCCTTCATAGAGCAGCTCAACATACTCCTCCATATGGGTTATACTAGCTTCCTCGTTTAACTACACAAGTACACAAAGACACAGACATGTTACTGACAAACGATGTGGAGCACCATTGCAAAGTAAGACACTTTTTGCTTAATTCTTTCAGCAGCGATTGTGTTTGTTCAAATAGAAATAAATTGAATATACTTTATTGATCCCCGAGGGTAAATAATATATATATATAATATATATTTACATTTGTGTTCATAGTCAAAGATCATGGCTAAGTTTGGTCTTGTTTTACACTTCTAATAAAGTTCTGTCTGAAAAGCCAAATGAATGTAGCGAGTTGTTACCTCCATCCCTTCAAATGGTGTCAGGTCTCTGGGCTTAGCCGTTCTTTTCTCTCTCTTTTCCACTGCTGATTAAAAAAAAAGACTATTTAATTCCAAACTTAAAGCTCTGATTAATAATGACATACATTTTTTATAATTTTATCAAGTAGTAAGTGTACAATAATGAGTACAAATCAGCATCTACACTGCTAATCAGAGACTTTATAATGAAGCAGCTAATCCATATTACATATACACACACATA
>JBBBVU010000008.1:10492098-10509475 GCA_037177055.1 Atherinosoma microstoma
CCCCCCCCCCCCCCCCTTTTTCTGATGACGAGGCCACCAACGAGATCCACACTTCTCACAACCCTCTTTCCCCCCACAACGCTCTTCCGATCTGCTTTTTTTTTATTTTCCTGCCTGCCACTGGGCTGGAGCAGGGTTTTGAGCAGCCCCCCCCCCCCCCCCTCACTGTCAAACGGGCTTTTGGGTCATATTTTTGTCATAATAGGATCCTTTATCAGAAAAGTACAAGTATGCAAAATAATGCCACTGTAAAATCACTGATATGTTTATAGTCAACTTAATGTAAAAATGAAAGAAATCTGTGTTTTGTGGATTATTTCTTTGTTTTAACAATACTTCTTGGCAATAAAGCTCATACTGTTGGAAAGCTTGTTTATTTCCCCTTTGAAATGTGCCACATTTGTGAAGGAAAATCATTCGTGGGATGAGCAGCCCTTAGTAGCATGTGGAACAGCCATACACAGCTACAACAGCCTGGCACCTCCTCCTCATGCTGGTCACCAGCTTGGTCACACACTGCTGTGGGATGCCATCCCATTCTTCAACCAGTTTTAAACCACCAAACACAAACATCCTTACTTTTTGTGCAAAGTTTACATGACACTAATACTGAAGTGTGTAAGGAGCCTGTTTCTGTTGCAGCCGCTGGAAGTGGAGATGCTTGAATTTGTGAACTCATTTGACAGCAAGAAAGAAAACACACATTTGTTTTCAGTTTTGGAGGGGGCGGGGGGTTCTCTAGTATTAGCATTTTAATGAGAAAAAGAGCATTTACTGAAATGAGAACACTTGAGAGGTTCAATTTTAGTGGTACTATGACTAAAACATGTAGGCTATATTTTAAATATGACCCCGGCTACTCACTGCTTTTATAATTCCTGGTGTCCCATTGTAGATTACACTCATGACAAACCTCTTCTGAGTTACCACTTTCTATGAAAGCAGCTGACGACACCCAGAGCAGCAATCCGGGACACTTCCTGGACTATAGTTTCCAGGTAAACACACTTCTTTCATTGTGTGCATAGCCTACCTGGGAAACCTCCTAACTTTATTCCAAACAAATATGTGTGCTATCCCTGAGGGCTCTGCTCTTACATAAACTGAAATGTCACACACAGCTTCAAAACACCCACAGAGGCGCATGTTTCTTCCACACTCAGACAATACTTGGACAGATCGACGCTTAAGTCCTTCCTCCTTATATCAGCAGTCTCCTCATTCAGCTCTGCTAACAACGATCAGCCTGCTTTATCTTCCTGGATTAGCAGACAACATCACTGCTCTTATTAGGATGGGTTCATCTTTTCTGTCATGGAGATAGGTGTGGCACAGTTGTGTGTGTTATGTGTCAGGAAAAGGCAAGGCAAGGCAAGTTTATTTGTATAGCACATTTCATGCACAAGACCATTCAAAGTGCTTTACATAAAACATTAAAAACATTACAGCGGGGAGCAGAGGTGATTTAAAATAAAACCAAGAGAAAGGGTCAAAGAAAGGTCATTAGATTAAAAACAGTATGAAAACATGATCAAGTTTAGAAATTCAAGCTTAAAAGAAATGATGCAGATTTGGACTTTTAAACCAAAATGATTGAAATGCAGCAGAGAACAGGTGGACCTTTATCCTGGATTTAAATAAGCCGAGTGTTTTCAGCTGATCTGAGATTTTCTGGGAATTAGTTCTGACTGGGAATTGACAAAAGACTGGATCCAGATGACCTGAGGGGTCTGGCAGGTTCATACTGGGTGTAAAGTCTGCTTGAAGAACCTTGTCTATACTGGGAAACTGTAAAGCAAGACAGACTTTTGTCTGGGTGTGAGCTGCACTGCACTTGTGTGTGTGTGTACTTGTATTACTCATGTTGTAGAATAACATTTGTTCACAGACTGTTTGAGTTACTTTGCATTTTCAGGAAGGGGTTTTTATTCTGTCCATAAGAACAGCAGTGTGTGTCTCTGTACAAAGAGAAAGGGCACAGGCGCTTCACTGCTGAGATATCAGATGTCAAATATATGAAAATCAGTCGTCCATATCAGCCGAGCCTTCGACTAGTCCGAGGTCATGTCTTTTTTCTGTGATCCAGCTTTATTTGCATATCTGTGTGCATGTGTTTGTGTGCACACAGCATGTGAAAGGCTGAGGGGAACTGAATGCCTTTTGTGTCGTGTTGTTAGGGAAGTAAATAGTCAGAACTCAATGAAGCAAAATTTGTCCTATCAAATTGCAGACTAATGAGGTGGGGGTGCTATGTTGTGCTGCCAACCATCTGACTAACTGCGAGCTGTGGAGGGCTGATTTAGTCCAGTTAATGAAGTCTGGCTGCTCTGTTTGTGTAAAGTCTGTGGCCTCATACACCGTTCTGAGCAGAGGTCTTGAGCCACCACTTATATATACATATGGCCTTCGGTGCAGCAATTTATTGAAACGGAAACACAGTTTTGCTCTGTTTTCTGTCAAAATGATCCCACACTGCTTTAATAAAGAAGAGATCTGGGATTTAAGGAGGACGTATCGCTCCATAAGTCCTGTTGCAACTGATTTTCAGTCTATTTTGTGCCATTTGGCAAACCTCAACCTTTTTTTTTCTCTGTTCCCCTTTCTTAAGAATGGCTTCTTCATCTGAATGCATCTCAGGTCCTGTGTCAGGCCCCACTTATTTCTAAAGGACATCACTTTCAGATACTGGTCATCTGCTGTATATTGTTTTTAGGCAACTTTTTCTTTTGTCCTCCACTTGTCCTGTTTCCTCAGACTTTTCAAGGACATAATGCACACAATACTGACAAATGCTTTCAGCTAAAAGGGCTTTAGGAATCCCCTTGTTAGTGATTTCCAAAGAAAATAATATCTAATATCTGTCAAACTGTGCTATGTTTGGCCTTTTTGTAGATGCAACTAAAGTGACTTTGCAACAGGCGACAGTAAGAGTTAATGGATGGAATTTAAATCTAACCCTAGTTGTCTACGAGGTGTTGACACAACACAGGTTCAGTCCTTAAGTTGGGTGACTTTTTATGCTTGAATTATCCATATGTCGGTGTTAAGAGATTTGATAAATTAATTTGAACAAATCTCTGAAAATGGGACTGAATAAATAAAAAAAAAGTGAAAAGGCAGCCAAATAAAAACTTTGAAAACAATTTTTTTTAAACTCTGAAGAACCATACTCTAAACTAGTTAAATAGATTACATGAAAATAGCCTTGAAGCACAGTGTAAAACAGAAAAAGAGAGGTGTCTCTATGACTTTGCACAGTACTGACATTGAAAAACAACATAAGCACCATCAATAAGGTTGATTCACTTTTTCAGCCATGGTGTTTTCACACTTCTTGTGTTAGTTCTGGTTGCAGTAACTTATTAACTAAAGTACAAACGATGATGATATCTCTGCATGGAAGCTGAAGAGCTCATCAAAGTCATCCCTCTCTGATTTACATGGACATCTGCATTAAAGTCAGTGTTCACTCCTCAAGTAGGAATATCGACATCAAGCTTCATATAGACGTTCAACTTGATTTCATGATCTCATGAAGGGCCAAGAGGAAACCTCAGGCGTTCACTCAGAAAATACGATAACCAATCCTCCGAGCAACACGACTGCCTTTCTACAGGTCACCTGATTGTTTTTTGAATATTTATCTTAGAATATTTATTTCCTTAAATTAAAGAAACTGAATAAAACACTTTTTCCACAGTTTTTCACCCGTCAGTCAGACCCATTTTTTCTTCAAATCAAACTGTCTCACTAGTGGATTAAATGTGTATTGTTCCGAACCCTTTCTTGATGTGAATGGTCATTGGGAGGAAGCACATTTGAGTACTTGTTCTCAAAATATCCAGAAGAGGTCACAATAAACCAGATAGGAAGAGTAGGACGGTTTTCTGAAGTCTGAGACGAGGCAAAGTTACACTCTTTCAAGCTGCTGCTTACATCTTTGTTGTTCTGTAAAGTGGGGTATATGGGCTGGGGTTTCGCATTGTGGGAGCTGGCCTTCATAAATTAACTTAATGTGTCTCTCTAAGAGCCCCCAGTTGGTCATTTGTATTATCTGAATTGATCTGAATCTTGCTGCTATTGATTTTAACACAGTAGTGAGAGCGGCCATGTGCATTAGCAGCGGCCCGGCGATGTGCTTGTGTGAGTTGTAGCAGGGATGTTCTGCAGGTCTGGAAATTCATTCGATTTTCTGAACACAGGACCGGACAAAATATTTATTCAATAAAATCAGAAAGCTATTTGAAAGACTTATAAGGAAAATATCTACATTCTTTTATACATGCAAGTTTACATATGTGAGGTTGGACCATCAGATCAGCAGAATATCAACAGAATATCAATATCTAAAATTTTCCAAGCAGGACATTACAGTATCATAAGAGTAGAAACAATCAACAAAACAGGTTACAACAGGAGCAGGAACATCATTATGAAATAAAAAAAAAACAGATTTATTCATTTTCCTGCAGGCACTGCAAAAACGATTTGGCTGGTGCGTTGAATGGAGCCGAAAGGCCAAGCAGATTAAGGGGAAGGCATCAGTGTACACTCTCAATTCATAACCATAACGTAATGTGGCCGGTTATCAGTCAGAGCTGTGACCCTGAAGCCTCCTAAGCCTCTTAAAGGGATATTGACGAATACCAAAACACCCAAGCAATATCAGCTGATATAACTGGTATGCTTTATAAATCAAACACAAATAACTGAAGCTCAATTTTTAGGAAGGGATTTAAATGTTTCCTCAAACAGAAGAGACTTTAGTTATCTTATACTCATTTCACCTGAGGATCATCTGAGAGGTTTCACTCATACCAAACATTGAGCACCATGATTCACATAGAAAACACATTTTCGTAAAATCTGGTTTCAGGTTCCAGACAAGCTTTCTGATGTGCTTCCAGGCAAACTAACCAAACCAAGAGCTGTTACATTATAAATGATGTACTTACATTTTAACAGAGAAGCAGCAGCTAAAGTTTGAGGTCTTGTCTCCTAATCAGCTGTTACAAAGTACATTAATTTTCTAAATGGCTTCCATGTCTGCCCTAAACTCATTTAATTTCTCTGTTATTCAATAAGGACATCTCTCGCAGCAGCTCTGCTCTCCATTTATAAAGCAGTCCTGGGATCTGTAAAATTATAATAGAATTACAAGATGACACGATAAGGAGAAATAATGGGATAATGTAGATACTGATCATTCTCTTCTTGCTGTGTTTTCCACAAAACACATCTAAGAGTCCAACAATGTGCCTTTTTTATGTTTTTTTTGTTTTTTTCCCTAATGCAGTCATTATTCAATGTGTTCATATTATCATCTTGCACTTAAAAAAAATTAACAACTTGATTTTTTTCTTTAACAAAGCAAACAGCAGTTCTGTTTAACATTGCAGCTGGTTTCGTTGTCAGAGGCGGAACATCTAAGGTGAGAACATCACAGAAAAAATATAAATCTTAAGATTAATCTTCCTCTTTTTCTTTAGACACCTTTTCATGTTACACAATTGCATAATCAAACTGTCCTTTGTCCACACCATCCTTATGACCCATCCACGATGATGATGGCATACTGCTGTAAGGATCTAACAAAATACGGACACAGCGGACCACAAGAAAGAGCAAAAGCAGCACGAGGAGGCCCACGAAACACAAGGCCGTTCCTTGTTCTGGGTGCCCTGTTATGGGCTGCAGCACCGTCTGGCCCTTGGCGAACCCAGGTGGAGCAGGAGAGAAGAGATCATAGTCAACAACCCAGTAGGTCGTGTCACTCATTTTGCAACAGTGGGGAAATCTTGCAGCTGTTTGAACTGTGCAGGGCAGTCCTTCCTGTGAACCACAAGGCAAACAGAAATGCTGTGGTACAAATCAGTGGTGGAAATTAATAAGTCCTCTGGTAAGCGGAGCAGCAAGCTGTGGCATGCTCACTGAGGTTTAATTAGATCTCACTGTTTATTGTTCAGGTGCTCCTCTATGTCTCTCCAACACAACACATACTCTGGTAATATCAAGTGAACTTAATAATACTTGATATTTAAACTTCTGCGTTTATTGTGTCATTGAACAGAAGCGATGGGAATGCCTTGACTGTAGGTGAAGCGTTAATCTTAATTATGTGGCTAAAGATGTTCCACGTATAAATCACTGTGTTTGCAGGCTGTAAATAATCCAAGTTGCAGCACTTAGGAGGACGTTTTTATATTCAAATCACTTTGTGCTGCACTGAGTTGTTAATTTCCTGAAAAGCTTCCGAAAAGCTGATATCCTCTTCTTCAACCAGGAACGTCTTCATTTGAGGACTCAGTCGACAGAAAACCTAAATGAGAGGGAAAGAGAGAAAAAAGTAAAGATAAGAATCAACACGAAGGAGTTTCTAACTTGTGTTACGTCTCCTGTCTAATGTCCTTTTTTCTGTGTGTGAGAAAATATAACTGACACAAGGTAGAGGCACGGCTTTTCTCCTGAACTCAGGTACCACACAGCACGAGATAAATAAATCAGTCTGATGACAGAGGAGGAAAAAATGTCAAGAAAACCCTTACAGAGCTGCTTCCTTACTCAGAAACCCTCTGCATGGCCTCTTTAATGGGCCGTGGAGTGGAAATACATTTCCTAAGCAAGGTATTTTTTCTCAGTCAGCATTTTCTATTCCAGGAGGCTTCATCTTCCTGCTTAACACCCTGCTGATCCTTGCATAGACATGTTATGCCTCCCTTGCTCTCTGGGTGATGGGACTAAAAAGCCAAGTGAAGCTTTGATAGGGGAACTGAAGGCGCAGTGAAAGTGCCTCAGTATCAATTATCAAATGGCCTGCAGTTACAACAGGGCTGGACTCTACACATAGCTCTGTCAGGAAGCTAAAAAAAAATAAAAACAGATGACCATTTACAGTCAACATGAAGTCCATCTGCAACATAAAAAGGCATCAAGTTTACACCAGAGGACGATACAGAATTAGTACAAAAAGAGAACAAAAATGAACAAAGTGAATTCATTATAAAAGATTGTCCCATAAAAAGAGTCTCACAGTTATTTCTGGACATTTATTGATTTATTTATCTATTGATTATATTTGTTTACTCTGCAGCCTCTCTAAGTATTTGTCCTCTTAGAATAAATCGAGACAAACCTTTTGCAAGTCACAGCGTCTCTGTTTCACCTGTTTTGTTTTGTTTGTTTGTTTTTATAAAAAAAACAGCTTCAATAGCTGAAAATAAAGCTGTTCATTAGCTTTCATTTTATTATTTCATCATTTTTTCACCATATTTATTAAGTAAAGAAGTTGAATACAAACCCCAAGTGTTTAAGCCTCGTTTTGTGGCCTTCAAATATTGACCAGGGAAGTCAAAAGTATGTTTTTAGGTGACTCGTCAGCTTTGCAGATTGCTAAGACTCATGATAAAATAAGGATGCCACAAAACAAACAATAGATGCAGCTGAGTGAAAAGACAAATGAGGCAATGAAGAACATAAAAGAACAATCAGATTATGGATAACTGAGCTCAGTTGTTTAACTTTTTAATTTCTACCAAATAAAACAGCAACAAAAAATGAATTAAATTGGGAGAATGCCACATGTCCCTACATGTGGCATTCCTCATGTCCATAATACCTATATTGAGGATAATATGTCAGCACCTTAAAACTTCAAGTACTTTAATAATAAAGGCAGCGCTGTCTGAAAAGTACAGAAAAACCAAAGAGTAGGTTTGCCCAGTAAAAAAGGAACAAATGCAGAACATTTTGAACATAAATTCAGCAATGAACTCTTCATTATTCTTGACAACCAGAATATTCCTGCAGAAACTCTGGATTTATTTCATGAAACCTGGCTCAGAGCAGAGAATAAACATGGCTTTTTTTAACAGTAATTGATGACATTGATATAATTATTAAGCTTTTTTATGCTGTATATTTACAAGGCAACTGAAGGCTTTTCATCTCATCTTTTGAGTGCACCAACCCATGTGGCTAAAGTTTAGCTGTCCACGAGCAAATGCGTGATTGATAAAGTTACACACAGCACGACAGGGATTTCAGCTAAAGCTCACGTGCAGCCAACACATTGTCGGATTATTCCAATGTCAGAAAGGAGAAAGATCAGACTGGATCAAAACTTACTTTCGGGCTGGTGTCACAGGTGAGGACATGTCATCTGAAACACGGCGCAGTGATTATCCTGAACAGGCGGAGGTTCAGCACCGCGGACAGCTCCGGCTTCACTCTCCTCTTCTGCTCTGAACTTCCTGAAGCTCTTCATTTGCTTTTACGTGGGCTTTAAACTCTTCTCACTTAGCGGGATCCGCCCCACATCTCTCCATCCCTCCCTCCTGCTGGCCCTCCAGCTTGTCTGTCCATCCATGGCTGCGAGCCGTGTGTGTCTTTTCCATTGTGTAAGAGCACTGTTGTGAGAGGGCAGTGACCGGTGGGGGGGGGGGCAAATATGTCAAAGTTAATGTGGTCTCCTGGGAGTTTGTTATTTTTTGCAGTAAATAATAGGCTACCCTTTCAACTTACAACACTGCAGGCTCACAAATAAAATGTTTTCTGCAGATAGTGATCTCGCTCATTGAACTGTAATGATCATAAACAACTAAAACACTGATAGCAGATGATTTAATGGACTTACATAGGCTTATTTAGAGCTTTAGCATAAAAATGTGGATTTTTATGTAGATATCCTACAAATCCTTCTTGTTTTTTCTTTTTTGTTTCTTTAGTAGCCTATTTGATTTATTTGATTTACTGAGTTATGTAATTTTATGTTCTTTACTGTGTATACACACATGTTGATGTAAAAGTATATAACTGTCTTTCTCTGATTAAAAAAAGTAGCGATCACATTTTCACTTGTGTTTTTGTTAAAGTTATCCATCAGGTGTGAAAAAACCTGCAGACAGATTGTTTCGTGCTTGGTGGTGAGGGAGTTATGTCAGGATGTGTGTTGAAGGTGAGAACAGATTCAACGAGTGACTGATAAACCAGGATTAGAATGTCCGTGCTGATATTAAAAGTCCTCAGTTTCCTCAGCAGGTTGAGGCGTTGCTGCTGAGGAAACTGAGGACTTTTAATATCAGCTGGGGCGATGCTGGAGCTTTTTGGTAAGATGCAGTCCGCATGTGTGAATGATAGAAAGGTGTCAATCTCTGTCCCAAGATATTTGAAGGACTCCACCTGCTCCTCCATCTGTCTTGCTGGAAGAGAGGCAATGATGCTGCTCTGTTCCTACTCCACAGCACAACTCCTTGGTCTTTCTGATGTTGATTTCCAAGGTTTCCTCACCAAACGCTCTGAACAATTGGTTGACTGCTTGGTTAAGTTTGGAGATTTTAGTAAGCTTGGATAATTGGATTTGCCATTGATAGAAGTGGGTTTTTCTCACATAAGAATGAATAAAATATAATAGAGTATATCGTTTCAATTCACAAGTCGGGAAACAATCGAAATGGAGGACTTTTAAAACATATTTTTAGGTGTATTGGGATAACCTTTTTGGGACATTACCTGTTTCTGACGGCTTTTATCGACTCAAAACAAACCAAAAAAAAACAACAAGCTCTTCTTCACACTAACTTTTGAAGCAACATATTGAACCTCCTCAACCTCAGGTGCTGGAGGTATATTAGTTTTTTTTAATATATATTGTAAGGTAGATCTAGTACTAGATTAGATTTCAGATGGTGACATGACTTGAATGAACTATAGAGTTAACAGGTTCTCGGAGAATGGACTGATTATTAGACCGTAAGAAGACTTAATTACAGTTTCATTACAAGTTCAGCTGAACTGCAAGATATTACGTGATCAACATGCATTACAAAACAAGCAGAGCTACCTGAATGCGCCTGTGGCTTAGCTCCAGATACTCACTGTGAGATGTAATTAATTGGCACAATTAAAACTCTACACTGGGACAGACTGCAGTCCATACACATCCACATCTCCCCTGCCTGAGGCTGCATGGGATCTCCCAGTAGGTTTAATTAATAGTGAGTGGATTGCTGCACTGCCCTGAAGATGTTCATAAGCTAATCCCCCCAAGCTGTCCTCCTGTGGGCCACCCACTGTGGCTATAATTGATAAGAGTCTCCAACCTACATGTTTATAAAATTCAGTGTTTTCATTATATCTAATGTATGACACAGCCTGCGGTCAGGCTGTGGCTCAGTGACATAGATCACTGTAAGAGGATACTTGTGACCTGTTGCAGGTGAGTCTGAGTTGTGTGCTCAAGACCCTTCTCTTAACTCACCCATAATCTCAACCAAAGCATTATTGATAGAAAATATTGATAAAAGTAGCAGCAGAGCTTGTAATACCTGACAGGTTACTGTTTGAGCAAAAATGCGTGATTGTTAATGTGTGCAGAATATGGACACCACAACAGAAGTGCATATACTTTTTCTGTTTGTTCATTGTGTATTTGAAGTTTTGTTGCGTGTTTTCCAGTGTAGATATATTTTGCACCTCAGGACCACCTTACTATGGTCATTGACTCTTTTTAATGCTGTTTAATTTGGGGGGAATTTTGATTGCAAGCTCTATTTTTTTCAAGAAATATGCAGCGTCTCATAAAAGAAATAAGGGAAATCTCAAAACAGGTAACTTTGATGACATTTTTACTATGTAAAAACATCTGTTCACATAATGGCGTTGCTCTTCTTCCCTCCCTACTGTAGAATAATAAAAAAAAAACATATGTAGGTTAGAGCACCGCTTGGTGTGTGCATGGTTGTGTGCCACCATGAACACCATCAGTCAAAGTGCTGCTGTGCCTACAGCACCCTCTCTGCTCTGTTGCCACTTCACCTGTTATTTCAAACACTTTAGCTAATGATCTGAAGGACTGTTCCCAGTTGGATGGTCTCTGTATGAGATTTAAGGGGTGTTGCTGTCAAATTGTGCAGCGCATAAAAAGAAAGTAAACATTATATAAACTCTTTTAGTAACCTGATGATACCATTCATTTAAAATGCTGAAGCTTGGGTCTGTTCAGCAGGCTTCAGGAGGAGGGAGCAGAGTAGTTGAAGCTTAGTGAGTTCAAAAACATCCCTAGTCCTTCATGACAATAAACAGGTGCAGGATGAGATCCGCCATATATGGGCCGTGTGTGTGAATCCGTCAACCCTATGCAACCTAATCTACTGGTTTATCAGCCAGTATTAATAGTCATGGGTATGGGCATTTATCAATGCCTGCCGGCTCTGTAATAAGAGAACAAGCGACAGATGCACACAGTATTCAGAATTTTATTTCTTTTAAGGAGTACAGACACATACAGTGCATTCAGAGCTGCTGATTCTAAGAAAGCCGACACAAAGCTAGTCATAGTACAGCTCGCTTTATTCTGCCAACTGGCATGTTACTGCATTGTAGTAATAGAAAAACATCCATATTCTTTTGTGGTTTGTTGTCACTTATGAAGCAGCCTGCTGCAACTCAAAGAACTCGTTTTAATACAATACAAAGAATAACATAACGTACATTATGTACAGTTACAAATTAATTTAATCTGGCAAGCATAACTCTTCAATGGCTGGAGCACACAAGATAAAGACTGTAAAGATGAGCCAGTAGCCCCTCAAAGCTGCAAGGATCCTAACAACTAGGGAAGTGCTACATAGAGCAAACAGTGGTGATTTGTTGAGCAGTGGGACAGAATTTTACAGTCTGTAACTGGATAAGAGGCTATATGAACCATATCATTTGAAAAGACTTCTCCTGGACATTTGATCATTCTTAATCATAAAAACCGGTCTGCTTAGCACACAGATCATCTATTCATAGTTGAAAGTGCAGTTTTTTTCAGTGGGATTACACATCATAAACACACACTCAGGACTCTTGTCAAAGTGAACTCGTGGTGTGATAATCAGCCAAATTTGTGACTTTTAGAATCATCTCACACAGTATCAACAAGTCAGTACTACAGGGCCTTGAAAAGCCACGTTCATAAAAGTCAACCAAAAATAGGTCGATAAGACAAACAGGTGAACAATGTGCAACAGGAAATGACAAATGGTCCTCCGATAATGAAGCTGCCTCTGGGATGGAAAGCTGGATGTGGTCCCATGTAAGTTAAAAAAGAAACACTCAACATCTGATATATCTGCAAGTTGTAAGCTTATCTTAATATGCAGGTATAACCTTGACTCAGAATGAAGGCTTAATATACTGCAACTGGTAAACAGACAGGTTCTCTGCCCATGTTTAAAGAAGCAAACACTAGTTCCTCAGTGTAAGTTTCATATTCTGAATACATTGATCTTTACATTCTTTATATTCTATAGTCAATGCTTAAATCTCCATCTTTTTTCTCTATCTATTAAGCTTCTAATATGAGTAAAAGCTAAGCTAAGCTGCAAGTCATTGCTGAGACAGCTTAAAAATCAGCTTATCTAATTAATCATTGATTGAGTTCCTTACCCGTCTTCATTTAAGAAGCTGACTTTTCTCATCTCTGTCGTAGTGACTGTGAGGATTATTAAATGAAAATCCTCATAAGTTTCACATTTCATGTTCAACACTATTAGCTGCACATGTACACTGGAGGAACTCAGCCCAGTTCTTTATTCATCTTTCTCAAACAGAAAAAATACTTCTATTTCACACAGTATTTGTGTAAATATGACAGAAAGCATACGTCTATACTCTTTATATGCACAACTATAACAATAGTGTGTTGGTCTAAGTGTGCTAGCAAAATGAAAATGACCGTAACTGAGTATTTTCACATGAATGCATCCAGTGCACAGATGAAAGAGTGAAGTTCCTCACACTATGACTCCTGCAAAAGAACGGAGCTCATCCAAGATGTTGTTTATATTTTCATTTTCAGTATTGAACAAAGATTGCAGTTAATAATTCAAGTTGAATTCAGACACCCTTAAAAAAAAAAAACGCATATAACTCATGTACGTCCACTGCTTTCCACCTCCAGTGATGGCTTCTTTTTTAATCTTGCGACATGTCAATTATGGATGGACTGGATGACAGCTCCTGACAGCTGCATTAAAGATGGGCTCCATCCACTCTAAAAAAATGTGTATAAGTGCTGTATTCATACTCCAGTCAATCCAAACACTGGGCTGATCAGTGTGAGAGACTTCACCTTCGAACGGGATGCAGATTTCAGTGAATAATCCATATGGATGGTCTCCAGGGGCATGTGTTCAATATGCATGTGCCAGAGAATGGTCAAGTTAGTACAACTGCACAGAAATCCTCTGGGTACTGATGGGGATGTGTGCAAACACAGTCACAAAGGAGCAGGATTTCTCTTAAATTAATGTACTGTACACAGCATGAGCTGGTCATCCAGACACACGTTTGGATCTTCTGCCCTTCTTCTCAGTTTGTTTCCCAGATGATTCTCTCCACCTGCGTGCTTCCTCCTCTTAGAGAACCTGCTCAGTGCTGGAGGCGGAGATGTCCAGGAGCCTCCAGGCTGCATTTGGGTTCAGCTCCTCTTGGTCACGACACAAGGCCCAAACATACATCATCCTCATCACCTTCTCCTGTTGAGAGAAGAAAAGAGCAGCGGGTCAGTTTCACTGAGCCAGTATGAAGTGGATCGAGAGCTCCATCAGACTCATTTCAAATTTCACATCTACAACACTGAATGAAGGAAACTTAAGTATTTCTTTGTATTTTGATAGGTTGCAAAGTCCAATTTGTTTTACAAACCAGATTATTTTTCTTAACTTAGAGACAGTTTATCAGACACTTACTGGGATCCTACTGCTGCGTCTAACTTGCATTTTTGACCTCTGACCTGATTTCAGCTATTTGAGTTGTTTACTTGCTTTGTCGTGGCAACTCTGATCATATCTATTAAATTCTCTCTTCAGAGCCAGTAATTACAGGCCAACTGACCGGATCTCCCTCCACAATATCTCCTTTGGGGCTGCGGATCACCATGACGACTTGAGCCTGGAAGGTGATGATCAGCACAGGTCCTTGGTCCATCATCTTACCCATCGCCAGCTAAGAAAAAAGGAAAAGACAATGAACAAACCACCTCTACCTGTTTTCACTGCACCTGCAGCAATGTGATTTCTTAAGCTTCGTGGGATGGGCTTGATCAAGTCAATGAACATACATTAATTTTTTTCTTCTTCATGAAATTGATTATTTTTTGCTTTTGGGGTGCAAGTCTACTTCTTTGGCACTTCTAATTTTCTGAATAGAAAAAAATAGCCTTGCCTCTGTGTCTACAACTTATCTGGATGCAATGGCTCAATTTCAACTATATTCAAAGTTTCTTAACTCTTGGTCCGGAATACAGCAGCAAATAGGTAATAAATAATGTGTTGCTAATGTTGGATAAACCTTATTCACAATCCCCAGCTCTGTTAAGGACCTTGCATGTTGATGGGACTGCTATGAGGTTTGTTAAAACTCTGGCTGTCTGAAAATGCGTTTTTGAGACTGTTGTTAGTAAGCTACAATGCTCTGACAGCTTATTTTGATCCTAATACTGTATAACTTATAGCAGGGATCACCAACTCAGGATCTCTTGTGCCAGTGTTTTAGATGTTTCTCTGCTGCAACACACCTGACTCTAATGAATGGGTTATTAAGAAGGTTATTCAGAACTTGACAAGCTTTTGGAGAACCATTTCATTTGAACAAGGTGTGCTGCAGCAGGGAAACATCTAAAACCTGCAGGACACTGACCCAAGAGGTCTGGAGTTGGTGATCCCTGACTTAAAGTATTAGGAATAAAAATAAAAAAAGACTGTTAAAGCAGAAGTTGTGTGAAACTGTTAGTGTATACGAGTAAAACAACTTACATCTATGTTATCAATGTCAAGGACCTTGGACTGGAAGAGAAGCCCCAGACCCCTGGCCTGCTTGATGGGGTGGGCCAGCTGACTGTATGTCTGAGAGTAAGCACACAAGAACACATTAGCACGAAACATTACACTTTCTGCATCCTACATCAAAGCAAAAACTGGTCAGATCAACATAGTGGCTCTTTGTGAGATTACAGCTGACTGTGCATATAAAAATTTATTAAAAATACCAGTGAAATGCACCAGAATCTTCACTGTACTATGTGTTATATAAACTTTGCCAGCTGCTTATGGACAGCTATACAATTTTGTTGTTTTCTGGTCTAATTCAATAACTTTCTCTATCCCTAATATGTAGTATGCATACAAGTGTGCTTATCCCCTGTCCACATGGAGCCTGCATCAATCCTGGAGTGGATCAGGGCTTAAGAACTGATCAAATATAAATGCTGAGGTGACGGTGTATAACTTACAGCTTCATAACACCAATCCTTTAATACATCCAGTTCTCCCCGGATCATAGCCTGCAGAAAGGAAGTCACAAAACATCACAGAGGTATTACACTTAGTTAAGCAAATTCTGATTACAATAGCAACTTTTGCTCATACAAAGTAAATGGTAATGTAAATGCAAAAAGACATTTTCCTGTTAAATCAGCAGATTTTTACTACATAAATCATCATCATGTGAATTTAGATGTCTGCAGATCATTTCCAACTTGATCTGAAGCTGCTTTTTAATCCCCAGGCTCCATCACGATTTTAGATTTTTAAAAGTAAATGGAGGGCACAACACACTATTCTGATTGTTTTAAATCCTGTATGCTTAAAATTTGCAGACATCTGACAAGTCACACGTTCATTTACAGAATCTGATCTAAGCTGAAATAAGGGGTGAAAAAAAAAACATGCGTAATGAAGCAAAACTTTCATCAGCTCTTAACGTCCTTTGTAAAAAATATCCCTGCAGCAGTGATTGATGAGGAGAGTGGGAATAAAGCAGTCAGAGTAAATGCAATACTGAGAGAGAAGATGGAGCCCCCCCCGCTTACCTCCAGGATGTTGGGGATTATATCTTTCTCGCACTGTTTGAGAAAACAATCCTTGTCAAATTTAGGGTCGGCCTTTAGGATCTCCGTCAGCACCTCGGACATTTCTGTCTTGGAGAAAAGACCACCTGGAACACAGATCAGCGCCATCCACAACAGTTAGACCTACAGCCTGGAATGAGATCTGTTGTCTGAATATACAACAACCACAACATCAAGCATACATTTCAACATTTCCCCTTTACTAACAATATGAAATATATTTAAAATATGATTAACATGGCAATGAAAAGTTTTAAATGAATATTTAATATGACACAGAATTACCTAGAAAGTCTGTGACTCTGTCAGTGACAGCTCTGGATGCTCTGATGAGGGCATTGTCACTTTCATCATATTTCATCTTCATCTCAAAGAATCCTGAAGACAACAAGAAGAGGAAACTCAGGTGAAGAGGTAGATAAAGCCAGCACCAAAGCAGCAGGCACATCGATCACTACCTTTATAAACTGTTAGTGTTTTAAAGGATTTCCCTGCAAACACTCTGCTGCCACCTGCTGCCTTTAAACAAGATTACATGTGTGCTTAATGTGCAGTAGGTGACCTCTAAAATGCTTCACTTACTGTTAAAAACTACATTATTGTCCTTGAAGTCCTTCCACTGCTGAAACCACTTTGAATCTTTATGAAGAACGATACCCATAGCGTCTCTATGTCCCAAAGGGCAAGAAAAAAATCACACGGTTAGAGCTAAATACAACAACTGAAGTTGTTTTCTTGTTAGGGAAGTAGCCTTAAAAGAAATGTGCTACTTGTAATCACAAGATATAGTCCTTCTTTTTTTCTACCACAGAAGCAAGGGAGTGAAAACGTTACTCACTCATTTGCCTCAAAAACTCTGGTGCTGCTGTCTGCTCCTTTAGATGAGAAATCGCTCCTCATCCTCAGCTGAGCAGGAGCCCTGTAGGGGCCGTCATCACCGACTTCTATCTCCTTTTTCATGGTTTCCACACTCTACACGGAACGCACACACATTCGTTTTTTAGGATATTTTTTCATTAAACAGAATTTAAGTCAAATCACAAATAGGAGTAAATTCAGGTTTAACATGCTTAACAGCATGATTGCTGCAGACAATTCAATGCAATTTTATCTATAAAGTGCTTTTCATGCAGAAGCAACACAAAGTGCTTTACATGGTAAAAACAATTTTAAGAAAAAGAAGAATTTATAACCTTCATACAACAGTATGACATAAATTTAAATAATACACCTCATTATCTCTTTCACACACAATCATACATGCGCACCCCCCCACACACACAAAGCACATGTACACTCTCCCCACCCTTCCACCGCCCCCACCCCTGACCTCAATCTATATAAACATGAACTCCCATCCCCAGTGACTGTCTCTTAACTGAATGTAAAAAACAAAAAAAGAAATAATTAAAAGTCAATAGAAATATCAGGTCTGACACTGCAATGAGGAAACGATATCTTGGGGACCCATCCACACCAGAAGCC
>JBBBVU010000008.1:10517948-10541163 GCA_037177055.1 Atherinosoma microstoma
ACAACTCCTACACAGACTGATCACTACACACATGTCAAAAGCTTTAAAATCTAAAACAACCAAGCAGATCACAGTCCAGACTGAGCCCGGGAGTCCCTCATGTTTTATTGCACAATAACCCAACTTTCCAGGGGATGAAGCAGGAAGACTACAATAACACAAAATACTTTGTTTAGCATAGGCTGCATACACCAATTGACATCTCAAAACACATTTTTCTTTCTTTCCAACACTGTTTCTCTTCTATTTAAAACCACATCTCTTGTGATGAAGACATTACTACTGGTCATTGCTAGGCAGCTCAGTTAATGAATGAATTACAAGTGGAGCAGGCCTGTTTGCTAATGCACCTTTATGACAATAGAAGAGGCATCATCCAATTAGAATGTAAACACTTTTTCACACTTTCAATACTATTTTCCTTGAACTTCACCACACTGCAGTTCCACACCTGGAGTGTTATACCATATACTACATTTGTCAAAGTGTGATTAATACATGGTGCCTCTGCTGCTGCCCAAACATAAAAGCTTTACCTGGAAAATGAAAGGAGTTCAGATTATAGACAAGGAGACTGGTCAGAGTGACTGTCACCCTGTACTTGTCAAACAAAGAAAAAAGTAGTATTCACAGCTAGACTTTGTCAATCTTGTTTTTTTTAGATTACTATCCTCTGCAGGGTTATCGTTTTCCCCTTGTTCAACACCAGCTAAATACATTGTGAAGGGGGGGCATGGGGGATTACAGGTAGTGAATATGTTTCATATTATACTGTAGTAGCATGCTGAATCAGTTTTATATCCTGCTACATTAGCTTGTGTCTTAGTATCTCATAAGTTTGTCACTGACATAAAAAGTCAGGCTGGTTAGTCCATTTTCCACGTGTCCACTCATCAATTCCCAGCACTGGCTGTCGGTGACAACTTGATTTTCATCTACAGTGACTCTGGAATGAGTTCTTCCCACAACCACTTTTGTGGTCAGCCAATACCGTGGTAGTTTTTATCAAGTGCTTCACTAAGCATGAGGAGAAAGCAGCTCTTCCCCCTCAGAATGGTCCGTATGAAGTGCAAAAGTTCATTTTCACGATTAATTTTTTTTTTTTTTTTTTAGAGAATGCTTGGGTGAGCTTCCTTGTAAATATTCCTCTTGCCACCGCTCTGCACTCATACGATGGTCTCATCAGTCATTTTCTTGGTCGACTTGGTCGGCACTGAACGTTGGGTGGTGTGCGCTCCTTTCATGTCGGGCATGAGCAGACGCACTTTCTGATTGGTCCTCCTCCACTCCGAGTACAACTGACAGTGATACCGAAATGACACCTGAGAGTGCATGAGAGGAAAGTGGGAGGAGGGAGTAACAAAAACGCAACAAGGGAGAAAAAAGGCAGACGTCAATAAAACGGACACAAGGATGTTTAAGGCAGAGTAGTATGGCTAGAGCGTAGTAAAGACAGGCTGAAGAATGGAAAGACTAATCTTTCAATATATCTAATTACCGGTATGCTTTTTCTTCAGATGAAAGAACTGTGTTTCTATTTATATTTAATACAGCCTGTTTATAAGAGATCAGCCAGTGAAGTAAAAGTGCAGAATTAAGCTCACGATTTTCAATGAGCCCTGCATGTCTGTGCAGGTATGCAGTTTCTGGCAAGCTTTCAGTCAAATGATCGCTCTCTGCAAAGACTAACCTATTACACATCCAGTCCCTCCACCCCACAGTTTTTTACTTTTTAACAAAGTCAAAAATATTACTAAGACATTACAGCTATTCCTATCAAAATCAAAGAGTAGAAAACCTTTCACTCTGTGCCCGCCTGAACTTCTTAAGCCTGTTTTATTCAATTTAGCAAGCACCAGTAATGCGTTAGTTACCAGTGTCCAGAGGATGTAGATAGTGAAGAGGGCGATGGTGAGGGCAATGAGGCCAACAGCCTCAAGTCTGCTCTTCAGTTGCAGGTGATCCTGGGCTCCCCTCAGACACAGCCACCCAGAGATGGCAGCCAGAGGTGTAATGAGAAGGAAGCAGGCCATGTCGCACAGCAATGTGCGCTTCTCACTGCGAGGGCCAGGATCCTTCAGCCACTGAGGCAGCAAAATGTAGAGGTCACTGGTGCAATTCAGTCAGCTCCAGAAAATGATGTGATTTTGTTAAAAAATGTGTAGGAAGAGCTGTATAAGAAGTATAAACTGTCTGCATGAACTAGATACTACTATTGCTGACACCTGAAGTCTGAGCTTGTCATGCAGTCAGCAAACTCACCAATATAAACAAATCATCTCATATAATAAAGATGCTACTTGTTGCCACAATGATTTTTATGTTTTAACATAATATCAGAGCAATGCTAAAGAATAAATGATTTCCCCTGTTGTAGACAAATGTGTAATGCTAATCTTCATTCCTTTCATATAAACAAAGAAGCAGGAAACACATTCATCATGGTAGTGAAAATTCTCTGACCTGTGTGAGTGGTTGTGGTCGCCGTTCAATAGTAAACTCTGTGTGACAGAGTTCACAGTAGCTGGTGTTGGAGGATGACAGCCACTTCTCCAAGCAGCTTTTGTGCACTTTGCCCAGCGTACCAGTGCAGTCACAAGGTGAGAGAAGTGTCTCCCCTCCAGCTCCCTCATGACAAATCCGACACATGCCCACATCGCTGGACAGAAAAACAGGACATTACAGAAGACACAAATGTGATGAGAGTTACGCAAGTTTTTCATTATATTTGTAGGAACCCCAAATGAGTTTCACACCGACATACCTCTGCAAGCTCACAGCTTTGACAACAGTGGAGAGTGGGCGACCATCTTTTGCCGTAACCTTGGCAACGTACTGGGCCTGCGTGGTAGAGTCAGACTCCTCTGAATCTTTGGAGGCATCAGATTCAGCATTCCCAGAATAATCACAAAGGGAGCCAGGTAGCTGGCAGCACCCCGAAGACGACATGGCTCATCTGAGGTTGACAATAATGGAGAATATGGAGGCGACTTCAAAAGATGCGATCCAGAAGCCCTTCTCCAATTCTCTCCTCTCCAGCTACAGAGCAAATGCCAGGCGGATGCTGAACAGGAGAAGAACAAGACACAAATATGGGTCACGTGGGACAACATATGTACAACATTTTGTTTTGCTATTGCTTTTGTGCATTCATCTTTTGTACAGCACTTGAAAACTGTGGTTGTTAAAATGCGCTTTATAAATTAACTTGATTTTAATTTCACTGGAAATGATGTTATCGATCATCTGCAACACTTCTTTAGTTGATACACTTTTTTGTTTGAATGAAGTGCACTGAGGACACTGCGAGATACATCTACTTGTGCAAACAAGAATAAAATAAACAATAGTTTTAAGGACTTGCATTGAAAACGGTTTATATGTACGAGTAAAGAGTTGCTTAAATCGTGTTAAAAGACTTTGCCAAACTGTGGAGTTGGGCATTTAAACCATATAATTTTTGCTCAAGACATTTTAGGGTAGGTCTAAAAATAACAGTTCCATAACCCATGAGCAGATAAGATGAACCGAAGCCGACTCCACCCTTAACACTGGGACATTATAAATGGGATTACTACTACATTGGCCTCAGAAAAACTAACCAACAAACTGACTCCTCTGCCATCAAAACCAAAATGGATCTTCTCTGGATGCCAGAATTGTCAGAACTTAAGGTGTTTACATAATCTGCGGTGGAATAACGAGAAACAGAAACTGAATAAACTTGGTTTAAAAAAAAAAAAGCTGAGACACGGCACCAACATAGATCTGGCAACACACCAGCTGAGAGAATCACATTTATGCTCAGTGGATTGAAGGGCCGAGCTAAAAATCTTGTACCATGGTTATTATGGACTTTATGTGTACGTACTTACTGGAGCTAAACTCCGTGGATTAGTTTTGACAACAGCCAGCAGAGCAGGGCAGATGTTTAGAGACTGCACAGTTACTCAAAAAGTTTTAAGAGTAAGTATGATCAGTGAACATGCATCTGTAACCTGTTTATGTGCAGAAACATTGTAATAGAGTTCAGGATGACAAACAAAACTGGCCTCCTTTTAACCCGGTAGTTTTACAAACCTTTACCAGTGACAGCTGGTATCAACAGGTATAGACTTATAATGCTGCGAAAGCCAGACTGAATCTCTCCTTCTCCCGCTGCCATACTCAGGCTGCAGTGATGCATCTTACCTGAATCGTGGACAGGCATTAAAACACAAGCTATGCACTTGAACAATGTTTTAAAATGATCTGAGCTCTGACTGTTAGGTTCTTTGGCAGACAGGCCCTCAGCATCTCAAAGTAGAGAGCACAGCTTGTTTTGTTATGAATTTCAGACCCAAATTAGTTTACTTAAAATTTAATTTAACCAGTCATGTTTAGCTGAGGAGCTAATAATGCATTAGTCTGTGATTTCACAAATTTGTTTCATCCAAGCTTTAAGAGAACGCTTTTCTCAGTCTGGATATTTTGGGCCTCATTTGTTAATGTTGAATTTTTGTATTTCATTTGATGTGAAATGTAACAACAACAAACTATTGGCTGTAAACATCAACAGCACTGCTATCTAAAGAACCAGTAATGGCTACTGAAAAACCCAACCAACCACCAGTTTATACAAGAGAGGCATATTAAAGAAAAGTGAGTAATTTCCATGTCCTGGCTTCAAAATAGCTGGAAGATGCTGCTAAAATGGACAGCAACAACTTTCAAAAAAGTACTGAAGCAAAGCACTTAATCCTTTAAACTGCTCACCCACTAAGTAATCCACTGGTATATTCGAGATATACTCGAGCACCATAGAAACTTGTTAAAATTCAGATATTGTGATTTCCAAAAATGCCAAACACACCGTGGGGTATTGAAGCTAATGTGTTTTTTTTTTAATTCTTAAGGCATCTCGATTTTTTTTAAAACAAACAAAAAAAAAAGGCATGAAAACACAAGTATTAGTTTTTTGCAAAATGTAAATAATGAATTTATTGGGGGTGGGGGTGCTTCACAAAACTACTGCTGATAGCCTGCACATTAGAAATGCAGTTCAGTGCTGTTAAGAGTATTTGTTTTTCAGGTAGACCTTGAGGACACTGGGGGTGAGTTAAGGTGGTACTTACAGGAAGAATCTGTAAACCCCCTGCCTGTCTCTGCTACATAATCCTCAGAATGATACTGTCAACACTGCAATGTTACACATCTTTGTCAAAAATCTGGCATATTAGCAATTTAAGTGTGAGACTCCATCACTGTCTTTGAAGCTAAATAAACAAGGCTTGCTAATGGTACTGCAGTCAAAAGCAACGTTCTTTCAAAGCCCTAGAAGCTTACCCCGTTATCGCCGTATTGCACGCCAAGAAAACATAAGCATGAACAGTCAGCGTGTGTTATTAGTGTACATGCACATTCTGTAACCTTAGAACACGACTGGCAGTTAAAAATATCACAGTTTACGTTAATTACGTTGCTATGTACATGACTGGTACAGTAACATTAATGAGTAACAACAGTCAAAGCTACAATGTAGTAAAAGACAGTAACAAAACGTACGGTGCACTGGTAGCTGTCAACCACGGAGCTAAAATATAATCATAGTGTAGAAAATACTGTTCACAAGATGGGGAAAAATAGACGCTACTGTAAATGTACTCACCCGACGGCCTGCCTTTTTTCTCCGCTTGGCCTTGGCCTTGGCCAGGCACAGCAGAGCTAAGCTAACTGGACAGATTTAGCTAAAAATTATGACATTGACATCTAAGCAAAAGCTGGCGATGCGAGAGGATACTAAAGACGACCATAAGTGCTGTATCCTCTCCATGACTTGCTGTGTATGTCTCTCGAGTGGTTCGGTTTAAAACGGCGAAAAGAAGCAGCTACTTCTTTCTGAATTGCTATACACAGCTAACGGGGGCTAACGGGCAAGCCTACCTCGGCATCCCTCAGCTGTGCACTGGTCATGTGACTCAATGCTGCCTTCATAGTCATCAGAAACATGGGACTGGTGAACTCAGGGCACCCGTTTTTCACACATCAGTGACTCAGTGGAAAGTTTTGAAAAAAAAAATGTGTTAAGGAAGTCAGTAAACATACAAGTCCCGTAGAAACTCATATTATAAATTCGGTTTAAAGGCTCTATTTAAGCTTAAATAAAGCTATGGTAAAGTACACTGGAATCTTTAAATGAACAAGCGTCCCGTTGTTTTGATGTCTATGACCAGTGACCCAAACAACAAATCCAGCTGTTTACAGCAGCAGTTCACGAAAAGTTCCTAATGGCGAAGGCCCTGGAGTATATATTTTGTCATGTCATATTACAGCCGCTAGGTGGAAGCAACTAGTCGAATGATTCCTGGTTTAAAGACAGTTTCAGAGGAGCTGATGTTCTATGGAACTAGAGTAGGGACATGTTTTCTGACTTGTATCTCCATGTTTGTAACTTGTACACATGTTTTGTAACATACAAGTACGTATTAATTCTGCTGGTCCAAAAATACAAGTACAAATCAGAAAATACAAGTACAAATCTAGTTCCATAATCTTCTAGATGTAAAGCACTGAGACTTTGAAAGAGCAAGGAAAGGCTTTGATGAGTGTTTTGTATTAAACCTAAAATAGAAATGTCCATGTGTAATTTTTTAACCATTAGTGAAACAGTCTATTTTTGTGACATTGCCCTAACTTACACTGTCCCCCTATGTTTTCCTTTTCCGTCCCTTTGAACCCAAACACTGATAAAGAGGTCCTGTCGAGGTGAGCCTGATCTTTACACGTTACTGTTGCATGTTACACACTTGCGAATGCTCCTCAGAGCATGTCTCTCATTACTTAGCTCACCTATCCTATTGGGTCAATGTCCAATACAAATCATGAGATACTGCATCCCCACATGCAGGCGATGTCATGAGACATGTGTTAGTGGACTTTAACTGAGACCACCACACAAAAGCGCTCGCAAATCATTAACATGACACAGCTTAGATTTTGAAGCTGTAATTAACCTCAGACACAAGATAACAAGGAATTGAACTTGTGGTAAAATGACATTCACTGCATGATTTTTGTTGGATATTTAGTCATAAAAAAACTGATTTATTAAAGTTAAAAAATGAATAATGTGACTATGTTGTTTTCTCTTGGGATTTGCAAAGGTTATTGGATAACTAATCTATTTCTAGTTTGACGAAGAATACAAGTGTGAAACTTTAAGGTTGACATAGTAAAACCACATTTTTTGCCACTCTTCCCATTCTTTACTTTTATTGCAAGTGATGTAAGTGTTCAGTTGCAGGTATTTCTCCAAATAATGTCATTTTACAGTGTCCTTCAAAAACATTCTCCCCTATTGGATTTCTTTCTTATCTATTGCCTTAAAACCTGGAACTGAAATGGATATTTGGGTGTTGTTTTACAAAAGATGCTAAGAATTTGAAGATGCAAAATACTTGTTACTGTCATTTTAAAAGAGAAAAATACAAGTTGAGCATACATAACAATTCACCCGCCCCAAAAGTCAGTACTTATAGACTCACCTCTTGCAACAATTACAGCTGCAAGTCTCTTATGGGTATGTCTCTGTGAGCTTGTGGCCACTTTGATTTTTCACCCATTCTTCTGAGCAAAACAGCTCCAGCTTCTTCAGCTTGGATGGGCTCTGCTGATGTATTGCAATCTTAAAAGTAATACCTCAGATTTTTAATCTAGGTGAGGTATGGACTTTTACTGTGCCAATCTAACACATTTAGACCTTTGCATCTTACAGTAGATCATTATTCAAAGTTTTGATTAAAGACGATACAAATCTTGAGCATTACAGAGTGAAATGAGGGGAGGGCGAGAGACAGATTGCATAACTTATTCACAGCGTTTTGCTTTCAATAACAGTAATTCAGGTGCTTTACTTCCATCTCGTGATCCCTTAAGAGGTTTGCTCGAATCCTCGTGAGTACCAGTGGAAAGCAGTAATTCAGTTTCTTTCATTTCCTGATGTTCTCGAATTCTTATAGGACGGACTATGCTCTGTCTCAGTGTAAAATACATATAATCACCACTCAAATTAGTAAGTCAGTTGAATTTTGTTTCCCTTTTTGGTGACAAATCTGCTGACCATGTAATATAGCATTGTGGTGCCATCAAGTATGAATACAACAGTGTTGGCATGAACCTCTGTAAATAACTTTAGTAATTCCATTGACTTATTGGGTTTGTTTAGGGCCATTTTGGAGTTGTACTCATTTATGTAATCTCCTTTTTTTCTTATATAATCAAGTAACAATCAAAACTGCACTGAAATTGAATGGAATTCTACTAAATTAGATTTCATGGAATTCCTCAGTACAAGCTTGTGTTTATTTATCCATCAGAGTGCTTTTGATGTGTTGGACTTTGACTATACACTGGCTGTATTGATTTAAAGGCCCAAACAGTCTCCCAAATGGAAAAAAAGGAAATCAGGAACCTGATAGTATAATCAGCCAAAATATCATCCTGTATAACCCATGGAAAAGATCTATAATCAACAGACCTAGAGGGTGTTCCTTTGGCTTTTTTAATTTTACTTTTATTTCAGATAATGATAATAAAAATATTATAACATAAAAAATATTATGGAATCATTTGATGATGAGGAAAAATTTATGGAAGCAAATTGTAATTTACATTTTGAGGAGGTAAAAAAGCACAAGTCTAAATACGCAAATAAGGCCTGAGCTTTAAGAGCTGTTGTATCTGTATGATCAGGGCTGACCATTGGGGCTGACCCAAGCTCTAAGCAGAATTTTACTGGTATTTGATCACTTCATACACTGTAAATGCTACACACCCATTCATTTGAATTATTTGTAGATGGCTTTCATCATACCGGTGTCATTCAGGTTGGGGTTTTAAACCTTTTCTAGGGTAACATGTTCAGAAAAAGTGGAAGTATTAATTAGCACTTTTTATATTATTAATATTCAGATTGATGTATAAGTGTGGCTTGTACAAATTGTATTTGTGCGTGCCACACGTATTCATTATTATTATTATTATTATTATTATTATTATTATTATTATTACATGATTATATACATATACATTTCAAGCACTCTTAAGTACTCCCTGTTGTTTTGGGGGACCCAAGCAGCCGCTTAATTTGTTTATGGGCTGAATCGGGCTGAATCTGTGTCTGATTAAACAAGATGAATAAAACAGCCACTGATGATATGTGATTGATTAATTTCAAATCAATTCATCTTTATTTGTATAGTGCCAATGTAAAATAAACCATCTCAAGGCATTTTTAAAGATCCAGTTCAGTTTGATCCAGTTCATTGTAGTCCAGTTATAATCCAATTAAAACAAATCCATTATATGATCCACCTTAGTCCAATTTCTGATAACTGTGTTCATGTAAACCAATTCAAGAAAAATAATTGCCTCGCTAAGGAAACCAAGAAATTGCATCAAATGTTCTCTTCGATTCAAGACAACAGAAAGGAAAAACCTTTAGAAGTAGACTTGGGAAGAGTGGCCACTTGCAGAGACCGGTTGTGGGTGGAGATGACAGGAAAGAAGGGTCAACATGCACCATGACTCTAAACCAGGGACATTTTAATAATGGAACAATTTAAATAATTAAGGTGAGTTGCTTCATGAATGCTGAACCGGCTGCTGCTGTTTCTGTGATACAAAATAAATCAAAATGTTGATCACTACTAACTACTAATATTCAGAAAACCACATTTAATGGCTTTATTTATTTATTTATTTATTGTTCTGTTAAATGTTTTTGTTTTGATTTTCATGAGGTTTTCAGAACTTGATCCACTTTTTTTTATCTATCAAATTTGAGTGCTTTGGGGACAGATTGGCTTTTGGGAGGGTGGTAGCAGATGGAAAGCAGAAGTAGTTCATAGGACTGCAACTCTGCATCCAAGTTTCAACCCTGTTTAGATCACTAATAAATGTATTAATCTGTGTAGATATGAATGAAATGAAAAATACTTTATTTATCCCTCTTAGAGGGAAATTATTGTTGTAGCAGTTTTTTTTCTCTCCAAAATAATAATAATAATGATGATACAAAAATTAAATTGAAGTCGAAGATAAGATATGAGAGCTGCCCTATCCAGGTGGACACTATTTCTCTTTAAAAGACCAGGCTTTCCCAGAAAGGTTTCTCCCAATTACTAAGGTTTAAAAAAACAACAAAAAAACATATTGGAAATGTAGACAGGTTGGTTGTGAACCACAAGGTGTCTCCTCCTGACCATTACTCGGCCAGCTTGAGGTCCTGGATGGACAGGAGCTGCTAGTTACGTTGAACTGGCTGAGCATCCACCCCATGAACAGAGGCTACAGCTCCTCTGGGTTGCCGGTCCAGGTTTGAGTCCTGGCCCGGGGGCACTTTGCTGCATGTCATTCCCCGCTCTAGGACACTACAGCCCCAAATTCTTCTTTTTTTTTTTAAAAAAAGGAAGGAAGCTTGGGGATACCAAGGTAATTTTTCAGCTTGATAATGAATTCAGTCACACAGGAAAGAGTTTTATATCTTTCTGGACAGACATATCAACTAAATAACATGGCCAGAACAGGAAAGAAACAAGCAAAAACAAAACAATGAAATCTGAATGAACAGCCTCCAAGTAGGGATTTTTAGATTTTTTGCCAGTACAATATAGTAGTATAATGTGAGTAATCAAACAAACAAAATCCTTGTGTGCATGATATGAGGTTTTATTTAAAAGTGGTTTGTTCATGGAAAAAAATTCATCAGATGACTCTTTATCGACTTTTTATGTCACTTTATTTGTAGTAACTGCAAACAGCTTTTTCCATACATTTTTTCTTAAAAAAATCTGAATATTAGTGCATCTCATTCCGTTCCACCTTAATGATGATGAGAGGCACAACTGCCTCTTTTATTTGCCTAAATTGGTTCTTCGGTATTCATCCAAGATCTTTGTATCACGAGACCTTGCTAATGCAGGACGTTACATTGTTGGTTTTGATGGTGCAAATGTGAAGAGTGAAACCATGCGCATGACTCCAGCTTGTCATAAGGTCATGTGATAAATTAAGTACACCCCGTGGAAAATATTGACTTTTTATGACATTTAGACTATCAAACATTTGATCGTCATTGAAATAAAGGTGGTGCACTGTTTCAAGAAGAAGAACAGGGAATTTATTTTTCATTCATCTAATCATCAACAATAATAATAACAACTCCATAACTCTTTCATAAAAAGCAGAATTCATATCTGGATAAATTATTCCAAGTTGCCCAGTCCCTGAGGCAGCAAACAACCACAAACAATAACATTTCCCCCCATCGTGCTTCACAGCTGGGACGTCAAGAAAAGATGTCTTTGGTTTGCACCCAGCATATCTTCTAGTGTGGCCAAATGACATTTAGATTTGTTTAACTAGAGCACATTATTCCAAGAGGCTTTCTCTCTTTAACTATTTTGCTTTAATGCTCTCATTAGAAATCAAAGGGTCATTATTGCAAGTCCCACATCCAGGTCAAATATCTGCTATCGCTTTCTGATTGTTGACGCATGTACTTTGCACCTTTTTTTGGCCTCAAACAGCTTGTTCTTGGACAGATTTGGACAATCAATCTTGGAAAAATTTGTGTGATTTCAAAAGTACAGGGAAATTACTTCTATTAAATAATTTGGGGATCTATCTTAAATCCTTTGCCCGACTCATGGGGATCCACAACCAGGTTTTTGTGTGCTGTAGACAGTCATTTAGATACAGACATTATGTTGTCATGCACATCAGTAACAAAAATAGCAATAGAACATTTAAAAAAAAAATCTTATAATTGGCAATGAAATGGGAACCCCTGATTTCGAATTATATTATATATATTCAAATTATTTTAATTGCACCTTTCCAAAGTAGATCAAGTATTTTCCTGTTCAGACAGGTCAAAAAAGGTCAAATATGTCCATGGGATATAGGCTACAGGACTTTATTTTTCACATGACTGTACTATGCAGACAATTACAAAAGTGTGTGGATTCCATCAGTTCCATTATTGAATCACCACATGGTGACTGAATATGGTCAGCTAAAAGGTTAAAAAAAGGATATATTTCAAGTTTTCATTTCTACTTTTTTCATTCATCTGAAAGATAACATAACTCCTTATTTTCAATCATGCTAAATTCAACCAAATTGGCTGTGTATAACTTTAAGTAGCAACTGCATGAAAGAATGTAAATGTATATGATACGTTTGCAGTTATTTAGCATCTTGAATACTTTTCATTGGATTCATATTATTAGTTTTATCAGTTTTCAGTGTTTTCTCAAAAAGATCCAGATAAATCTAATGATTTTGGTGTAAAATCTATCTACAAGAGCCTCACCAAAGAGTTTACGGAGTAATTTATCCTGCTGGACTTGAAACAGACCAAACATTTTAAGTTCTAGACTTACTTAATTATGTTTGGTAAAAGACAAACATTTATGAAAAGTAACACTGACAAATGATCAGTAATAAGAAGTTAATCCAGTAATTTGTTGACTAACTTAATAGAAAGGCAACTTGTACAATAAATAACCAGATAAGGCTAATCCAGTTTACCAGCTGCAGCTGCTTGCATATAGTTAGGAAAAAATCTCAAAAATCCAGAATTCAAATGTCACAACATATCACACTGTAATACAAAATATTCCACAATGGTTTGATATGCCAAGCAATATTTAGGGATATTTTTTAAAAAAAAGGAAAACTTCAAATCACTTGAACTTGCCCATTACTTTTTTTCTCAAAAAGAAACACCACAAATATGCAACTGAAACAGCTGAAAACACGAAACATGTCATTTTCCTGATGTTTACATACCGAACTGTGTCAAGAAGATGTCTACATTCAAACATAATGCAGTCCTGATTCAGTCAATGCAGAGCATGTGAACGCTGCATGATCAGGGCGGATACGACGTGACGTCAAGCACCAAATTGACCAATAGCAGCTTCTGTTTCCAGCCTATGGTTGTACAGTAAATACTATGAGCTCTGCCTCCTTTTCTCTTGCTGCAGCGATGAAAGCAAAGGAGACAATCAAGTCAGCCCCGTGGATGTGATATAAAACCGTTTGTCAGTCCGAGATATTTTAGTGCCAATAGTCTGCCTGGTGGGCTTGCAGTTCTGCAGTGGTTTTTGTCGAAGACAGAGGGTTCCTGTGTCCTGGAGAAAACAGAGCAAGCCGAGATACACAGAAGGGGGTTTGTCGGCCCACTGCAGGCTGAATCACCAGAGACTCGCCCCGCTTCTGAATAATCGTCGACGTCGTTTGTCTATCGACGTGCCCATCCTCTCGGAGGCAGAAATCCACGGGAAGGGACGGAACCGACTCCGTATTTCACTCTGCCGCAGCCCGAGGAGAGCTGCTTGGCAGAGCGTGCTAAATAATGAGCCAAAGGGATACATTGGTCCATTTGTTCGCTGGAGGGTGAGTCAGATAATGAATTTAATGTATTTATTTTAGGACATTTTTTCCAATGTTCAGTTATGTTTTTAATACAAGTAGTTGTCTAATATATTCGTTTAACAAAATAAAAAGAGAACTGTTGTCTAGCTCGTGCATATCCTTGAATCCTGGCAGTTATGTGAACGTCCGTCACGATAATGTCAAAACAGTTGGAATTTAACTTCCGGTTAATCTTTAAAAACATGACCGTCAGTCTTAAAATTATAAACACAAACATTACTCTTGCAACACGTTGCTAAAGAAGTAAATCAGATCATAAGTGTCTTTTGTTGTTGTTGCTGTATTCCTTTATATTCCAAGTCTTTACACCAGTGGATGTCTTTATTTTGATGTCACATGTAATTAATTTCCGGGCTCATTGCTGCGGTTTGGCGATGACCTACCAAAGAGCTGCAACCCTAGCAGTGCACTTTGATTTCTTCAGATATTTTAAGTCTTAATCTCGTTCATTGATGAGAATTGTTAAATATTTAAATCGAAATAGTTAATTTCAGGGCTGTTGCCTCACTTTCATGGCCAGGGAACCCCAGGTAGGTTTGTATCATCAGGTTACAAATGAACGGCTACTTAGCATAACAACTCAAGCTTCAACATCTTAATCACTCATTAGCTGAACAATCCTGTCATTCAGTCCGTGAGTAGGCCTGAAGACGTGCTCATCGAACAGATATTTACCAGCACGTCTGTGTTGAACCTATTGTCTTCCCTTTTTTTTTTGCATCTGTTGCATTGTCCTCAGTCTATGCACCAAACTAGTGTAATTCCGATAAGTAATCTAATCAAAAACACAACTCTTCTGTTGTCTCTCTTGACTCTCGAGTAGACAAAATGCAGCACATTCTTGAATAGACAGTTTCTCCCCTAAAAAGAGGCCTCAGCGTCGCGCTGCCTCCCTCAGCCACTTCGAGACTCGCACATGCGGCAGCAACATAGCCCTGAAAGTAGGCCAAGGGTCAACACTGGCTCTAAGCATGGATGTGGGTTGGTATTTTAAAAGGTAAATATAGCCGGTGCTACTCCAAAGGGACTTGTAACATGAGGACTTCACTGTCAGGACATCAACATACACACTTAAAGCTACTGCTTATATACTTTAACCAACCTACCGAGTCATGATATGATTTGTCTGATGAAGCTGTAGGGGGAATAAAGACATAAATATGGACATGTGTCTGAAGGACAGAATTAATTAGCTTCACAAAGCCAATATTGTATCTAATCTCACTAAAGGGCTTCTGATCATTTTCCAGTTTTGTTTACACAAACCATATTGTGTAAAAGCACAGGGGTCGATGGACATCCATGTGTGCTTGGAGGGGGGGAAAAGGCATTGTTTGCAGACCGCATCTGGTAGCCTTGGGTTTGTCAGACTAATGTGCTCATTTATATCAGTGGGAGAGATACGGCAATAGGAGAAGATACGGCAATATTTATTGAAATTAATGCTGTGTGCTTTAGGTGTTTGGTATTATATTAGATTTAGTTTGTTTACATACTGATTTGTTCACGGTCACAAGTTTCTTTCCTCTCGTGAGGAGCCTGATTCACATTTACCGTGTGTGTGTTTGCGTTCAACAATTAAGCCAAACAAGTGTCATTTTCATAACACCCCATTTTCACCTTCTCATGTGGCAAAAGTCAGCAAAGTGGTACAGTTACACTGAGCAGCGGTCAGCTTTCAGACAGTATCGTGGAACCAGCTGTTGGTTTTCATATCTCGTGAATATCAAATTACAAAATGGTGTGCATATACCACCGTCCTTCCAGATAAGAGAAAAAAAAGAGACACCAGTGAGCAGTCTTAAGGCTAATGTGTAAGAAGAATGTAAATGTCACTTCGTTCATTTGAGTATAACTTTTTCTATATTTCCACTCATGAACATACTCTGTCCTTTTCCTGTCTTCCTTTTCCCATCCTAGATGTGGTGGTACAGTGGGCGCCATTTTGACTTGTCCTCTGGAAGTGGTGAAGACCAGACTGCAGTCCTCCTCCATCACACACTATATATCTGAAGTCCAGCTCAGCACCGTCAACGGAGCCAGCGTTGCCCGTGTTTCTCCTCCAGGGCCCCTGCACTGTCTCAAGTAAGGGGAATGTTGCCAGATGTTTGTCTTTGGCAGACTTTGGGATACTTTAGAAAATGGCAACCTTACCAAGAGTTGCAAGTGAATGTGAAACCCTGGAGGGTGTGATATATGGCTCAACCTGATACAAAAATAATGCATATAATTTTCTAGTAAATGCATGGAGCTTGGAAGTATATATTAATACATTTATCAATATTAACAAATGAGTATTCTGTGGAAATTTATAGTACTGTTGTATGGCTTCAGCATTGGTTTTAGGGTCTTATTATCTTTCACAAATTACTGTGATCGCTTTTTACCAGCTCATGTTATTTTTCACAATCTAGGTTTGATGCCTGATTGTAAATACTTAACTTTACCATGAGAATTATTTCCATTCACCATTATAAAACCATCTGGTTGAAACTATGAAGGAATTAACAATTAATCATATAATTGAAGTTGAGATGTTATGATTATGATGGCAAATTTATTATAATAATCTTCATTAACATGACTAATACAAGCATCCACAAACATTTAATAATCATAACGTCTTTAATTTCTGCCACCATTTTTTTTTTCACATTTTGCATCTCTTTCTTTATGTGCAGTTTTTCTCAGGGGGATGAACATCTAATACTTGACTGATTTGTTTTGATAAACAAATATTGATATTTTGATAGATTTAGTTGCAAAGCTCACAGCATCAGAAGGACGTTTCAGACCTTTTTTTGTTCTAAAACAAAAGGAAAAAGGAGGGTCTAGTAGCTCTAAGGGAATTTGTTGGACTTGTAGCACAAAGGTGGCAGCCAGAGGTGCAAATATCAGCCATAAAGCTATAGTGTCATAGAGTGAGAAGGATTGCGTCTCATTTTATGCTTTTATTGCTTCTTTTACTTGGCAGTTTATGCATTTATATACGAGCGTTCACAGACAGAATAACCTTCTTTGATGCCTTTTTTCAGACTGCTACTAGGAAAGCACATAAGTTAACATGAAATAGTTCCCTTTTTTGGAAAAATGATTGGAAATTCCTTTTATTTAAAGAAAAAAAAAAAAGGAAAGTCATCCTAAAATATGAAGTGAGAGTGTAGGGGAATTCAGATATGATTGTGTACCACTTAAACTGCTGAAAGCTGCTGTTGCGGGCCAAGCTCCTCCTGTGGGTGTCACTGAGCATGTCACACAGTGTTAACCATATTGCATAATTCACAAGCTGCTGTGTGGAATTTTCCATTGCCTGTGCCTGGATTAAATTTTGTGCAAATTAAGAATCTGTTGCAAATTGATGCTACGTTTAAGAAAACCTGTGTGTTTTTTTTTAATTTTTTTTATCCCAATATGGTCCGATGCAACATCAGAGCATACGTATACTTGTGATTAAAGGAGGCCTCAGCTATTAATGGGTTAAAATGAAATCCATATTTGGCAGAGTATATAGATAAAATGCAGAACTTGCACTCTGATGGTTCAGAAGAAAACCTAATTTGTCACCAAAGGGATTCACTGGAATTAGCTTTAGTTATTTGGCAAACAGACGTGTTTGTTCACACCAGAAGTTGGAATAATTAGTACGGTTGCTTTTTTATTATTATTATTTTTTTGATCCGTGTTTTCTTCAGGATTTTGTTTCATAACAAAATCTATTTTGAGAGATTCTGTGTTTTAATCTTGGGTCGTTTCTGTCCTCAACACCGGTTTTATGCCAACATAAACTCATTCCATGTGTTGTCCTTGAGATAAGCCGCCAGTAGCAGAAATGAAGCACTATGAAAGAGTGGAGCAGGGCAGAAGAGGGAAGAGATCGAGTGAATGGAAAGGAAAGGAGATAACTGACACACCAGCTAAAGTGGGTCAGCATGCAGTAAGATGCAGACCTAGATACTTGTTAGAGCAGAGGTGAATGATTTGAGTCTTGTCAATGCAACACCTACATTCTTCACTCTGTGCATCATCTATATTAACCAGTTAACCTATTAACCTGTTTTCTCTTATATCATTTTTTAGTTTAGGTGTTTTACCATGAACAGAACTTGGCACAGATCCACAATCGAAGCCGAATACTGCTGTATAACTTTTCCCAGAAAGATCAGAGCTCTCTTTTTTTCTTTTCTTTTTTTTTTTAGTTTAATTAGCATTTGACTTCTACTATTGTAAGAATGTAATTAAACTGCAGAGACAAATTCACTACATGACCAAGAGGAAAGTTTTGTGTAATTTGGATGTCAGAATGATGTCATGTGTTTTCTTTGACGTTGCATTTGGATCACTTTGTATGTGAAAATGTGCAGCCAATGAAAGTGAAGTCATTCTGATGAGTCAGGGTAATGGGGTTAGTTTAGAGACAGATTAACAATCTTTGAACTCACTGAAGAAAAACACGTGACCTGCGCTGATAAAGCCACTGTAAACACAAGCAGGGGGAAGACACGTGTCAACTCCATTTATTTTGGGTTTTGCAGTATGTTAATGGTGACCCCGTGTGCAATGGCAGGTCGTGTCAAATGTCAGGCTCTGGCAGTATGCCTGAGAGTGTCTAGTGTGCTGGCCCATGTGGTTAGGGCTTCCACGCTGCGTAGACGGTAAACGAAACCACAAATACAATTTGTGCTCAATGAAAACTGTTTCTGCTGCATGATTTTTTTTATTTTTTTTTATATTCCCCATTTTATCCCATAAAGTGTCAGCAGTGTGTTTGTAGCGATCATTCTGCATATCATGGGGATTTTTTTCTCTTCTTTTTTCATGTTTCTAGGTAAACATGAACAGAGACTTGAAGCTATTGATCATTTGCCAAATGGTTGATTAAGTTAAAGGACTGTTATCGTGCTGTTTGTTATTATGGCCGATTAGTATAAATTGTAATATTTGCTTTCTTTGCAGGCTAATTCTAGAGAGAGAGGGACCCCGTTCCCTGTTCCGAGGACTGGGTCCCAATCTTGTGGGTGTGGCACCTTCCAGGTATGTAAAGGATTATCTGCAGTCTTTTTTAGGTGTGTTGCGTTGCTTCTTCTGTCTACTTGAGCCTTTGCTATCTTAAACCAGGGGTTTTAAAGTGACAAGCCTGAGAGAGTCAAAACAGTTTCAGGATGGAAAGTGAGAAAAAAAAAAAGTGTTACATTAGTTGTCACTAGAAGTTCATGCAGAATATCCTTTAATGCATGTTAAACTAATTTGGTGATGGCAACCTCTGTTTCAAGCAGTATGACAAAAGTGTACAGAAAAACCTAAAGGAAATGATTCAAAATAACCCACTCTTACCCATGCCTCATGTCATAGCCAAATCAGAAAAAGTAGGTCACTACAATCTCTCATGTATACACAATACCGATTCAGCCTGAACCCATTTTTATCTGCACAAATATAACCTGTTATTCCAAGTGCAAAGGCATCTCTGTGTGATTTACTTAGCGTGTTTGCTTCAAACCTGGCAATAGAGTTTGGTTTAGGAATGTCGCAACCAGAAAGTTTTCTTAAGCTTCTTGCTCAATCGGAGCTCGGATGTGCCGGCAGAAATAATACCAGCCGCGAGAACGGAACAAGGTGTTAAACTCACAGCAGTACAACAAAAATCTGTTCTTCGGATCTGAGTGGAAAATAACAGGTTGTCTGATTCCCAGCTTATCTGGGCAGGGCTGTGTGTGTGACAGCTTGGACTCAGTCAATCAAAATGTGAATGAAGCAGCATCAGGCGCCGGCCAGCTGTGGTAGTGTAGTCATGTGACCGTAACTGTCACTGTTTATAAATGGAGTCTTGATATTAAGGCAGTTGTATTTGTGTCTAATTCTCCTCTCTGACCCGTCTACATCTCCCTAGCTACCACTGAATCATGTGATCATTTGCCGTCCTCCTCTCATTGGTTTATTGTGGTCTCTGTCTTTGTATATGAGCCGTAACTTCCACTATTTTTCTCTGTGACTGGTGATGTCCCTGGCTCCTCCCGTCCAGATGTCCAAATCTCCTTGAGCTAGATACTGAATCTCACTGTGCAATGTTAACACCATGTTCTTGTCATGTGTGAATGTGTGTACGATTAATGTGCACCGTATAATATAAAAAATATATTGATGTGTGCGTGAAAATGTCTTGTAATGTAAAAGCTCTTTCACTGGTCAAACATTAGAAAAGTGTCATAGAAATGTTTTTCCTTTTCTTTAATTAAGAACTGTTCGGCCATCTGGATCCACTGTTTCTCTCTGTGCTGACTCACTGCCTTTGACTCAGGCTCAGACGGGTGAACGATGCCCTTTAGCTTGCGTATGTATGTTAATCCAGCGGTCTAATTGTATAGCTGTTGAAATGACCAATCACAACAGCTGTAGAAAACTGCTATATGTGGATGGCAGCATTGTCAAAATGCAGGTGCATGTTTCCTGGCTCTGAGGCTGTGAATATCTCGGTGTACATTAGGTGAAAGGTCTTAACTCTGACATCATTGTTTGACAGCTACATCACATTTAAAATGGTGAGCCTGCATTATAATTTTGAAGTATTACATGTTGAATACAATTTGTAACAAATTATTATACTTTTGCATAATTATAGACAAAAATAAGTGGGGGAAAAAACAGAAAAAAAGACTATTAAATTAGCACACGCAACATTGGCAAACATCCATTAAATGCAAGTATAATATCTTCTTTAGCTCTTGATTTAAGCTGTTTAAATGGGTGGCTGAGGTTGAATTGCTGTGAGTTACTCATTAACATGTTCTCTGTTTGCACGGTCAATTACTTACGTAGCAGAATGTTCCACTGTTAAGGCATAGACTCATATAAACAGTCAATAGATGGTTCATAACTTAATGAAATAATAGGTTTACTACTTAATGCATGTGCAGAGGGAGTTTTGGGCTGCTTGACAACGGAGTTATTTTTTCTTGTTATAATTAGTTAGCAGCACTCTGATGCTTGAAAGCTATTTAGAAAAAAAATCCTCTGATGTTAATGAGAGCACAATCCACCAGGCATGCTGCTGGCATTCATTAGCAGCCCACAAATAAATTGTGCAGGAAGCTCTCACCACCGCCAGCATCATTCATGGTGTGAGAGATGCACACACACGTTTAGATTACTTAATTTTGTGCATGTATGTGCTTCCATTCAGAATTACAGTGGGAAGTAGAGGTCGTTCCGGTCTGCGGAAGTGTTGACTAAATCCTCTGATTTAGTGGTTTTTTATTTTTTCATTTTATTGAATGAAGAGCAACTAAGGTCATAGGAGCTAAATCTTCCATTAAAGTGTGCTATGAGATTTTTCTCTCTCTGTCTCTCTCTCACACTCACACACACACACACAATGACCTCCTTTACCATGGCCTATAAGCTTATCTTAGCTCTATTGTCTGTTTTTGTTTGTACTATGGCTAAATGAAATTTTATGCTTTTTTTTTAAATTTTTTATTTTTTATTATTATTATTTTTTTTTTTTTAACTATGTTATTCATGATGGTCCCTCCAACATATCTTTTCTCTTTGTTCCTGGCCTAGCTTATCAGCTTATATTAGATAAAAGGTTGAGTGTAGTTTCTTTTCCTATTTTAGAGTTCTAGTAGCCTTTGACAGTCTAATAACAGGAAATGGGGTCAGACAGAGAGTCGGATGACATGGAGCACAGGGTCCCAGGTAGGAATTGTACCCTAAGCCAGCTGCATTGAGGAGCAGTACTGTCTATACTTGGCCTGGCTACGTTGACACTTCACCTACATGTCGCCCCAATTTTAGTTTTGGAACATTTTAGAATATTTGAACAGAAGTCAATGATGTATGAAAGTAAAAACAATGAATACAGTAATTTTACCTAAATAGTCAATCCGAACTGGTCCTCATTTAACTGATAGGTAATCAAATGTCTTCAGAGCTCTCATTGGAAATCTGATCCTTATAGCCCCGTCTGAATCTGTGCCACTCTAGATATTTTCATCTTCACATTCTGGGGGTTGGCTGGTGTTTAAAATTAGAGCCCTGGTTAATAGTGTCCTCTGTGTTATTTCATTGTATCCTTTTTCCCCCTGCAGGGCGATCTATTTTGCTGCTTATTCAACAGCTAAGGAGAAGCTGAATGGAGTGCTGGAGCCAGACTCGACCCAGGTGCACATGGTGTCTGCAGGGATGGCAGGTAATGACAGCTCTCTTTCCTCCTCCTCCCTTCAGTCTGTCTGTTACCATCTGTTTGATCTGCCTGTTCGACTGTCTGTCAGTCTGCCTGGGCAGTGTATCTCACTGATGGGTTTGATTTCAAAACATGTTTGAAGAATTGTCCCGTTGTCTTCATTAGACAGATTTCACTTTTCTTGATCTTTTTCTTAGTTTACTTTCACATTTTGAATTTACCCCAGGCACAGCCCTTCCCCCACACCTTGAAGCATGCTAAAGCTAAATAATAATGTCTGTTATGATTAGGCATTATCTAGCTGTTTCATGTGTAGAACTATTAAATATATATATATTTTAAAAAATGGATTTGATCAGAAAGCACAATTTAAGACTCTCAGGATCAAACTCGGTTGAAAAGGGCCTCACGTTGTTTATGAGCACACATACAAATTCCATTTTTTATTACTCAGACCTCACCAAATTTAGCCAAACACCACCTGATGATACAGCATCTTATCTGTCCGTGGTGACCTTAAAATAGTCCACATATAATAGAAGAAACACATCCTATTATCAGTGTCATATCTTCATAGAATTAAACCAGATAAGATGCAACACCGGGGCAGTTTTAGGCTAGAACTTATAACTGCTGGATTTTATACCCTCACATATACTGTACATTACAATATATATTTTAACTGTTATGGGGGGGGTAAACACAAAAAACTTTATGGTCCTCAAAGTTTAGGTTGTGCTTTCCTTTTTCCCAGCCCTATTGTCCATGATATCCTCCTCTTATTTTAACCCCCCCCCCTTCCCTACCCTGTTTTTCATTTTTTCTTCCTCTTTTTTTTAATTTTGAGACCTTTCCAGAGGACTCTGTAAATGGTTTAACATCCCAGTTGTGACTTAAACAGTGTGGTCTGGGCCCCCTTCTTTGCTCTGTGTGTATAGAGAAGAGAACACGGCCCACAAAGGTCAACCGGGGCCCCTGGCACTCGGGCGGACGCGTCAGGTAGCATCCCATTTTTTTTACACTGGTATGATGAAAACCATGGTGAATTATATGAATATTAGAAAGCTCATTATGGTTATCCATTTCTAATGATATTACCATTGCTTATGGTATCCTGCTTGTTGCTGGTATGTTAGTCTTAAGCCCTCATGATAAGGTTTTGTTACTGCTTAGTCATGTCACAAACCTCCCTATCCCCCCCTTAGCTTTTTCCTTTAACTCAGTAAAATAATGATAAACACGTGTGGATTTTTTATTTTTTTTTGTCAGCACAACAGAAATGCTAACCTTGGTGTGTTTTCATTTTTGTCTTGTCACCATTCATCGTCACCATTAGTGCGATAGACATTTTCTTTTTAATGCGAACTGATATTAAGCTAAAAGACAGGTGATAACTCTACGATTTATTCTATGGATTCTTCAGTCATATTTGACCATAGATGATGTCATAATGCCAAACAGCATAAAGATAGCAATATGTAAATCGTCTCACTAAAGCTTTTTCTTCTTGATTAGCATAGCAGTAGCGTACATTTTATACCTTGACACCAC
>JBBBVU010000008.1:10551715-10567235 GCA_037177055.1 Atherinosoma microstoma
TAAAGTAACTTTTTTCCCCTTTTCCATACTCCATGAATGATGACCTCTTTGTATAGCTAAACCTTGACATTAACTAAGCTTAGATGCCTTAGGTGACAAGGACATGGAAGATGGACAGCAGATGATGAGAGCTGGGAGAAGAGTGGAGAAAACAAGAGTAGCTGTAGATGGAGTGTGAAAAGAAAGCAAAGAAGATGCTGATTAAGGAGAGAGGAGAAGGATCTGGAAAGTTCACGGGAGAGATTGTGATGAAAAAGACACGTCTGGTGCACTGTCTTCATTTGGTCACACGTGATGTGAAGAGTGGTGGTCGAGTGAGTCTGCCTGCTGATAGATGACCTGTCGAAAAGAGGGAGGGGGGCTGGGGTGTCAAGAGATGGAAGGATGAAGAGATGGAGAAGGAGGTGGGGACGTGTTGGTGACGGGGTCATTTATCTGTCTGCTGGTTTTGATCTGCCATTCACTACAGGAGGTCGAGCTGTTCTCCAGCATATCACCTCATTGTCATCCTTTCTTCCTTCCTGTTTTCTGTTCCTACCTCTCCAGTTCCTGTTTTTCTCCTGCTTCCACTATACTTTCTGTGATGTCCAGCTCAAATATTATTTCCTGTGCAACTTCCTCCTCGACTCTGTCCCCCATCTTGACTGTGTGCTCTGTCCAATTTCATTATTGTCTCTTGAACTTTCATGCTGTTTGTTTGTAATAGCATGCTTCAACTTCCTTCCACCTTAACACATCAACTGACATGTCAGCTTATTTATACTGTCTCAGATGATGGCTCATCTGCTTAAAGTCTGACATCTTCGCATACTATCATGAGATGTCAAATACTTAAAAGTGTGCTGTGTGTTGCTCCTGCTACAGCTAACATCTCAGTTAAAAATTTTAAGAAATTATTATTTCCATTTCCATTACATACTTCCATTTCTCTCTGCTTCACAGACACAGTGCTTCACATGTTTGTCCTCAGATAGGCCAATGAAGTTTCAATGGATTTAGAAAGGAAATGTTAATTTCTAAGTGTTTTTAACAAATGCATTTCATCTGCTTTGACTGCTTAACATCTTAGACAGGTGTGCACATTTCCTTTTATTTAATCAGTGAAGCAGCTAAAATGTTTTAAGATTTTCCCAAATGTTGGATTTGAAACCATTTTAGCGAACCAAAAACATTCAGTCAAAGGAGCTCTTAGTGAAAGTAAAACAGACTGCAAAAACAGACCAAATCCATCAGGGACACAATGGACCATTAGTTACTGAAAAGCAACTTGGATTGTTTTGAAAGTAAAGAAGTGGAATATTAGGCTTCTGGCGGGTATTTATCCTTGAATTAATGCTAAGAGCCCATGCTTTATTGCCCATATTCATTATGTTCCTGAAACATTAACATTTTTGGAAACAGCTAAAGTAACAAACCCTAATAATTATAGTTTGCTTTAGTCTCTCCTCCTTTCCTCATTCTGTTTTTTTTAGTCAGTTGTTTCTCCATGTTTAGTTCCTGCTGTCTGCTTCCTTTCCTTTTTCAAAACCTCCCATTTACCCTTCTCTAGAAGAACTAATAAGTCGCTTCGCGAGTCCATATGAGGCGAGAGCTTGTCGGCCAGATAAGGATTTTTAACTCGCCTGTGTTTCATCACACCATGTCACTGCTCTTAAAATGAGCAGACACAGGGGAGTAGTAATAATCCCCACATTAAAATAGTGGAAGTTTTGTAAAATCAATTGGAGAAATGTCTTAACAGGAAGGTGTCGGAAGACCTGCCTGTCTTTTTCAAATAAATCGCAAAAGCACCAATAGTCCAAGAGTTGACTCAGTCGTAACTTCTCATCCATTAATCAAGAAGTTTGTCGCTGAATTGAATTTGGATTCAGATTTTAGGTCCATTTTTTTGCCAAGTGTTGCAAATGTGTCCCATCTACATTCTGCTCAGGGCCAAATTAATGATTGCTTTCATTCAGTGACACCCAGGGCAATTTAGTGAAAAGACAGGCACCCTTTTGTTGTCAGTGTGAGCTACTTTCTATCAGCTGCCATTATTTTTAATTATTTCACCCCTCACCTTTCCCACTGGTTGTTCTGCACCACAGGAGATGACCACAAGAAACAGACTGAACCTGGAAAGTCTCAAATTAGATTAAATGAAGGTGAAAAATAGATCCCATCACAGACAGACCCTGGGGTTTCCATTGCTTCCAGTCAGGAGGTAGTTTGGTCCTCCATCAGCCAGAACATTGCTGATTTGATCCCCGACTTCCCCAGTCTAGATGCCAAATAATTCTTAGGGAACATACTGGATCCCACATTGCTTTGGTGTCTTTGCTGCAAGGGTTTTTTGTTTATCTCCAGTGTTATTTGTTACAAGGTAGGTTATAAAAACACAGCATATATTCTGAATATCTATGACAACGTGAATAAATTGTGATATCTTCTCTGGTTCCAGACTTTAGATTGAGTATACTCTAAAGAGCTGACGGATGAAACAGCGTTTTTTGGGAATAATCGTTCCTTCTTATATTAGTTTTTTTTTTGTAAAAAAAAAAAGTGTAATTGCAAAAGCTAAGGATGGTTATGCTTTAAACTAATTGTACCAGTTGTACTTGTAAACATCAGCATGTCAGTATTGTTATTGTGACACACATTCTCACACTAGACAGAAAAACCATTAACATTTGTCCTTTGTTCTCAGTGATAGAAACATGACACCCTATCAGACACACTTATTTCCACCACATTTTTGTCTCTGAAGCCATCATGGAGGCAGTGAAGGCTTGTTTCCTCCATCAGTAACTCCTGTGACTGTCGCCTCTTTTTTTTATCTATTGTAAAGGTCAGTTTAACTTTACCTGCTTGTCATACCAGGTATGGCTTATCTTTCCTTTCCCACAGAATAAGCAGAATTAGCTGATTGTCATCGTTGCCACAGCCCAGGAAACTGCTGTGACAGAAAGATGGCATATGAAAGTTCTCCATGTGTGTACAGTGGCCATGCTACTGAGAAAACTATAAAGCTCACCTTAGGTGAGTGAGAAGCATTGTGTAAATCCATATTTTGGCCTTATAAACCATGTTCTCAAATTAGATAATGGACAAGTTCAGTCTGTGTGGGATATTGCATCTGTGAAAGATAATTCCTTCATTTCTGGGTTTGCCATTAGTTACCAGTAACAATGGCTATTAAAGAGCAATGCTCATACTCAGAAAATGGACTATTATGCTGCTTTCATACTTGCTCTGAAAAGCGGTAATGTTGTGGACTTTGTCTTTTATACCGTTTGCTTTCAGACAAACGTTCCGCTCTTTTACCTCGGAGCTGTAGCGGACATTTACCGGCTAGCCCCCATGTCATAAGAGCGGAAATGTTGCGGCACATCGTTTTGCCTGAACGCACAAGAATGTTCCGGACAAGTCGCAACACAGAGACATCCTACCTGTCGACTTATCCGGAAATTTCCCCATATCTGAAGGTAGCCAGGACGTAAAAAGTTCACGAGGAAGCGATATGTTTGACAAGACAACTCCGGTTAAAAAGCGGATGGACTTTACCGCACATATTCCACAATGCAAGTCTTAAAGCGGCTCTTACACACTGAAGCATTCTGTGATTTATATAATGATACATTTACTCAACTAGCATCAGTTTCTGACAAGGCTTGATAATTAAATGAAGTTTTTGCTTGAAAGATAGTTGGTGTGAGATTTGACCGCCGGACACACATCAGAAGTTTTCCTCTTGATATCAAGGCAGTGTAAACTATTCATTTGTCACAGTTTCAGTTTGTGGATTGTACTTGGAGCAGCCCATGTCCCAGACTTCACAGAACCCAGAATTAAATACTGATTTTAAATGATAAAAAAAAGACTATTTTGAGAGTCGCGATCAAAATAAGCTCAGAAGACCTTAACCCACAATAACCAGACAATATCATTAGTACAACAAATATAACGTTTAACAAATCATAATGTGACACACAACACAAGCATTCTCTGATTTCATAAACCTGGGTGTTCAGCTCAGCCTTAGACTCAACTGGAAGTGTAACAGCAACATCTCAACTATTGACCTTCTTCTAAATAAAACAATATTATGGTTTTCACATAAATTGTTAATAGGATTTTAAACAATCCCCTTTTAGATGTCACAGAGAACAGTCTGATCAACGACTCATGAAATGTTTGCTCTGATCCAAAGCTTTAATTAAACCCACTCGAAACACAGAGCATTACTAGGGGTTTCTCACTCGCCTCAAAATTGTGTTGTCTTTTCATCCTGCAGCCATCCTGCTCCGTGGGCCTCTGCAGGAGTGTAAGGCTGGTGTCCCAAAGCAGCAGTGTTTCTCAATACTGTGAAAACTCCCAAAGGATGTAGTTGTGCAATTAGTGTGTGCATAATGCATCTATGCTTGGAATAGTCCACATTACTTTCTGCGATCTTTGCTTACACTGATCATGCCTTTATTTGGGTAATTTGGGTATTCCGTTTAGGCAAGGCAAGTTTATTTGTAAATCACATTTTCAGGTTCAAGACAATTCAAAGTGCTTTTAAATGACAGTCTCTAATTCAGAACATGGTAATAATTGGGTTTATGTCCGAATAATGCTCTGCATGTAAACGTATTCACTGAGGCTGTGGACATAACTAAAGCAATTAGTATAATTAGTAATATAATGAGGAAAGGTATCATAATTAATATATCATTTTGTGTGAACAGGGTATATCCAGCTCATTGTGTGCTTTGATAATAGAGATGTGATTTTAGTGGTTTATGTAAATAGTTGCTACAGTGCTGAAGATTAACAGCATTTTCTAATATCTTGCTGTATTATGGCATGAATAGATACTTTTGTTATTATGAACAAAGAGAAATGTTATATTTGCCTCATCCAGTGTTCCTCCAATGTGCTGAAATCAGCTGTGAACCTGGTTCATTTGCACAGTATGTCTCCACATAGAGATCATTTTATCTGTATAAAGTAAATTAGGATTCAGGAGCAGACGTTTTGCGTTGTTATTTGCTAACATGTGTTCTGCAGTGGTTTTGTAACATATTTTATTGTAATTTCAGCTCACCTAGAACCCCCATCACTTTAAAAAAACAAAAAACCCAGCATAGAGAACATGTAAAAAGTATTTGGAACAGTCTTGTAATTTGTTCCAGTGAGTTAGTGCCATTGTATGTGAAAAAAGTAAGATGGATTGGTAAACACTTCAGTGTCAATGAGAAACAAGTCTTTAGACAGGTTTTCTGTTTGGAATAAGTTGCATATACGTTCTAATTTTGGTGCAAACAAATGAATGTTGGCATGCTGATGTTAGAATTAAGATGGCAAAACTGCTTTGTCAGGCTTTAGGCTCACAGATGTATCCTATCTATCTTCTGTATCTATCCTTGCAACATGTCAATGTGTCCGTCATTTCCATTCCTGTCTTTGGAGAGCTATGTAAATACATCTGTTTTCGACTGGCAGATGGAGTGGAAATAGATTTATATTCAGCAGGCTTTTGTTAAGTCATTGATAGACTGCTGAGCTTTCAAAAATGCTTACTGACATGGACATACACTTCAATACACATATGTCAGTCAAGAAAAACTGTCCCCTCATGCACTGCTGCACTCTAAATAACATTAACTGCTCTAGTCAGAGACAACCAGGGATATTATGTGTTCCTCATGCCCTTCACAGGAGTTTGGTGTTTGAATACAGTGTATAACGTGTGTGTGTGTGTGTGTGTGTGTGTGTGTGTGGGATAACTCAAGCAATGGTGCGCTTCAAATGGTAAGGCAGTCAGATGTCATTCTTATGTTTGAATGATAGATGAAAACACAATGTTCATGAAAACCAGTGTTTGCATGCACCTCTCCTCGAGTATGTCCTCACGTTTTTGCCTGCTCAACAGTTATCAGGGTGAGCTTGATGCCACTTGTCATCTAATTGTCAGCCTGCGTGAAATGGACGAGTTTGTTTAGGAGAGATTGCTGCAGTGAGTTGTTAATCAAAGCCCCTCCTCATCGAGAAAACAACCCGCCAAGCTTGCAGAGGAGTTGGAGCCCTTGGGGTGACAACAGGGGACATGAAATCATTAGTGTTGTGACTAACAGACCTTGGTTCCAGTTAGTGTCCTCCGCTTGTAAATTCCTTCATATTTAGCTCATTTCACCCCATCTTGCTCCGTCTTGTCATGCATCATTTGTCTCTCTGTCGTTCATAATCATCATCTCTGACATCTTGTCTGATCTGATCGGAAGTTTGCTCCATCTTTTGGTTTATGGAGACTTAGGGGTCTACGTGGAGTAGAGAAGCGGTTTGCTAATTTACATATAAATGACAGCACTGTCTGAGATACGGTGCTTTTGCTTATTAGTCATATTTTAAAGTGATGCAGCGTCCATGTATGCTTGGATGTGTGCTTGTCTCTCCATGTCATTGAAATGTTTCTACTCGATGCTCAGTGAGTGTGTGTGTGTGAGTGTGTGTGTGTGTGTGTGTGTGTCAGGAGCAGGAACAACTAGCTCTGAATCAGTTCCCTCTTACGACAGTCTGCCTGTAATTTCATGGCTTCCGTGACACTATCTGATGGTTTTTCCAGTAGGATAAAATCAATTGACTCATCCTGGAATGTGAAGCGGGTGCATGATGCTTTGACTAGAGGGATAAACTTCAATTGGGTGTGAGGAATATATACTTACTCAAGTCTTCATGGATGTTAGGTGATATTTTGTTATACTAAAAGGGAAACCAGATGAACTTCCTGACTGATGCTATCTTTAAGATCCTAGAGTTGTTCTCACATATCTCCTCTCAGAGGGTTTTTGTAACAGGAATCCTTGCCGGCTTACAAATCCAGAAATAGACCAGACAGCACTATAAAAACCTGGCTACCACCCATCTTATACATACTAATATTGGATGAGATATTAGAATTGTCCTCCGGCTTTAAAGGAAATTGGGCAAATTGAATACTGAGGTTTTTGTTGGAGGCCCAACTAAAGACATGCATTGCAGAATAAGTGTAAATGTTGACCAACTTTAATAATGAAATTAACAACAGGCCTTTCTCACAGCAGCTTTTCTGACTTACCTTGATGGTGTGGAGGGTTGCTACTCATATTAACAATGGTTCTGTTCATATGTCCCTCAGAGCCTAGACCAGGGATGTCCAACTCCAGTCCATGGGGGACCACTGTCTGTCGGTTTTAGATGTTTCCCTGCTAAAACACACCTGGATTAAAGTTCTCCACAAACATCAATGATCCATTCATTTGAATCTTAAACATCTTAAACTTGCAGGATAATGGCCCTCCAGGACTGTAATTGAACTCGTAGGCCTAGACAATGTAACAGTGTAGCAAAAAACACAAGACCCTGATATATTTAAAAGTTCATATTATTTCTGCCCTAACACCGTTTTCATTAACATAACAGGAAATGGTCATATACTGTATAGGGCTGGGACGATAGGTTTTTCTCCCAATTCGATTTTTTCACAATTTTTTTGGGTTCCGATTCGATTTAAATTGCGATTCTTCGATAGTGACGATTTATTTATTTATTTATTTGTTTGTTTGTTTGTTTGTTTGTTTGTTTGTTTATTTGTTTGTTTATTTTTCTTATTCAATAAAGAAAACACAACACAGTAGCCAGATCATCATTCTGTTGCTATGGTGCCTGACAAGACAAGAAAAAAGAAAAAAAAAAAGGCGTTTTTTTTAATTGTTTTTTTTTGAAAAAAATAAATGAATCAATTTTTGAAAAAAAATATCGATTTAATAATTGTTAAACAAAAAATCCCGATATCCGATTTTTCGATTTTTTTCCCCCCACCTCTAATACTGTATACATTTCAACATGATATAAGTTGCCAATGTCATCTGTGCTGAGGTATCTGCTGAAGTTGACATACAAACTAGTGTGGTCTGGCTTGTACCTTTGCATTAATTTGCACCTCAAGATGTGATAAGTGTCACTGTATAGTGCCTATTCTTTCCTCACCTCAAGGTGACAGGATGAAGTTAAGCTGCTCAGAGATTGTATTTTTCTGTTCAACTGTCTCATTACAACTTCTTGTCGCTCATATTGAAGGGCAATTAATCATCAAATGAAACCTTGAACATGATGATAGCTGGAGCCATTTAGCACTTTTAGTCATAAGAAACATTACATTGATGGCTTCCAAATCTGTTACTGCAACAGCATTCAGTAATTCACCTTTGTGTTAATATTCCTCACACTTTATTTAGGCACACCTGTAAATTTATTTTAAAAAATTCATAGACTGGACCAAGTGATGTATAGTAAAAAAAAAAAACCTTTACAGAGTCCAATACAAGTTAATATTAGCTTACTAAGCACACAGTGTAAAACATAGCAGATTAATTTCACTAATATAAAAATGTTGTACATATTCCCCCAATATGCTTATTTCTAGGTGGTTGAAGAGATAAAGCAAATCAAGCAAAAATGGAAATAAGAAGCACTATAGAAGAGTGTTTGTGTTACTGGGTCGATGAGAAATACATTATGAACCATTTTGTAGATCCTAGATAATGTTTAGAAGAAATATTAAGCTGCCGTCTGGTAACAGAAAGCATTTTTTGTCTGAAAGATGCTTTAGAGAACAGTATCTGACTGAGCTGGCTGGTTTGGACTTGCTTTTTGTCTTGCTTGGATCACCAATGTTGTACTGCTCTTACAATTCCTCAGACACAGCTTGCAACATCCCCTCCCCCAGCTAATGGCATCAGCTGACTTAAAACCGACCTCTGACTCAGTATTAAAACAAAAATTTAAAGGCTGTTTTTATCAACGACAGCAATCCACTCTGCAATGAGATTTTCTATTAATTGCTCTTTGAAAGCCAGGAATTAAGCAGAAAGCTTGTTGGGTCTTCCAAGAGAAACCAAAATCTTCTTTTCATTGGTGGACAGGCCCCGGATAGATTCGATATCTTTCAGAAATGAACAATTCCAAAGTTATGTCCACCACCACATGGAAGGAGAGACCTTATATTTTCAGTTATGACTGTAGGAATGGGTTAAAATGCTCTGATTATTTAAATGTTCCCCTTTACACAACTTCTCCATCAGTTCCTGTGTTTACAAACATGAGCAACATCATAAATGACTGACCACATGGATTCCGTTTTCACTTTTAAGTTGGATCATTTTGAACATTTTAGCTTCAGCACGTATTTGGTTTGTCGCCCAGGTCTGCTTGGCAGATATTCTTAGCTAAACAGGTATAAACTGATGAAATCTGTTTTTCATGTTATCTCGGAAAGTGCTGCCATCACTGAATATTGATTCAGACTCAGCGGAATATAACTGCTGATAAAGGACTAAATCTGCTGCTGCATGTCATTTATTTGAGACGAGTTGTCAATAACAAATAAAAAAATGTAGCTGATGATAGAAAAAACAAACTAGTAAAACTGATACGTTTTTGGGCCTTCTCAGAGTTTCAGCCTGTAATATGAGCTTAGAAAAACAAACAAACAAAAAAAGAAAAAACTACATGTAACTCCCACTTACTCTTTCTCTCTTTGTCTCTCTCCATCTATTTTTCTGTCTATAATTACAGGGCTCATGAAAGCATTTAAAGGCTCATGAATATTTAGGTCTTGGAGGGGGAAGTATCAGGGGAGATCCATGTGTGGTTGGTCTGCCCTAATTATGGAGACAAGCCTTCACATACTCGTACACACATAAAATCAGTCAGGAAGGCCAGAAAATGATCAAAACCTCACAGTTTGGGAAAAGCTAATATAGGCTTAAACAAAGCCCATATTATTCCTTTTAACTAATACATGAATGTATTGAGAGAGAGAAAAGAACACATGTACACAGTCACACAGACAGCAGGGTGGGTCATAATTGCTCAGCTGGTTGTAGCTTGCAGCTGGTTCTTTCTGCTCCCTGTACTGCAGTCATGCCAAGTCATGGGGTGGATTAACCAAATTGTGACTCTTTGACTCACTGACGGACAGAATTGAGTCAAAAGGAAGCAGGCGTAAGGAGCTATGCTGTCTGGTGGGATAAGGCTTGATAAGAAGGAAGGGATGCATGAAGGGAACTGTGCGGAAACACGAAAACTTAATTGCAGCTAAATCGAAGAGTAGAAGCAGATGGAGGGAGGAAGGTAGGAGGTAGGAATAGAAGCTGAATAAAACAGACATGGGACAAATGGTGAAGTTCAGGATGCATGGAGATGGCTGGACTAAAAGGCGAAAAAAAGGTGTGAAGGAATCAAACGAAAGATGTGGAGGTGAGAGGATAAGAGTGATGCATTTTGAAGGAGGCTTGTATCCTGAGTGATTTTTTTTTTTTTTTTGACTGCAAGGATGAGGAGGAGAGATGTGTGAGGAAATGTGAGAGAAATATGGGAGACTTTAACAGCATATGAGGAGGATAAGAGAAGAGTGAGCAAAGCAGTGTGTGCCACTGCAGATGGTGATGTCTCTGTGAAGGTGAGATGCGAGGGTGGGGAAATTGAACACAAGTACATGTTTAGTACCAGAACAGAAAATGGCATGAAGACCTAAAGGATTCATTGCTACAGTCAGGTATACCTTCAGAGCTATATGAATTCATGAAGTTCACCTACTGTGAGCTGAGATAAAGAGTTAAAGTGATCTATTAGACTACTGCTAGCCTATTACATATTAGCATTTATTACCATGACATCACAGCAAAGCTAACAGGTATCTAACCTCAGTTACTGGATCAGTAAGCTACGTAAATGCGTGGATGGGTTACAAATTGTGATTAAGTGGTGTGGGATGAGCCTTCGGGGCAGCATTAATGATCCTCCGCAAATATGATCAAAACCTCTGACATCTCACCTATGATTCATATCGTTTTCACACTCATTAAGCCATTGAATCATCCTTAATGCTTCATGTCTTACATTTCTGCTCTTATTTAGGACTAATATTTCCCCAACTTCAATGCCAGTGCATTGCTCGGTCTGGTGTATATGTTAGGTTTTTTTGACGGTTTTCTAACCAACTTGTTTTTGCAAGATTTGACCTCTCACAGTCTGCAAAGTCTGAGCTGCATATCATAAGGTAGTCTAGAGTTTAACGTTCCAAAGTGTGGCATTTAGATAAGTGCAGAAATGCAATATGATAATCATAACTGTGTTTTATTTAGTGCAAAATCACCTGAAAGTAAGTGATCCACACTTATTTAGCACCTTTTTAATCTATGTAGTTCTCATTTACCCTCACACAGAGCTTCTATTTTGATATATGTTCAGTTTAAACAGTATGCAGCACTTTTTCCTCTACATTCACACACCACTGAGCATATCGGGGGCAGTGTGGGGCTCAGTGCCCTGCCCAAGGGCATTTTGACAAATGGATGCAGTGGTTGAAAACAAGCCACTCTGCCAGGGGAGCTACTGTGTCATAGCTTGTATCTTTAGGTAGAGCAAGATTTCTTCCATGAAGTCCACAATGCAACTAGTTTGGTTTCTTACTCTTGTTTGGAAGGTGAGGGTGAAGCTAGAGACAGTTAGTTAGTTGGCTGACATCTTGAACTTTTCCACTAGATTTGCCACTATATCCCTTATACTCTTATTATCACTGTAGTTTAAGAAGGCACATTAATGTTAATCATGTATTAGCTTTGTGATGTTTTGTAGTTGTATCAAAGATGCCATCTGACAACAGACACCTGGTCCACTACCTGAGAATAAAAATGAATGCCATCAGAATGTGAAAAGTTAGAGAAATTTAAAAGAATCCTATGCAAAGTATCTTGATCGTCTAATTGTAATCTTTGAGTCTGCATAACAACATAACGGAGTTTAAAGTTTACTAACAGTTAACAAGACAAAAATTACACTGATGCTCCTCAGCAAGAGGAGCGTGATGATGAAGATATTGGCAAAAAACAGAGGTAATGAAGTGATAATTTGGCTGTGTCTCAAAATGTAATATAGATAACACACTTATAAGAGGAATTCCTTTAGATTTCCAGGAAGAGATGAATGAAAACAGACACTGTTTAATCAACTTAATTTTATTTGAAATGTCAGAAATTTAAGAGGTCTTTGGCAGGTGGGCTTTATTGTGATGATAACCTTTTACCTAGGAAGACTTGCTTGAAGCTGTAAAACAGTCAGACTTTGATACAGGTGTTGGTAAAGGAGTCCAGATTTGTGTACTTGTGATGTGGAGCTGGACTCAGATGAACACAGTGGTCTGATAAAACTGTAGGTGAAACAGGGAAGAAGAATCAATCCGCCTCAAATCACAAGCCGACAGCAGGAGTTTAAAGTTTGATGGAAACAGAATGATTGATGTCCAGATTGATTTACCATTAGGCTTAACTGTAATCTCTGACTCAAAAGACCTGCTTAGTTTTGTGACGGCACGATCAAAGTTTTGGACAAGTTCCTTGTCACTGTTAAATGTCTGCAACAGACCGGGAGGTTCTGTCATCCAGCCGTTTGAGCCCCGTTGTCAAGACAAGGAATCAGACTCGTCTCACCACCACCATGTGTGAGCTTTCATCAGGCCACTTCACAACCCTCTGAGCGGAAACCAGACCAACACCACATGCTGTGAAGGAACGCTGCCGCTGCACAGACAGTGACACACACACTGGAATGATTATGAACACAGGCAGACTCTCAGAGACACACAAACACATGTCAGCTACACTCATAACAGTCCACAGGTTGATGAGGTGTTTCATCAGTCGGAGAGGAATGGCCCACTCTGGCTGTGTGTGTGTGTGTGTGTGTGTAAGAGAGAGATGGTCAGCACTTTATCAAATGAAAGCAATCACAGTTCATGAGTCAAGCCTATAGTCTGCACAGGATGAGCTCATATGTTATTCAGCAGCTGCATGTTTCTTTGTATTTATGTGTCTGTGAAGCTCCCAGGGGAGAGCGGGAGATTGTGGTGGAAATAATGTATTTATTTATACATTTTTCATGTTTATTTATGCATGCTGTATATTAGCTGAAGACTGAAATGAATAAACAATTTCCGTGTGGTCTGTCGTCAGCGCCTGTAAAGTATCTCTGAGTGTCTTCAACACTGCATATTGCTGAGTTTCATGTTTAACTTTTGAAGATTTGAATTTTCAACCTTTTTTCCCCCGGCAGTTTTGCACCACAAACAGAGAAGGACAAACGTCACAATGAACAATGCTTCTTTTTTTTATTTTAATCTGCATTAATGACAACATAAGCCAACTAATGTTTAGAGCAAAACTTAAACAAAATGGACTCTTGAGGCTAATCTTGATCTTTATGAGAAAACTTGAAAAAAAAAAAGATACATTTTTGAATAGTCCTTTTAAATACAGTTATTTAGAATGGTATAACTGCATTTCTTGTTTGCAATTTATTCAGAACATTCAAATATCAACACTTGGATCAAAAAATATTGCCAACCAAATTCAGCATACAGTAGTTTTCATAGGTTGGGGGTTAAACCATGTCTGATTTGATCTGTATCGCCCAATAGAAAATGTGTTTGTAGTCTCTCCAGTAGTGATGTTGGTTGGACAAAGAGTGCAGTTCTTCTGTATGATGAAAAGACTGACATGGATGTGAATTTTAAAGTGAAGTTGTTGGTTTTTTGGTCATATTAACCATTGGAGCAAATTTACATCCTCAGGTTTCATTTTTATCGGACAAGAAATCTGCTCCCCCCTGTTGTTTTAATTGGTAAAGGAAATGGGTGTGCGGTTTCCTTGTGTGGTGTTTGTGTTGCTGTAAAGTGATACCAGAATTGGCTTTAATAGTCCACCTCCCTCATGTATAATTAGCTGTGACTTTTATCTGCAGCTTGTTTTGTCATTGTTGTGGATTTAGGTGTCAGGATTATAGGATTATGTCATCTTAATGTACCTCTTTGCTTAGAGATAAAGCCTTTATTGCAGTATCTGCATCTTGTTTATTTCAACATCCTTTGGTGAGATATTAAAATTGCCTTCCAAACAAGTAGGCTATTAAAACAATACTCAGACCAGATGCAGTATGTCATCCTATCAGTACTTCTTGCTTTTCTACTGAAATGATCCTGTTTAAAATAAAGTGATAGAAGAGGAAAAGATGAAAAGGGAAAGGAGAAGAAAAGCAAACAAACAATCATATTATAAGACGTGATGAGGACCCAGTGAAACAGCCGGCAGTGAATGAGTACTTTGGTGGAAGCATGGGCAGATGCAAGGTGTGAAACAGCCACAGAGATATGAAGACAGACAGCTGCTTGTGAACCAGCTGTTTGTCATTCCCTTTTCCATGGCTCCTTAACAGGTGTTTGAATTCAAATGACAGAACAATTTATAGCAACATAATGTGTGTTGCAGCATGATGCAAGGTGTTCAGTTTGCTTATCTGCATCTGTAACAGAGCTGACCGATCGCTTTGAATAAGTCAAAGAAACAGGAGTTGGCAGTGAAACTAGAGAGTTTATGTCTGGCTTCCATAGTGTGTTTTGTGTGTAGAGGCAGATACGGCAAGAATGTTGACTGGACAGACAGACAGCTAAGAACTATGAAGAAACTATTTAGATATTAGTTGTTGAAAAGTTTTAAAGCCAAATTGGCAAATATATGCAGACTGGTTTGGATTGGATTCTGCATAAGTTTGTATGTGTGTATCTATGGTTGAGGATATTTGATAAACTGTCAAATCCCAGGCTGACTCCACATAGTCTTTGAATCTCTTACCTAAGAATGACCCAATGCTAATAAAAGCAAAGAAAAGATATTGTACCTTCATTTGTGATGACTGGCTTGGAGGCCAATTCAGAAGGATGAATGTAGTTAAGATATACAGTTTTCTAGTTGCTTCAGCTGCCACTTTATTAAACTACTTATTTAAGCCCAGCAGTCTACTATGTGAGACCTATAGCGATTTCATAGCTTAATAGTTACAGTTATCAATTTGTCATTTCCTTATACATATTATACATAGGGCCACTAATACATCCCGAGTCTTTATGAATCCTTGTGTGTGTGTGTATATATATATATATATGTGCTCAGCTGGGTGGTTGCATCTTGCAAGTAAATAGACTTTAGTGGTTCAACAGTGCTGGCAAAATAATTACAAACTGCATGAAAGAATGTATTCAAAGCACAAAGTGGAGATGCTCATCACACTGTTGTATGGTTATAATTGAAAATGCTGGTGGCAATGCAGGTTGAAAAAAATGGAGAGCTGCTTTTACAAATGATTGTCTGATATTCAAAGATGAATTAATCTGCCAACTAGAGGGAGGAAGTGGATTCAACTTCTAAAAGTTCCCCATGCTCTAAATGTCATGTTTTTGAGTGATCTGACCCACATGCAAGGAAGCTCAACAGAGTAAGGGAAAAGGTTTATTGAATATTAATGGAGGAAGTTCTGATGGTCCTGGGGCTCTGGCCTCTGCTTCACTGCAGGAAGAGATATAGGTGAGATAGGTTCAAAGTGGTTAATCTGGAGACAGACAGGATGTTCCTACTTGGTCATGATGGATGGAGACTGTCGGGGAGGTAGTGGATCTGGGTTGGAGAAT
>JBBBVU010000008.1:10592702-10604221 GCA_037177055.1 Atherinosoma microstoma
GTGTCGACTCACATGACCTCCCTCTTATGTGCCTGCACAGGTTTTCCCTGGGTACCACATCTTCCTCCCACATTCTGCTTTGATGTTAGGTTAACAGGTATCCTTAACTGACCATTGATGTAAACACGAATGGTTGTTTGCCTTGTTCATCTCTTTATTGGTCCTGTGGTAGACTGGTGGTAGGTCCAAGTTATAGCCCACCTCTCTCCATTTGACAACTGGGAGAGGCTTCAGCCTCCAAGTAACCCTGAACAGGATGAAGTAGGTATAGAAAATGAATGATAAATGCTGTGTGGTGTTGCTAGTAAATGACTGTAAACTGAAAGTGAGTAAACTATAGAGTATAGATGCTAAAATAGATTTCATTGATAACTTTATACTTTTAATATTTTCTTTCCATATTTATGAATGTATGAGATTTTACATGAGCTAATTTGAACTTGAAATTGATAATCACCATTAAAATTTAGAACAATTTTACAAATTTTACCCATAATAAAAATTAGAAGTGGATTAAATAGATATCTAAACAAAAACACAATTGATATTTAAGCACAACCTGAAAGTGAATTAAACTGAAAATGACTAAAAACTAGATTAAAACTGTAACACCCAGACTAGAAACCAAGATGTTCTGCTGAAAATGACTTACAGATGCAAAACTACATTCTAAAAATGAAACCACGATATCGGCTGTGGTTATTCATTTCTACCATCAGCTTTTGTTGGGTGCAAAAATTGAAAGAAAACAACAGAATGCCTTGTACCATGCTGTCTATCCTTACATGAATTGGCACAAGTCCACATGTTTTTTACAACCTATACTCAAAGGATTGCGGATGAATTATTACGCAGTTTTTTTTGTTTTCTTTGTGTTAATGTTTATGCACACTCAGGCAAAACTCATTAAAATTACATTAGCTAAATGAGTTTTCCAGGTTCAAATGTGGGCAATGCGGCACAACTGGGGGACGTTTGGAGGGATCAAGAGTTGATATTTTCTCATGAGTTGGGAAAGTAGGATGAGTCAGAGAAAATGCATGTGTATTTTTGTCTATGGGTAAATTGTTGCTCATCCTGATGATTGTTTATTCTCATAAATTGGCACCAAAGCTGTGAAATTAAGGATTTTGCCAATATTTGTCATCAGCAAGCTTCTTTTTCATTTAATATTTTTTCTCTCTCTTTGGCTCCATATCATTTTTTATATCTTATAGCTTTTTATTGTTAAGTGTGGTTTACTTGAGTGAATAAAAGCATTTTTTCATCTTTTCTTCTCTTGTCCTTCTCTCAACAGGAGTGGCAGCAACTCTTCATGAAGACATTTGTGGCATGAAACCAGATCACATTTATCTTCCATTCATCATTTCCTCCTCCTTCATCTCCCTCCATCACTCTACAGTTAGGAACTCTCATCTCAGCTTCACTGCATTGATGAGGTAACGTCAAGCTCCCCGCACATACCACCTGCCTGCAACACCACCTTTCTCCCTTCCTTCCCCTTCCTTCTGTCAACCCATCCAGCAGCCATGGGTCAGAAAATTTCTGGGAGTATTAAATCGGTGGATGGTCGCGGGGAAAGTGGTGGCTCCCCGTCATACCGACCCACCGCTCATCGTCGGCAGCACCTAGAGCTAAGGGGTCCAGATTTTTTCAAACCTCCCAGGCTAGATCTACTACTGGACATGCCTTGTGCTGGACTAGAAACACAGCTGCGTCATGCATGGAACCCTGATGACCGCTCGCTCAACATCTTTATCAAAGAGGATGATAAGTTCACATTTCACCGCCACCCAGTTGCCCAGAGCACGGACTGCATCAGAGGACGGGTTGGATACACACGAGGTCTTCATGTGTGGAAGATCCACTGGCCTGCCCGGCAGCGAGGCACCCATGCTGTGGTCGGCGTGGCAACCGCTGACGCTCCTTTACATTCTGTTGGGTACACAGCACTCGTGGGTTCAGACTGTGATTCCTGGGGCTGGGATCTGGGGCGTAACAGGCTCTATCATGATAGTAAGAACCGCTCCCACAGCTCTCTGCCCACATATCCTAGTTTCCTGGAGCCAGAGGAGACTTTCACCCTACCGGACTCTTTGCTAGCTATTCTGGACATGGATGAAGGAACATTAAGCTTTATGGTGGATGGGCAGTATCTAGGAGTGGCATTTAGAGGCCTGAAAGGAAAGAAGTTGTATCCCATCGTCAGCGCTGTGTGGGGACATTGTGAAATATCCATGAAGTACATCAACGGCTTGGATCGTAAGTAACTAATGGCACAACACCAACATCAGTAAAAAAGCAATTCTCATTGCTGATAGTTTATAATATTCGGGTTGTCTTTAAATTCAAAGATGGTGAAAAGCCTGAATTTCCTTCCTTTAATAGAAATAACCAAAAATCTTGAGTAAGCGACTGTTGATGCATGAATAGGAAACTCACTGATTATGACATGTCCTCACATGTAAGAGGTTGTGGGAGGATTTTTCTTCATATGTTTTGCAACACCGTGAACTCAGAGACTGCACCTCTCACACACTTTCTTCAGCAGCAGACAGGGTCAGAGTTGATGCGAGTGCACCAGAGGGACAGAAATCCATATGTTCTGCAACGTTCATGATTCAATACACAGTTCACAGTGTTTAGATATGAACTTTCCCAGTCACAATGCTGCACGTGAATGTGAGTTTTCTGCTTAGTTCAGTTGTCAAAGACAAGTATTGTTTTTATTTAGTGAACATGTAGATAGAAATAACAGACATTTGCAGACCTGGAAGGGGGAAATGCAAGTTATTGGCTGGCTTTTGTTTAAGCTAGTTGTTTACTTATGAGAGCGTCAACAAGGGAGTTTCACATCATATCTGTTAGTTTTGTTTCTCTAGTTTGTGTTCTAGTTTTCTTTCCGCAGACCTGCGGACACATTTTCATTTTCTATTCTGTGGTCTTTTGCATGAAATCTAAAGTTAGAAATGTCATCTTGTATTGTGGTAGTTCCAGAAATCTGTGTTTTTTGTGGCTTTTATCTTGGTTAGTTTGTTTTCTTCTAGCCTTCTGATTAGGACAACACACACATCATGAGGCCACTGTCTTTGCATAACATCAGTACTTTTTTTTATCTTCTTTTTTTTTTTTTAAAGACGCTGCTCTGTGTCATTTTCAGGAGCTGGCTGTGAGAGAAGAGAGAGGTTCCTCTTGTCATTTTAGTCTAAACAGTGACACTTTTTAAAAGCACACTTAGACACACATCATGAACACATATACAGATGGACACACACTTGCCAGGAAAAGAAAGTGTGTGTTATGAAAACAATCCAAGATGTGGCTCCGGCTGTCTCCCTCCCTCTACGTTTGTAATGCCCCATGGGGCTTATTTTGATATCAGAACCCGGTGTGTTTTTTTTTTTGTCTATAATTCCGTCAGGGAGCTGCAAGGAAACCCATTTCTCTTTGTAGTTTTTTACGTTTGATTTCTCTTTGCCCAGTCATCTCAAATTTCTTTTTGAAAATTTCCTTAGAAGTTCACTGCTCTCCAGGGACACCATGACAGCAAGAGCCTGTTCTCTACCCTTAAAAACAGGTCACAAGCCTCATCCTTGCTTTAAATTGGATGTTTTTTCCTTCAAATTGTAGCCAGAAAAATAGAATATGAATCAGAATAAAAAAACAAATCTCCTACTCTCAAGATAACTTCAAAGTACATAGTTTAGTTGCATAAAGCACATCACCTCACCCATTTTCCATTTATGGAGCCACCTACAGGATTTCATGGTGACTGTGTGATGGGCCGTCAGGGAGAATATGAAGAATACCGAGTCTTTTCAAAGCCATCTCTTCCACAGGCATATAGGCATCATGCTGTGAAATTAGGTGATAGGCAAGCAGGAGTTTATGAATGAGAGACGGGCAAAGAAATGGGAAGAAATAAAAAGAAAAATGTTTTTGCGGTCAAAGAGAATGAGCAAGGTCAAATGAAGGATGTATATAACCAATAGTGTTACAGTACACTTAATCTGTGTGCATCTTAGTAAAGTATCAGGCGCTGTATCATCTCTGTGCTAAGCTGATTACTCTCATATTATGATCTCTGTACTGTATTTCACTCATCAGTCGGACTCTCTAAGCCCTAAAACAGTTTTTTCTCGCTAGAAATCTTTCCAAATGGGCACTTTTATTTCTACATTTCCAAATTCACAAACTAGATAGATAGATAGATAGATAGATACTTTATTAATTTTATTAACTTTATTAAATGAAATCACATGTGCAGTATATGAAAGTACAGGCAGATGAGCATAGAAAGGCCATGAGCATGGCCTAAGGGAGGCTAAATCCATTACAACCACTAAATCCATGATAGCACTTCTGGTTTCTCTTTCCATTAAATAATTCATCACTGATTTTCTTTTACTTGCATTTGAAACAAAGGTTAAGGTGAGAGTAACATGGGTTTTTCCTATTAAATAATTAAACTGATGTAAGAAAAAAATTTAATTTCTGTTCTTTTCCCTTCAATGCAGTTTCAAGAAAGTTAGCAAGAAATGGTCAGAAAAAAGCCACTGCTTCAGTGGGAGAATGGGATTTATCTTTGATCAAGACAGCATGCTAGTACACATGGCGCTCTCGGTAGAGCTGTTTTTATTGCTCTCGCAGTTCACCTGATCTAGCACTGTGCATTTCCTGTAGTCTGAAATCAAGCCTACACCTGATGGTGCTTATTTTTAGTGTGTCTTCCAAAGGAGAGATGAAAAATGACTTTCTGGAACAGAAGACCCACTGCACTGTTTCGACCAGTGGAAGCACAGTAGACAGAGGGAGAAAAATCTGTTTTCTTCAGTTGTATTGAACTGCAGAATTATTAGATAGCCACACCTCATACCTCTAGAGTTTTGTCAAAGGTGAAGCAAATAGCCTTTACTGTGCTCTCGTTGTTGCTGTAAGGCCAAACAGGATTAGATTACAGTCATTGTGTACAGTCATTATAGGCCTTACACTGAATCTGCTTGTCTGCCCTGCTGATGACTCAGAAAGCGAGAATGAAGTCATAACTGCTGTCTGCTTTTAAGCACACAAGTGTTTGTGAATGGCAAACCATCACCAGACATTATATCACATTTTGGAGTTTATTTCATGGTAATTGCTTCCTTTGTGTGTTAGTGCACTTGAGAGTTGAGCTCTCAGTAAGTGTATATCTGCCCTTGTGTGTCTAATCATAAAAAAAATCCTCTGGGTACTTTGGTAATAACTTTCTTTAATAGGCTTTCCATTGAGAAGCAGCTGTTGAATTGTTTTTGAATTGTTGTTGAAGGGGAAACAATATGATTGTGAGGTATTAAAACCAGATTTATTGACGCGCCGTCTGCTCGTCACACTGTTTGTTTTTCTCATCACTCTGGCTCAGGTTCTGTTGCACCCTTATCATCATCACACTCCACCTTAGATCACTGCTCCCGTTCCTGCATTAACTCCTAACACAGCCAATGAGAGATTTAGGCTTTTGATAGTTTTGTAAGTTTCCAATTGAATTTTCTTGTAAATGTGTGTAAATGATTCATCCTTGCAGTGTTCTGACCTCGTTAGATTTTTATTCTTCTTCTACCTGTGAACTTATCTCTGTTGTCTAGATACACTTTATTTCTCCCGTTTAATGTTGCGTCGTTAAAAAAAACTTGTTTTAACTAATCTGTTTTGTTACCTCCAAGCACTCTGCTTCTAATTTATTTGTGATTTTCCCTCTCATACACATAACTGTTTTTTTTTCTCTGCCTCCATAATTGTACCATTAGCAGTTCTTTGATACGCTACAATGGGAGCTCTCTTCTCCATGTTTTTAAATTCCAAAACAGATTATCTTTGCTTTTATTATCAAGTAATACAGTCACATGAGAAAGAATATACACTTCATATCACTATTAAGTTTTTTACATATCCGGAGGGCATAATAAATGAACCATCCAATCCTTACAGGGTCTTGCAATGATGTAAATAAAACCTCAGATGAACAATGACACATGAAATATTACACTGTGTCATTTTTTATTTAAGAAAGCTAAACTAAAAAGCTGTGTCAGTGTGTAGAAAACAGCATCCATAGGAATTCAGAGTGCTGTTGATCAAATGCACTTCATAAACTGATTGTTAATAGGTATGAGCGCTATCCATAAAACCAAAAGTTTTAGCATTTTTTGTGAAACATTCAGGTGTATATTGATATAATGTCAATGAGGAAAGACATAACCAAAAATCTTTAAGAGGAAACAATTACTGTATATCGATTGTGATTTGAGTCTCCTGTACAAACAGTTTTCAGCCTTGGGCACTTCAGTTGACCAGATGACAGGACTGGTCATTATCGCTGTAGACTGTGAGACAAAGAGTCAAGAAAACATGACAAATAGGGAAGTTGGATTGAAAAGGAAAGGAGGATGTATGAGGGGGATAGCTATAGAAAGAAACAAAAAACTGACAGGAAGTTTCAGCAGATGTAATCAGCAAAAGCAGGGTGAAATTTTCCAATGGCAAGCAGCATCATTAGGGGATGGATGGAAGTAGAAAATACAGACAAAAACAAGGAAGGTTTGAAAAGTTTAGAAATAAAGTAGAAGCCTAGTTGAGACCCGAAGCAGTGTGAAAAGATGATGTGACTGCGGCAGTGCGACTACATCAGCTCATCAGACTCTTGAGCTGATTTAGGAAGGCAAATTGTCACCATATCCAAAGAAATTTCTAAATGTCATTGCAACGCATGCATATCCCTGCTCCGTCACTTCTACTCAACAATTAGAGCAGAGACACAGTGAAAATGTTGAGACTTCCTACTCACCTGAAGGTAATATAACATATTCAGCATGTAGAAACACACCGAGTTCTCTCTGACTGGAACCAATTCATACATCATAGTTAAAACCACATCTGCAAGCTTATTCATGCGTCACATTCCAGCAGATCTGTTGAGCAGTGACCCGCTTTTCTTTTTTTCTCTGATAAGCCGGACTGACACTCTGACCTCGCTGCCTCTCCCCTACTGTTTGTCCTCATCGCACAAGTTTGCACAACCTACGTCAGACCTAAACCAGCTGCTGAGGCTTATAGCCATGTCGGCTTGTTTAGCCTGTGTAGCTAGGTTTAATTACCGATTCATCCGAGTTGTCTGAATTTACATGATTTAAAACTATAACTACACTTGGAGAGTACAGTTCTCCACGAGGACATACAGGTTTGCGTGTTGGAGCAAAGCAAAAGCTAACTCTGTTTCCGGTTGTGATATTAAGGCAGCGATAACACAGATAGGGTTTTATCTGCTGCTGTTATTTGAAAAGATTTTAAAAACAACAGCAACACATGATCAATAAGCATGTCTGTCACAAGCTCCTGATAAGGGATCACTGTGAAACTCTCCACAGGGAGGGCTCCTGAACTCTGTTGTACTCAGGTGGCAAGTCATGTTTTAAAGATGGGTATCTCAAAACTGCTGCGGATATATTTTGGCTAGACAACATTTATAGCAAGTGAGGTGATTTTGTTTGGGTGACTGTATTTTTTCCCCCAATACCAGCTCATTTCCTGGAGGTTTGATTCTTCGCTTAAGCTCCACTTTTGCCCACTAAAAGGAAACTAATCAGTCTCTGACTCATGAATCGTCCTGTTAAGAGCAGCGACTCAGATTTCTCTTGGCAGCCAGGTACCAAGCAAATACTCTGAGCTTTACACTTAACTGCAGGCTTTGTGATATGTGGGTCAGTGGGTTAGTGCTTTAGCTTAACTTAGCGGCCAGCTTCAGGCATAATGGTCGCACTCTGCTGTTAATGCCTTTCTGATTTGTGTCCCACTGCATTTTACTGTCACGTGTGCATGCTTCTTTATATCTGGCTGTCCTTTTTTTTTTTTTTTCCTTCCCTGGTTTTCTTGTCCATTCTCCTTGAAGAGTTGCCTGCTGAGAACACTTATACCCAGGAGCTTCTCACAATACTCCCACACCTCTCACGGATACACAAAGAAAAGGTTTATTCCCTGTATTTTTCTCAAACTACCCAGCTCTGATTGTGAGTGCCCTCAGCAAGCCCTCGATATAATTAAAATCTTATTAGGGAATTCTATTCAAAATGTTGAGAAGTTTGTTTACACCTGCATTTTAAATAAAAAGTACATTACAGACGTTTTTAGTGCTGATTTATTAATGGTCAATTTACAACGCCTACGCAGTTAGCCTCTTCACATCTTAATGAACTCTCCATGTCCTCTGACTAACGCTTCTTGACATGGCCTATTACTGGAAAACAAGAATGACAGTGATTTGATGATCTTACACAACAAGATGACATGGCATAGAAACATTTCTGATAGAGGTTTGCATGTGCCACATGTTTACATTTTTTTTTTCCTGCTCTGAGATCTAAACGTTCTTAACTCGGGGAACTGCGGTGTCATGTCTCTGTGCTCATAATCAAATATTTAAAAGAAGGCATGAATAGAGATGAGCAGAATGAGGCAAAGAAAAGCATAAAAAATAAAACAAGGCAGAGAGAAAAAGCAGTAGAGGACAGATGAAACTGGCAATATGTAAGAGAACATAGACAAATGGAAAAACATACATAAAACACTTTAATGGCAGAAGAAATGATAGAAATGTGAAAAGTTAAAGAAACCAAAGAGAGGAAGGATACATGGAGAGTGAAAAGGGGAGAAAAAAATGAGTGAGGGGCAAACTGTAAAAGTCTTGTTAAGTTACTGCTATGAGTTCTGAGGATGTCATGTAAACTGATCAATGAATGAACGGAGGAGGATTTGGATTTCAAAACTGGCTGCTAATGAGGACCTGGGGGGCAAAATGTGGTGTTATTAGTGACTGAGAGCACTGGATTACAAGTTTGAGTTTTAGACACGTTAAAGCATGTATTGCATATAAAGATGTGTGGACTACCATTTCAGAATAAGACTGAGTTTTAGATGTGAGAAAAGTTTGGGTTTCTTTTTTTGTTTTGTTTTTTTAAATTAGGGAATCATTTGGGCCTTGTTTGCACCTGATTATTGGTCTGTGCTTCAGCGTATGCAAACGTATCCAAAGTTACTACCAATAACCACCTACTCAACCTGCATCCTTCCAGTGGTAAACAACACCTATCTGTGAGATTTCTTTACCTGGGTGGATACTTTGCTACCTGCAAAAAGTTGTTAAAAAATCTGTTATATGAATGTAAGCGCAGGGGGTCACTTTAGGGCATAAAGCTGATAGTTTGTGGTCAGTTCAGCAAACAAACATTCATGTGTGTTCATAGTCTGCAGCCACGTCGGCAGTTCTGTGATGCTACCCTTTGCCACCGCTGTTTTCTGAAGGTGAAAGCTCAGCTTGCTAACATGTTCACCATTACAGTGATAACAATCATCCGATTAGGCTTTTCCAGACCTGACACAGCCATCTGTAGAGGTGTAATCCATCATATCCAGCAGATCAGCAGTGACGACTACAAGGTTAGTTTAATAGAGCTGCTTCATTCGAGCCGCTGCCTTAAAGGAAGCTGTTGACCTTACCAAAGCAACTTGTTATTTTTCTTTTAGACCTGCTGTTAGAGTAAATGGCTCCTTTGGTGGAGCCACTCACTCCGTACTCTGCTTGAACAGACTATCTCAAATGCTAGCATTTCAGGAACTGTGTTGACCTGGTTTAGCTTCTGAACTTCAGACCAGATTCTCTGACGGTGATTTAAACTTGTTTTAAAATAAACTGTTTTAGCCTATCAGATACAGCTCAGCTTAACAGACCTTTTGTGAAACAAGATTAACTCAAGTTGTTTTTTCTTGGATGTTGTCTTGGTCATCCATGTTATTCTGTTGATGTGGCATGTTCTAGCAGTTTGGTTTTCACTTTTTTTTTCATTTGCTGTGGTTTTGTGTGTTCTTGCTCATCTAATCCCTCACATTAATAGCCTTTTATTGATCCTAACATCTTGGGGCCAGTGTTATTTACACCTGCTCTCACTAAGGAGCACTCTGACTGCTGCTTGACTTAAATTTTTTATTTTACTTCAGTGCAAGATACAGTGTCTGTTACAAATGAAAAAACAGTGTCGAGTTAACAGATAGTGAAGTATTTCTGTTGAAATTTTCACCCTGGTCAGCAAACCAGTGGCACTGATGTCATTTTGATTCCCAGATGTAGCTTTTATTATAGCAACCTGGCTGTTAACGACATAATATATCCTTAAAGATGCTAAGAGCTGCATTCTGGAGACATCTCTGGAAGAGGGAAAAATAATAATGATAATTTAAGAAAGGAAGCACAAATCCTTTTTTTCTAGTACAGAGAAAGAGGTCAGATATCACTTTTGGATTCATTATTATCATCATATGTTTGAAGAGCAAATAACCAGGTTTCATCCTTGCTTTTCTTTTCTTTTATCTATCTATCTATCTATCTATCTATCTATCTATCTATCTATCTATCTATCTATCTATCTATCTATCTATCTATCTTTTCTTTAATACTTTTTGTGTATGGTTTTGTTACTGTAGCCTATGACAGCAAGTAATTGTCATTGTGCAGTTTTGCATATTTAATTCACTGTTTTATCAGTTTTGCATGTGCATCATTGCACCATGCAAACCTGCCATAGCTCACAAACACAAAAATCTGTTGTTTGCTTTCTGCCTGTCTATCAGCCAACAAGACGGTAATCCCAGACATGCTAGCTTGTTTACCAACTGTCAAGTGAATCCCATTTACCCATTTATGACTGCCGAGTAAGAAATGAGAACTTTAGAAATATGCCTACAATAAAAATAGGAAGGGTTTCTGCATTAAACTTTATGTATCTGACAGCATAATTTACACTTGGCCTTGATCATTAATGTATTATTTGCCTTAACATTGCAACAAAACTACAAAAAGTTTGAGCTACAACTTGAGGACTAATGGAGGAATCGATGTAGATTGTAGATTCCTAAAATAAAATTGCTTACCTAAAGGAGCCTGTGTGATATTTCTTTAATATACCACCAGTATGAGTGTTCATTACATGTAATTTTTGCACAGATTTTGCATAAAGCTGATTTAATTGCATTTAACAACTGGAAATCTATGATTAACTGAGATAAATGGACCCTCTCTGCTTCATGACCAGTAATGCAGACCAACATTTGCCCCTAGAGACTCAAAACAAATTTATGAGTGTGGGTGGGGGGCTTAGCAGTTTTGAAAGCACAGCACTTTTTCTTTTTTTTCAAGCGAATCCATAAATCCCACGCTTGCTGCAGACAAGACTACATGCATGCCATTTTTGAAAAGAAGGGGAAAAAAAACTGGCAAGTCAGGTTTTCCCCTGAGAAAATAAAAAATGAAAAAAGAATTAAGACTGAAATGTCTGGTAAGTGATTTTGATACCTCAGTATTTGGTGACCACTGACTAAACGGCATCATTATTTAAATTTTTCTTCAATCTGTCATCAACCCATAGACACACACACACACACACACACACACACACACACACACACACACACACACACACACACACACACACACACAC
>JBBBVU010000008.1:10604321-10617711 GCA_037177055.1 Atherinosoma microstoma
ACACACACACACACACACACACACACACACACACACACACACACACACACACACACACACACACACACACACAGAACCACATATCCAGTTTTATTATTGGGGCGATCCAGTCACTCTCTGGCCTTGTAATGAATGAGAGCAAGATAGCCTCCCTCCAAATCATTGTCTCCTTCACTCATTGTTCTGGAAGCTGTTGGCTCAGCCTCTAATCAGCACTTCAATTTGGCCTCCTGACATTACCAATTTACTGACAGGCCGGACGCCTCTGTGTTCCCCCCGTGGAGCATTTCTATTTAAAGGTCTCTCGGCCCTCTCCCTTTTCTCTTGGTGGCACTTTTCTCCTCAATGAATTAAACTCACTAGATTTATTCAACTCATAATTGCTCGCTTGACTTATTTATGTAACACTGAATTAGATGAGTGTTTTCAGTTGTGTTAATGAACGATGTTATTGCACTATAAGCCAGGGGAATGGATTACAAGTACTTGAATGAGGAAATGACGCTGTCTCCATTTGACCTGTCCATTTTCTGACTTGTTTAGGACATAGAGCAAGAGTTAAGCTTATCTATGTCTAAACTGTATCCATCTGTTCCTTTTTCATATCAAAAATGCACTGTTTCCATGACAAAAAAATGTGTCCTGCTTGCGATATTCATGTAATGTCTCCAGCTAGGTGAAAGGGTTTAAGTGAGCTCAAGCATTCTGTTCTTTACAACATGATGCAATGTGTTGTTTCACATCCTCAAAAAACCCACTTCTAACATTTTTGGTAATGAGAGTTGACAGACATGACATTCCTTATTAACACATGCAGTTTCCCACTTTCACACATTGGTAGCCTTTTCAGTTGCCACTGAGCAGACTAACTGGAGCTGGGGTTTTTGTGACTTGCAATCTAACTCTTACTTTTTAAACTTTTACTCTTTTTGTGCAGCCAAAATAGAAATAGAAACCTTTACTACAGAGAACACCCTACATGGTAATATGTGTGTAGATGTAGCAGCCCCATAAGGAGATTATTCCTACAAGTTCCTTTTGAAAGAATCATACAATTAATTTAAGTGCTGCAGTCAATTAAGATTCTCTGTTTCTCCATCTTGCTGCATGAGTATTGCAAATTTTCCACGTTCATGAGCACATGTAGAAAACAGATCAGAGTCCTGGTTATGGATGGGTTGTGCATGACTAAGAAACTGGGGCTTGGGAAATCAGTTTCCCCAATTCACTTCCACAAATGCATAAACTCATTTTGTTCTGTATGTGACCTTTATGAAATCAGGTTACAGCAGAAAGCCGATTATACTCTGTAGGTCCTTAAAAAACAGAGTTCTCTCAGATGTTTTCCACTATTAGTTTTATATATTTCTCTCAGGCTTTGGATTTTTATCAACATAAAGCAAACAACACATTACTGTGCTGCCATATTGATGTTGTAAAACTTGATAAATGTAGGCTGTGGCATGCACTGTTCACCAATAATTTTTACTCGTAATAATTTGTAAATCAAGAAATATCATGAAAAGCATCTGTGGGTCTGCAGCCTGCATATGTTCTTCTTCTCTTTGCATGTGTACATTTGAAAGCTTAATGAACAAGCGTTGTTAGCAGAAGAATATTCTTTACTATGCTGCAATTAGTGTCAATTTCACAATGAACATTCCAGTAACTGCATTTCAGCTGTAACCCTGGAGACCAGCAGCACTTTCTAGGTGTGGTGAAATGGTGATGCTGAAAATAAATTTCTGTAAAAATCTTGTGACACCTCACATTAATCTGTGTGGTAAAGACTGAAAAATTGTTCTCAGCTCGATTCCTCTTTGTATTGATTTTAATAGCAGTAATCAGTGTCTCTGAATCTTTTTGTGGATGTGCTGCGTGCCCTGCAGCTCAGCATCACCGGGGATGTGTTTGCTTTGCATCTGGAAACATCACAAATCTCATATATGGCATTTCTGTTTGCTTGCCATTTTTTTCTTGCCTTTTCTATGTTTAGTGAAACACCAATGACAGCCCCAGCTTAGCTGTTGTGGGAAACTATCATATCTGCTGTGAAATGCTGTTTTAAGTGACTCACATGGGAACATTGTTGATATTCTGCTTGATTCTAGGAAAGTAGTTTAGTAGAATGTCTTTAGCAGAAAAACATTGTTGAGTTGTGTTCCCACAAGACAGACAATATCTTCTTCTTTTTTCCTTTTTTCTTTTTAAAGAATGAGGGTGTGTTTGGGAAAAGGGTCTGATACCGGGATGCACCTAAATCCTGTGTAAGGGACACAAAAATACAATAATAAATGCAACAAATACTACAGAAAGCACACAGCATCTTCATTCCCTTAATACAGTACATACAGAATTATATTTGCATCTTTTGGTATAAATTTAACCCTGTTCAATATACTTGGCTCAGTTTCTGTCGCTTGCGTTGGTTTCCATGTTGTCTCAAATGTATAGGTTTATTCTGTATAGGTTTATATTTAGTACAGGAGGCTCTCACCTTCACATACAGAAAACTGGAAGGGCTGCAAGTAATAAAAATACTGTGAATCATTTCTTTGAGGATATTGTTTTACCATCTGGCGCCAATCCCTGTAGTGGTATCCTCTCATTTTCTGGTGTTATGATCTCCTGTAGAATCTGTCTCCGTCTGTCTTTCCAGTGTACTGTTTCCTTCCTCTGTGTGTCTGCTCAGTTCTTCCAGCACCAAAACCAAAGCTGAGGTGGAAGAATGTGATCATTGCCTATTTGTTAGCCACCAATACCAATCCAAGTTGAAACATGGGAAAGGGAAGAAGGCAATATTTTTTTGGTGCTAATTAGGATCACTAAAATCAAAACTTCTTTTCTTTCTTCCTCTGCTGTCCTTGCGTAGGTATCTTGTAATTTATGTCCTTGGTTTCATCTGTAACTCTAGTTATCCATCACTTAATCCTTTCCACTGTATCTAATTTACATGGCCCCTTTGTCCTGGCACCCTCAGATGGGCCCTGAGCCCAGGCAGATACTGTGGCTCGCTCCATTGGCCAGTGCTGCCACGGTCTGGTCCACCCACACTGCTGCTTTTGTTTCCTGTCATATACTTGAATTGCTAAAGTTAAAGATTTATAATTCTAATGTAACCTTCACTACAGTTACCGGAACAACTTCCCAACATCCCTGTAATGACTCTGGTTTGAGTCAGCATGATATATAAACTTGTTTTATTTTTTGTACAGTTACTGAGTATATAACTCAGACTTATATCATTTTTACTCTATTTTCATTGTGACTCACCTCTCCTAAAGGGTTGATTGTGGTGAAAAAAACGTATCATTGTGCTTTAATCTTGTGAGAGTGTGTGATGGATGTCTGTAATGTGGTAAGGACATCCACTGTGATGTGCACTGGAGCAAAAAGAATAGAGGATGTCACTTTCCAATGAATCATTGTAGACAGAGTATGAAGCTAACGCTGCAGGTCGTTTCACTTCAGCAGTTTTAAGCCGAGTGGACGACTTGTTTATGGGCCTGAAGGTGTGGGAAGGTGAGTGAATATAGGAAGACATGTTGCAAAAGTTATTTTACAGCTATGTACTACATGTCTGTCAAGCCTCACATAAACTAGAAATATCTGCAATGAAATCAAACATACCTGGTGTTCTTATTGCTTTTCTTCTTGTATCAGCTCACCTGATGGTTGATGTGAAAGTCACACTAATTCACAGGTGGTTGGCTTGCATCGAGAAATGCAGCAATGTGTCAAAGGAAAAAAAAGGTTTAGTATTTAGTAAACATAAAAACTACAGAGTTCAAATTTTTTAGTGAATCTTATATTGTACCAGTGCATTTTTTGTTCTCAGTACAGTTTTACTGTTTGTCTGTGTGGTGTAGAGCTAATAAACAGGAGTTAAGGGGTAATTAAGAGTTTATGGAGTATATTTCTCAGTTTGGGTAAACAGACTCACAGCTTCCCTCTGTGATTGGTGTTTGTTCTGAACCACTCTAATTTAAACATCTTCAATCTGCCACAAATTTAAATGTACACCAAAAGAAATCAGTCTGACATATATCCCTGTTTTATTCTTGATGCCTAGTGAGCAATGACTGTTTTACCCAAAGATGCTTCTTGTAAACTTGCTTAAAGAAAAGAAAGAAGTGACCTTTGCTTGTTTCTTTTTTTTGACACAAAGCTAAAGTTTATGTTGGTGGGCCAGAGATGTGGGTCACATGGCAACTGGCTTTGCTAGATCTCTCTGTCAAGTAGTTATGTAAAACCATGTTTCTTAGTAACTGTGAGGAAAAAGGTTTTGGAAAGACTGCTAATCAGAGGGGTTATTTTCACTCTTTACCTGTAGGAATCTTTGCTTAAATTAAGTCAAACAACTGACTACTGTAAGACTACAATGACATTATGGACACACATTGAAGCCATAACATCCGAATACAAAGTACTTGTGTTATAAGATGGAAAATGGGCAAGGTGAGGGGTCTGAGTGATAAGGACCCAACTCTGTTGTGGCCAGGACTAATTGTGAACCAGCAACAGGGTCATGAGAACTCATTGATTTGTGTAGAGAGCAAAGGTTGACCTGAGTGGACCTGTCTGTGGCATGCTGTTTTATAAAAAATAATTTACCTTAAATTCAGTTCATATATAAGAAAGTGATAAACATCAGGAATCCATCCCACAACCAACATTCCACATAGTAATCTATTATGGTAGACCTGAATTTGTAATATCAGGAGCACTTTTCCAGGACTGACTTAAACTGTTTTAGTTTAGTCATTCTGAGCTGCACAATTGAAAACTAATATTTCAGTTTCAGTTTTTGGTTGTTGACTTTCTGCACAAATATTTATGGCTAAAACACACATTGCCAAGTTACCTAAAGCGAGATAAAGTGACATCAGAATAAGCCGAAGCTTTATTTGACTGCATTCAAACACAGTAACTTATCTTGTGATTTCAAAGAGAAGCTCATTCTGACTTGTGTCCCCTTTGCTGTTCTGAGCAAAGATCATTTTTCTGTACTCAGAAATTGTTTAGCACTAACAGTTAAAAATATTTCAGCTTTTTAACTCAACAATGCTGCACAACAAATGCATTGTCAATTGTCTCATAGCAACAGCAGCAGTAGTGGCACGTCAAGCGCTTCCCCCGAGCAGCTGTTGCAGTGTCAGAAAAATGAAAAGTGCCTCTAAAGGTTGTTTTTAGCCTCATTTTAAATAGTTTTTGGAGAGCACTCTGTTAATAGCTTGCTGTCTGAAAGGGAACACTTTCACTCTCACATTACTCAAGTGTCTCTCTCATTATACAAAATACTACTCCTGACCAATAGGGATCTTTGTTATTACATAAGACAGATTTTTGATAAACCTGTCCTTCACTGGTCCCCATATAAACCTTTGTGACAGCTGTAAATATTGTGTAACAAATAAAACTGTCCATGCTGGACATGTGTCATGAGCGTAGACAGGTGTTTGTAGGCACTTATAAAAATCACTGAGAGGACCGGCAGTATTGCCTGGCTATGTTCCCAGAATCCATCTTGCTCAATAAAAATGATAATTTGAAATCAAATTCCAGTTGATTCAGTCCTATCAGAAAGACAATATAAAGACCTTGAGTGAAAAACTGCAGGGCTGGACAGATAGACATTTACAAGCAGCAGTTACATTTTATTGGAAAGTTTTTCGGCTTGACTGTTTCTGTAAAATTAGAATTCCTAAAAAAATCAATCCATTTTAGAGTCCACTTTGTAGTCACAAAATGTATTTTTAAACATTGTTTTCCTTAAAAACAGCCCATATTGATTTCATCCCTTCAAATATGCTTGCAAAGAAATGATCAAATCAGTCTTGGTCTTAGGACAAATTGATTGATTAAAGACTTTGATCCCATTAAAACTCTTTCACCATGATTATGATTGTTTGTTTATTATCATCACTTATTAATGCTGCATTGAATATCCTTGCATTGCTTTGCAAAATTGTGAAACTTGTGACCTTCAAGCTGGGATTGCTCAAACATTTGTTTTTATTAAACTGAAATACTTCCTGTCTGAATGATGGAGAGATTTTTTATCTGATTATGTGCATTTGAAATGGGCTTTTCTGGTCCTGCCTGACGTCCCAGGCCAAGAGCGCCTACAACATGACTGACCTTGCATGGCATCATGACTGCAAGCCAGAGAAGGGGATTAACAGTTTGTGTCAGTTGAAGAGAGACAGCAATTCCCTGAAGCCAACTGACTATTTGTTCAGATGAAATGAAATAGCTGGTGGACCACATGCCATGCAGCTCTGACTAAAAACTTTAAATTCAATGGCTCATATTTACAATTCAAAAAATCCTGAAACATAAAAGAATAAGGACAACCTCATGTAAGCCAACATTCTTTTTATGACAGTGTATCAAACTTTTTTATTGACTAGCAAATTCTCTTTTTTTAATGCATGTTTGCCTTCCCCATGAGAGAAAAAGTTGGATTTTAATTACTCGTATATAATATATAGTACAGATTTAGAGAGAACATAGGTCTTTCATTGATTCTGAATGGAAAAACACAAAGCTAAATAAAAAACATGACACAGTTTTTTCCCCTTTTTTTTGTACAGATTATTATCTTGGCACAGAGACTCCAAAAGCTGCTCTGCTTTGATGAAGTTTCATATTCACAGTTCTGACAAGTACTGTAAGTGTTATGAGTCCACTTTTACAATAAATAAGTTTCCCAAAACTTATTCAAAATGATTTTTGATCTTTCATACTGGGTTCAGTGGTCTTTGCTGTGCAGAAAACACCATTTGTAAAAGAACTGTTTATTTTGGCCTCCGAGGCTATGTGATCATCAACAGGTCTCCTGTTTATTGCTGCTTGGTACTCAAATGATAAACATTTCAGGATTCGGTGGATGTGTGAGTCCTGACCGCAGAAGTCGAAGGTGGGATCAGTGGTCATTGTGGCACATTCAGACAAGCTAAGCTGAAAACGGTGACTGATCAGAGCTACTTTAAGCAAGCCTCCTGATTGGGCTTATGGTTAATCTTTGACCCTCATTAGGCCGACATGGTGCCATCATTCTGGTGTACCGTTTGGTGCTCTCCTCCATTAATACTCTCTTTTCCTGTTCCCTCCCTCTTCTGCTCCCAGAACCGCCATCCCACCTGTCCTCATCACTGTTCAGCTTCCTAAGCTCCACCTTAACTTCCTTATTTTTGTCTTCCCCTTGCTTTATCTTGCTCCCCACACACTCTGGCTCTGTCCTCAGGCTTTGTTTCAGCTCCTCTGTCTCGAGCCTCTGCCTCTGTTCTGGCTCGACTTTTAACTTTGTCTCTGTTGTGTTTTGTTTTCCCACATTTGTCTCTGCCTCCAGCCAAGCTCTCAGCTGCTGCTCTCTGCAGCTCCATTCCTCCTGCAGTCTTTGGTACATGTGAAGGGAGAAGTGCCATCCCCCGTTCTCTTGCAACATGTCTTTCACTTTCCTCAGCAGCTCCATCACCTGCTCCTGCTGCTGCTCTCCTTCCCCGTCTGTATGTGTCTTGCCTCCTCTGCCTATCCTTCCCGGCCCCCTGTCATCTCGCCTCTTGTGCCAGATCCATCCCCGTTTCCTTTCTTCTCCATTCACCTCCTGCGTTAGTTTTTCTTGCTTGGAAGTGATGACTTTCTTGTTATCAAACACGTGGTAACGATAGCGACACATCTCCATCAGCCACTGCAGCCCAGGGCCTCCTGATTGGATGTGCTGCTGTATACTGCACCTCCTTTTCTTCAGCAGGTCTCCAAAAGTAAACAACACCATGGTGTGTCTCCACACTGCAGAGGTGAAGACCTCCATCCTCCTCTCCACTGCCCTCCTCTCGGCCTCAGTGAAGTCCAGCAGAGGGATAATTAACAGAACAACATGAGGTCCTCCAGATCCACACAGAGACAAGGATCTCATCAGCTCAATTTTCTCATCTTTGGGAACAAACTCCTCAGATGATCCCCATCCTTGTGCATCCACTATGGTCAAATGATGTCCAGCAGTGACAGCACTGGCAGCTGAACTGGCACCGCCCCCTTTGGTGTCAAAAACCTGCCCCTGGTCCAAAAGGGTGTTACCAGTGGAGCTCTTGCCTGTCCGTCTGGGGCCAACGAGCAGAATGTTGAGTTGGCAGGAAGCTGGTGAAAAGAGACGCAAGAGCTTTTAATCTAAAGGCCTAAATGCTCCAAGACTTGATTTTTTTTGTCACCTAGCATTAAGTCTTCTCTAGTATGCGGCTTATAGATTCATTTATTATGGAAGTCATGAATTAAGTGAAAAGAATGACTCATATCCACCCACTTGCAGTCAGATCTCTCACCTCACATAAATCATCCATCTGAGTTGTAGAAATCTGCTTTAAACTTAAGGCTCATCCTAAGAATTTTTCTACCCTTCATTGTTTTGCTAATATTTTTATCAGCATGACTGTAAACATGATTGTCTCGAGCAACCTCTCCTTGCTATGTTATTCACAGAGCTGGAGCCGATAGCTCCAAACTTCTGCTTAGCATGTCTTAAAAAGTAGTTCATGAATGCCAGGCATCTGTAAGCATTCTGTTTATGTTTAAGCTCAATGCTGAAATTAGTATCTTTAAACATTTTGAAAATATTTCTTACTCCAGGCTAGGGTTAAATATTGACTTACCTGCATTCCCAGGTGAGTTCCAGCTTCCCATTGTGACAGTCTCTTTTGTAGACGGTTCCTAGAAGCTGCAGGTATAAATAATATCCCTCCTCATTAATGGAAATATCACAAAACTGAAACTTGAACTTAACCCCTGAGTTTAAATCCCTGCTTCAGTATCATATCTCTGGATCCATTCTTCACTGACATGGTGCACGTTGCTCTTATCAACACTTTGACTAAAGCTCCTCCCATTTGTAATGCTGACTTGGGATTCTCAAGGAATATAAAACTATTTGTTTTTATGACTGTCAGCCACTTTGTTTAGTTATTTTTGCGAGCTTGTGTCACTTGTATTGTTTTCCGTGGGGTGTCTTTATAAGCAGCTTTATATACCTCTAAGGAACTGGAGTGGAGGATTGCATATCAGTCAGTTTTATTGCATCACTGCAAAAATAGAGTTTCCAGCAATAGATACTGCAACAGTTTGAATTTAGTGCCTTGAACAAAAAGCCTCAGCATGAAGAGGTTATTACAAGGAAAGCAACACCTCAATATTTGAAGTTAAAACAATTAAATTCAATACAGCTTTATTTTTGTACAACGTCATCTCAGGGTGCTTTACAGACAAATCAATTTAAGTCAATTCATAATAAATAATAGCCCAGTCAAGGAAGACCAACAGATTGCATCAAATCTTGACTTTGATTTTATCCCCCATACTGAGCATGCATGGGGCGGGGGGGGGGGCAACAGTGGAAAGGAAAAACTCCCTTTTAACAGGAAGGAAAAACCTCCGGCTCAGAGAGGGCGGCCATCTTCCTTGACCGGTTGGAGTGGAGGGGACAGGAAAGAGAGACCAACAGACAAACAATGAAGAAAGTTTTTACCCTTGTAAACTGTTATATTGCAAAACAAATTAAATGATTAAAAGCAACCTTTATCTGAGACAAAATGTTCATCTCTTCAACATGTCGACTTCCTGCTCATATACAGCAACATCGTGCTGCTTGTTTACTTCCACCATCATCGGTTTACAGCCATCATAACATCATAACAGATCCACTTTTAAAGCAGTGATGCATATCTCAAGGCTATTCTGCATGTTTTGTTTCTGTGAATTTGCTGATACTCTTTTTGTGTGTGTGTGTGTGTGTGTGTGTGTGTGTGTGTGTGTGTGTGTGTGTGTGTGTGTGTGTGTGTGTGTGTGTCTTTGGAGGCTGTTTCGGCTCAGTTGCAGAGCTAGCCAGTGTCATTTAGCAAGAAACTGACCCCAAGTAGCTCTTAACTGCAGGCAAGTGCCTTGCATGGAAGTGGAGTAATTTGTGAGCGTGTGTGTGTGTGTGTGTGTGTGCGTATAGGTGAATGAGAAACATTATAAAGTGCTTTATCGAACCACTAAGGTTAATGGGTGCTATATAAGTGCAGACCATTTTTCCTCTCTCCCTCCCTTTATCTCTCAGTAACTCACATGTTTGGTCCGTCTGCTGCCTTAATCTGAATCCATGCACCTCTCAGATTAAAGTTTACTCTGTACATGTGCCTGCACCCGATGGTCTGTATTATTTCTGTGTTGGTAAATTGCAGTGTGTGCTTTGTCCCTGTTTTTGTCCATCTATTGTGACCACAGAAAGCTTGGCTTATTTCAATAGTGCTGTATTATGTAAATATTTTAAGTTACTGTTTGCATCACTTATAGTGGCATGATATCCTAATTGGTCCAGCTCAGAGACTTATTAAGTGTGGAGTATCTTCATAGGTGAGGAAATGGTCCTTTTCTTACTTCACTTTGACATTTCCAACATTACTCAACGACTTTGTGAAATCTTCCTGTCATCAGGTATAAACTCGTTTGTGACTGGTTGTGTTATAGGTGGTGAGCTTTACTCTTAATAATATATCATATGCAGCTGCATTCTCAAGTGAAATCAAGGTTTGTAATTTCTTCCTGTACATCATCTGATTTGCTGTGTAAAGTTACACCTTTGTGTCTCTGCCCTACCCCCCCCACCCCCACCTCTCTTCCCACTGATCCTCTCTTTTCTGTTGCTTCATTGTGTGTAAGCAAACCTGCAGTCTGACACACACACAACCTGACCTGACATGCTAAAGCTGGTGAAGGATCAGCTGGCTTTTTTATCCGTCTGTCTCCGCCAAGTTAGTGGCCAAGGCACCCCTGCTGCATGTGCACACGTGTGACCACGCTTGTATACTTGTTGATGCACGTGTTTGTGTGCGAGTAGGATATTGTCCCATCTTCTTTCAAATGTAAACTGGACAGCTACAGCAGCAAGGTCTTCTTCTGTTCCTTCTGCTTTACCTTTTGTTTTTTCACTTAATTTTGCTTTGATTGCATCAGCTGCTTTGGCTTCATCTTATCTTTTTTCCTTTTATTTTTTTTAACTGACCAATGCACAAAAACACAGTGACCTTTCCAAGCTAATGATGTTAGCTTCTCAAATGAGGCTGCTCATCTCACTGAAATGCTGCTTATGCAGCATTTGTGTAGATTGTACACATATTAATGCGCTACATCCAGGCTTCTTCCTCCTTTTTGATACTCGGGTATATTAAAAAACACTTTCCTAACCCTAAAAAGGCAGCTGAATTACCTGAACTCAACCAAATAGGGACTTAAAAAGAAAAAAAAATCTGATGAAAGTTAAAAACAAGTGGAACAAAAACTACTTTCTACTTCCTGTTAAGAATAATTGAATCTGTTGGAATGATTCCTGCATCTCAGATATTTATTAAGATTAATACCTTAAATGTAAGATAAGGGAGCTTAAAGACGTGTTCAGTATCAGCGTGTTGCATTTCATATTCACTGGAAATTGAGTAACAGCAGCATTTATTTATGTCCAGGACTGATTCTCCTTAATTAAATATCGATCTCTTCACCCTCTACAATATTTACCTAGCTATATCTAGATTGAAAAAAATAAGTTGTAAACACTGAGCTAAAGATGCTCAAATGTCATGTAGAGCTGAGAGGAACTTCAGAAGTTGATCATTCTTGTTGGGTTTGTCTCTTCAAGTATAAGCTTTCACATTTCATAGTCTTTTTTTTATCAACATAGGAAATTATTCATGCGAATGTAAGTTTTATGTGTTATCCTCACTCAACTTTTATTGCAGTTTTTCTCCAGATTACACAAAGGCATAAACGAAGATGTACTTAGTAAATTATGCCGAACATTTCTTCTTATATTGACATTTTTATGAAGTTGTTCAACCTGCCGGCAGTTTGTTACTGTCCAGGATGTCTTTGCTCTCTCCTCTCCTATTTATCATCCTCTCTCCTGAAAGTCCTTCCACCCTTCTCATCTTATGAACTCCTCACATCTCTCTCTGCTTCATCTCCTTTGCTCTTTTCTCCCTCTCTTCACCCCTCTCCTTCTCCCCTGTTGCCTTTATTTTTCCACCTCTCTTTCACATCTCGCCTCCTCCTCTTGCTTATCTTGTTGCCTCTCTTCCCTGAGGAGACAGTGAACATTGGATTTACAGTAATTCAGGGCGGTAAAGAGAGAACAGGGCTTTAAAAAGAAACACCACCATGGCTTGTATTACCACCAGCTCCTCTCTGTACTAGCCAGCTCTGCCCACAGTGCCTATTTCTCTGTGTGACACTAATGTGGCCGGTAAGATATGAGTCATAGCAAAGGATCTGTGCAAACAATTTAAGCAACAGTATTGGCTTTGGCCAAATATTTCAGGATGGAGTTTACTTAAGGAGAACTTCAGAAAGCAGCTTTCACATACACTCCTAAATCTGTGTGGGATAGGCTTTGTTTGTAGCCATTAGTCCTCCCACCCTGTAGCTGCATCCTTTTTTTTTCTTTTTTAAGTACAAAAGGGTTTTCTAACAAATCCTCCATGGACTGTAGCAACATTACTGCATTAGTTCTGCACAATGACTGCTTCAGAGTGCCTTAAAGTGTGATTGTGCTAAAAAATTGGTGGTGTTGCACACTGAAGCAGGCAAGAGATACAGGACACCACCGGAGGTACATTAGTTATGGATACTGACGACTTCCCTCTGTAGCTGTGAAGGACGTTGGTGCTGAGCAGAGTTCAGCTTCTAGTGTTTGAAAAGGAAGTGCTCAAAGAGTAAAGACACGCAGACTAATCCCTGCCTCGGCCGGGGTGAGCTTTTGAAAAAAGCAGATGCTAATGTGGTTATTTATCTCTCATCTATCTGGACCTGGAGCAACTGCTGTGTCTTTCTCAGGATGCCAGGGATATCTGTATTAAATAATAAGATAAAAGATATTTAAATGCCTGCTTCTGTTCATCTGCTTTACTGCTCGATGTAGGCAGATATTGGACAGTGCTGACACCTGCTAACATTTGGCTTTTCTCCTCAGTTGGAAAGGACAGAAACTGCACTCACAACTAGGTGAACCATCTCTGCACTAGTTCTGGGTGTTTATCAGCTCCAGCTCTGTTCAGCAGTAATGAAATTACTCAGAGGCTCTCTTTTTTTCCCCCTGGTGAATGCTGTGATGAAAGAAGGTTTGTCTTGTTTGTCTGTACCTTTAGTGACTCTTTATCATATAAGCAACAAATTTCATTCCCTCTGTACAATGTCTGTTTATTCACCTTGATCTCTGGTGCTGACATTATATTCACCTTCACGCACCCAGGAAGAAAAAAAAAACAAAAAACTTTCATTTACACACGTTACCTTAAAAGGGTTTTGTTATTCTCTACAATGAATCATATTGGGTGTAGGATATTATGGATGATATATATATGTG
>JBBBVU010000008.1:10617885-10630616 GCA_037177055.1 Atherinosoma microstoma
TATGTATATATATGTGTATATGTATATATATGTATATGTGTGTGTGTTATGTGTTGTAATGGTTCAACATGCAGCTTTACAGCTTTACATGACTGCCAGGTATATTTGCCATTCAATTAACCTTCCATAAAGTTTCAAGGTCTTTGATGATTTCTGAGCCGTGTGTGTGCCAGTGTCAGTTAGATTTCCTGTATCTGTGAGCTGGCATTCGTGTGTGCTCTTTGCATTGGTTTTTCTACCAATCAACATGTTTGCAAGACAGGTTTGTGGATTTACTTGGGAGCAAATGTTTGTTTGTTCTGCATGTTTTATGTTGATGGGAAGAAGTGCTGCTGTGGGTCAATGGTTTAGAAGTCACAGAGCAAAAATAGCAGGTGTGAAATATAACAACCGGCAGTTCATATTATTGACCTGTTGGTTGTTTTAACCCTAGACTAGACTTATTACTCCGTTTGTAAATGCACAGTCTTGTGAGCAATTTTGTGCTTTTGCCCAACTTTTACCACTCAAATGAAAACCTTGCAACCTTATTATTTTTTCCCTTTTATTTTTCATATGATATTGACTTTAATTAAAGGATTAAAGGATTACATGCTCCTCTTAATTCTTCAACCTCTCGGGCTTAGAGAGCTCTTTCAAAGCTAACAGGATAATGATAACTGCATTGTCATCAAGCAAAACATGGGTGTGTTTTTCTGTCTCGTATTGACATTTTGAGATAATGCTGTTTTCTCCAAACAGACATGATTTTTTTATGTGGCAGAAAAGATCAAACGCTGTGGCCTTGCAGTGTAGGAAGATGGGAAAAGAGGAAATGTAGAGAGGGAAAGAGGAGCAGAGAATAGAGAAGGCAGAGGGGATTTGCTGGAGGAGAGAGGTGAGGTGTATTGTTACAGATGAGATGAAGCTGTGCAGGATGGGGGGGGGGGGATCACGTTTCCTCAAGATATTTGGTCATTTTATTGCTAATAAATGTGTTATTTTGTCCTGTTTACTTACTTGGAGAAAGAAGTAATCTCTAGAAAGAAGATATTTAAATTTTTATGTTTTCTTGGAGTTGAAGCACCCCCTACAACAGGGATCTCAAACTCTGGTCCTCAATGGCCACTGTCCTGCAGGTTGTAGATATTTCCCTGCTTCAACACACCTGACTCGATTAATGGCTCATTGTGTAGAGCTAGACAACAAACTGTTGGATCCATTTTACTTGAATCTGTTGTTGGAGCAGGTTTCCCGGCTCTAATATAGTTTGCAGCAGTCTTAAGTTGAGGTAGGATTTGCCACAGGCTCTGTCGATCTAAAAAGGGACTATAAATCAGCCTCAGTCCCAGTTGTGACTGCAGCAACTGCCACAACTCTCCTCACATTTCTCCGTCTCATGATTTGACTCACAATGGTGGCTGTCATGGTTTTGACACTTTAGTTACCCCCAACTTCTCCAGTCATTGTGTGATGCACATGGGCCCAAGATGAAGTTTTTTTTCCCTCCCATCCACAATCCCTGGAAAAGTGGTACCTTTGAAAAAAGTGCATAAAGTATTTGAGCCAATCAATATTTTTGATCGTTTAGAGGAGCCTTGTGTGTGGGTGGGAACCAACAGTGGGTTGTAATCCTGGCAAATAGCTAACGACGAGCAGAAAGGAAAAAAGAAAACAAAGTAGGCTAGCTGTATTCTTTGATATTAAATAGTTATTTTAACTTCCTACTTTACACTTCATGTGAAATACTAATTTAACACATGATGTATCTTTACAATTGTGACAGACCTACAGTAATGAAATGTAGTCTCAGCAATTGATGATCCATTTTCTTTGCATTCAGGTTCTCAAATGTCAGTTATACTAGAAGGAAACGCCCACACAGAAAGTTTAAAGTTCACTGTGGGTATTTCCATACGTCCAAAAAATGTAGCCTCTTTTGAGCAGTCATAGTGTTGGGAGTTATGCTGTCTTGTGCAAAAATCTAAGCATTTATTTTTCTTCTACATGGTTTTTCCTTGAAACTCAGCATTCAACTCACTGCCAGGCTTTATTTAGCTTCTGGCTCTTCCCTCAGGTCAGTTTTTACATCCATCATAAAAGTAATGCTGCTGTTGCCATTTTCAACCTCTCTCCCATTATCATTTTCCACAGATGATAAATCCTGCCCTGTGCTGCTGCGCGCTGCGTCTCATTACAGCCGTTGTGTCACATCGTGTTCCCCTATTACTTCATGTTCCCATCACAGGTCTCAGTTCATATCCATATAAAATGCCTAATCAGGGGAGAAGTTCTTCACTACCGAGGATCACCTCAGGCATGGTATAAGTGTGATTCTCCCCGAATTTATGGTAGTTTACCACCTTTGCATAAATAGATTAGTGAAAGCAGAGTGTGAAAATAAAAATGCGGAGGAGAGGTTCCTTTTTTTGGATACTGGTGTTGTCATCAACCCAATCTAAGAAAAAGGGGAAAACAGAAAAAAACCATTATACTGAACTCACTTTGACAGGACAAAAACACAGAATTAGCAGTTCAACTCAAAACATACGATGAGGTAATAACAACATTATGAAAAATTAAAAAGCTTTAACATTTGAAGACTGGAATTGTAAAGATTCCTTTTGAACTACAGGTGTTATTAAAGATATTGATATATGAAGTGATTATATTCACTCTACCTGCATTTTGAAGCGCAGCTCTGCATAGCGCACAGAATGTGTAATGATGCAGATGCAAATGACCTGCAGCTGATGATCCACTGTGACTCACTACATTAGTTTTTCTCACTTGAGGAGATGGAATACGTCTCATTAAGAAAGAAATGTTAGTATTGATGTTTTCTATTCCAATAAAAGTGATTAACACTAATTTCAGTTATAATGCGATACAAGACCAGTTTCCACATCTTGAGGCAGCTGATGATTAATGTGGAGCTCTAAAAAGAGCTGCAGGTTCACCTAAATCTAAAATAGTATGATAAACATGAGTAATACTTTGTATTGAAGTCTCAGTTTGTATCAAATACTTACACTTTGTAGCACAGAGTGTAAGCATTTCTAAAGGCACATGGATTTAAATGAAGCAATATCAGTTTTATAACACCTGATTTGAGCTTTTTTCCCCCTTTAGTTGCTCTTTTATGAGACACCTTAATGCAGTATGATATATAAGAAACATACTGCATTATGAAGGTACTAATAATGCAGTATAATAAGGATTGGTGAGTAGGAAGTGTATCTGATGATGTCTGGGCAGACTAAGCATTTTTGCACTGAAGCCTTCAGCTGGAGGAGAACTGACTTCTCACTGAGGTGCCTTGATTCCAGGTTGATAAAATCATTATTTTGGAAATCAGGAATTAAAGGTACAGCTAGTGAATATTGACTTTTTCTGTCTACTTTTCTCTTGTGTTCTGTGAAGTTTTCAGATTATTTTCTACCGCAAAGAAGGTAAAAAAAGAAAAAACACGAAGCTGACACTGTATCCATCCTCCCAATGACCAAGCTGCCATCTACCGAAATTGTCTCTACATAACAGAAACTCCTTTAAATAGCCTACAAGCACACTCAGATTAATTGGATTTAGTATAAAAATTGCTCCCCTTGATACATGCATTTGCTCGCACACACACACACGCACGCACGCACGCACACACACACACACACACACACACACAGTTAAACTCAGTGCGATTAAAAAGCTGTCACAGCCACAGTAACCTCATATGGAAGTTCTCAGATCCAGTCCTCTTTGGTTTAATAAGTCTCACAAAGGGGCTTTTGGTTGCAAATCAGCACAAGAAATTAAAAGAAATTAGCTTTTTTTTCATTCCTTTTCTTCTTTTCTTTTTGCATAAGAGATAATGAGCCAGTTGTGTGTGAACTAAAACAAACCTTGCCGTTGCCATGCTGCATAGCAACAAGCAACAATCCTCTATCATGACAGGTTTTAACAGCATGTTGTGTAGCAGCTCATGTTTTACCTTAAAACTTTGAACCAATAGACTTTCAGCTCTCTATATTATAGATGATTGAAATGGATACTTTTAGACAAAGCTGATTTTGTGCACGATTGTATTAATTTCAAAGAAAACGAAGCATTGATCAAAACCTGGTGCCAGCAAACACTTTCTTTTCCTCTAATCATCATCCAACGATTTAAACCAGCTCAGCATCTGTCTTTGTTTTAACTATATTTGGAGCTTGCTTTGTTCTTTACAAGCTTTCAGGCTGTAAGTACACTGTAGTCCTACAATAAGCCAAACCTCTGAAAGCTGCTGTTTTCCAGGCATTTTGTGTGTGTTTGTGCAACTTTGGGAAATACTTGGTTTACTAACTCATCAACCTAATGCAACCATAATGATTTTGACAAGTAGAGGCTTTAACAATGAATTATTTAGCTGGGGGAAAAACCAGCTAACGAGTGGATTTACAGCCAGTGAGCAGGAAGTATTTGGTACTTGAAATTAAGTTTCCTGGTGGGGTCTCTTCTAAAACCATAACCCCTTGAGCCCTGTGCCTCATTTTTACATGCCTGCTCAAAAATGACATATCATAATAAATGGAGCATATCTCTGCAACCACAAGGTTTATGTTGTGTAGTATTTCATAGCTGCTGATAATAGTAAATAGTTATTATTATTATTATTATTATTATTGCATTACACGTGTACCAACACATTGTTTCAGGTAATGATGCCACTCAGACTAGTTGTAATGAGGACAGCAGAATAAGAGTCAAACAGAGGTGAGAGTGGAAGGCGACACTCTGACCGTCCGCAGATGAAGAACTGGGCTTTCTATGAGTGTGGATGAACATAAATGTGATGGTGACACTGCAAGGACACACACCCATGATGAGTTGATATATGTGTCGTGAATGTGTGGAGGCTGGGCTGTCTTCTGTCCTGTTGGTTTAACCTTGAGAACACACACACACATACACACATGTACATAGAGCAATGCTGCTTCAGTGGCAGGTGGTAAAGGACATCCAGAATTACAACAGGTGATGGCAGTGTGTGTACAGCAGGGAGACAGACATTGATAGACTAGCTGCTGTATCTTTCTGACTTTAGCCCTTTACATGCAGAAATTATGAGATTTCTTTTTGTAAAGTTAGAGACACTATCTCAGCGGGTGTTTCCATTAACAAGGTTTTTGTTTTCATTTTTATTATATTCATGATCTGAATGGAGAGTTTTTTCTTTAATTTGCCTTTTCTGACTAAACTGCAACCTCAGAAGCAAAGAAATCAAACCCGGTGCTGGAGTGCCAAAAACTACATCTTTAAATGTCCACTTGGGGCCAATCTCCCTAAACCCCCACTTTAAACAAACATGTTTACACCCTGATAGAAAACACACTTTTTTCAGAGTTTATACCAGTTCTCTAACAACTCTTAAAGGAGTTCTTATATAACCCGACTTTTAAAGTTTTTATCAAGGATGTGGTCCATTGTGACAAGTGAGCACTGTGGCCGCTACCCGAGGGGTGTGCAGTGTGTTTTCTGGTTCTCAGTCAGATCAATCCCACATAAGTCACTTCTGGCTCCAAAAATCAACACAGCAACTTGCATTTCTATATATAATCTGCACATATGAGCTGATTCCCTAAATTGGAATGTTATCTGTTGCATTCATCCTCATTTTTCACCACTTCCCACACTTCCATCTAAATGACTTTCATTTTTATTGTGCCCTATTTCCCTGCATTTCCTACCAGATGATGCACTGATGGTTGCTGTCATCGTGTCTGCTTACTTCAAAGGCTTTTGTGTGTATTGCTGCATGTGCAGTAGCTCTGACAGTGTGTTGACTCTGTTAAAAGGCATTCAGGACGGTTGTCACATTACAGGATTAATTTAGCTGACTGTTAGTTTTATTAATGACTCTGCTGCGTTGCTGTAAGAAGTAATTAGATGTGTTCATCAATGTTAACTAAAAAGAGGTGCAAGTGTAAAATCAGAGTGAGGAAAGCTACCCGGTCAATTGTTAAACAAAATGAAGTTGAAAGAACAAATAATTAAACTTATGATGCATAAGTTGTTTGTTTCCTGGGTTCGATTGCATGAAACCTTAACGTCAAGACTTTCCTCCAATCATGGGATCATCAACATTACATGATCCAGACAAAAGTCCAAATCTAATCAAGCCATCCTGAGGGCAGCTTTCATCCAGATTTCAGTCACATCCTCCTCACACAACATCCTCCACTTCAGAGACTTTTTGTGATGCAGACCTGCAGGATGTCATCTGTCTTTGTTACTAGATGAAACTAAAACAAACACTAAACCTGAGAGAGGTTCACACAACAGTCAGCATGCATCACATTTAACAGTAATTTCATCTTATTAACTGTTTGTGAATAAACACGTCCTGTTCTGAATTGAGCATGGACTATTAATGCAGATTATATTTGATTAAAACTATGATTATAATACATTGTTTACTTACATTAGAAGCATTATTTACATTTTAAAAGCAAGGGAAATAAGCCTTTAATCCTCACGGTCCATCTGTATTGATTCACATGAACATCTTGAGTACTTGGAATCAGCTGCAGACCTTTCATCTCCTGAATTTGTCATGAAATGATGAAGAATCAGATCACACCTTCCAATAAAACTGCTCTCGGATATCAAGTTACATTTAAGCCTGTGAGGAGGGAGTGACATTTTAAAGATGGGCTTTAATTCCTGAACGGTATTATATTTAAACCCCTTAAATTAAAACTCCAAATCCACTCTTCAGTCACATCTCAAATGTCTTATTTTATGGCTTTTTTGCTTTGCCAGGTAAGAACCAGGCGTAATGTCAAAAGCCAATCCTGTATTTAGATCGGATGGTTTTCAGTCGAGCATAAGTAGATCCTATGACTGCACAGCTGTTTGTCTGCTTGAATAGATTTCAGGGAAGTTGCATAAATGAGAATTACCCAAAGTAATTACAAGCATCATTTAGTTTCATGGTGGAATTTTCTGTCAATAATTTTGTCAATTAACTGAATTTGAAAATCAAAGAAAAGTGTTCTTTCAAATGTCCAGGAAGCCTGAAATAAAAACCTGTTCAAAACAACCGTACAGAATCCAAATATCATTTTATTTATTTATTATTCTTACAAGGACTTTATAAAAACCTCAACCCGTTCCTTCTGAGAAACTGGAACCATTTAACTTGGACCATTTCCAAATAATTCATATTCGTCGTTATCAAAATAGATGTAATAGTTGCAAATCCGCCCACAGAGTCAATTTTTCTCATGAAGCATTATCCTGCCTCAGTGTCCTGCAGCCCCCTGTATCTGTTACCTTCTTGACAACCCTGCTGTAAAGATAAACTTTGGACAAAAGCTTAGTCAGTAACTTTCTGTAAAGACAGACGAAAAAAAAAGTTTTGTCTGTCTGAATATGTCGTCCCTCTGCACGTCCCTGGGCTCAAAATAACACCTCCAATGTAGAAAAGCTATCAGGAACAGATGACATTTGAGGTATGAGTGAAGAGGAGGTGTATATATTTAAATGTGACTGTCACTTCCTCTGCCTCTCTTCTGTCTCTTATTCACAAAGAGCAAATATAAGTATGTATGAAAAGCAGCGTAATGGTCACAAGAAACTTCTCTGAACTTTTCTTCTCTCCCCTCTCCTCAGCTGAGCCTTTGCCTCTGATGGACCTGTGTCGACGTGCAGCTCGCCTGGCGTTGGGTCGGGACCGCCTTCAGGAAATCGAGAGCCTTCCTCTACCCCAGTCCCTCAAAAATTACCTCCAATACCAGTGACTGACACTAGCAAAGCCAACTGGGACCACAAGGACACAAAGCAGGCCACCAGAGAGTCTACAGATGGATGATGACAGAGTAGGTGATTGACTGAAGAATGTCCACACTGGAAGCACCACGGCTCACAGGATCAGTAAAAGGACGGATCCGGCGCTGGCGGATAAACTGATGAAATTTCCGCCTTTTAAACAAAGAATTGGATGGCACCAGCTTCCTTTTGATTTTAAGCTGCTTAATGATTCATTTTGGACTTGAAATAATTTATTGATGACAGTGTCCCCTTCGGTGTTTCACTCATCCAGACTGAAAGCCCATTCTCTCATTGCACAGAATGTCACAGTGGTGAACAACCACCACCACCTAGTGGCAAGAATAAGAACAGCACAGAGAAAGCACACTAGCCCAATCCATGGAGGCCTTTCTGACATCCAGTCAGTGAGCATATCATTACTGCAGGTGTCTGTTCATTAAGATGATACATGCTCAGAAGGATTTCGGTATTAATGTTGTTTTTTTATGTGACTAACTCTGGGCCCATACACAAGCTCACGCCGCATACAGAGTAGATTTAGATATGTAAGGTGTGTGCAGTTGAGTTTACTGAAAGCTAAGCCCTTTTCAGACATGTAACATGACCGATGTGTCAGTTTAAATCCTGGCTTTTTAACATCCAAGACTACGTGAAGCAAAACAGGCTTGTTTGTGTCCAGTTTGCAGCAGTGATCATTAAATTCATTCTCCTACTTCTTATTTAATGATCACTGTTTGTGTTGAGTCAACCGTTCGTATTGGGTAAAATATTCTAATCCACTGCTTATTTTATGGCCTGTCATTAGTGAAAAAGAGTCGAACAAGACTTTACTTTAGGAATGCATGTAAGCGCAGCCACCCCAAATGAAACTGGACACATAAGGGAAGTTTTTATAGCTCTATTGTTAGTATTGCAAACACACACTGAAAACTTGAAATAGCTCATTTATGGTTCATCCTCTGTTGGACTGATTCTACAATCTTTATGTAGAATAAACATTGTGGAATCATTGTTTATGATTCTACAATGACAATTAATTTCAAATCTTTCTCATTTTTTCTAAATTGAAATATTCAGAACTAATTAAGAGCGAGAAAAGAAATCCTATTATTCCATTTCATCAGAACGCTGTGGGTGTAATTATATGAAATGACAACAACCCACATCGTTTTTATACATCAATCAACATCAAGCAGCTCAAAAGCTGTTGGTGTGTGGTGTCACAGTCAGAGGGATGTTAGAAAATTCTTCTCTAATGTAAGATTATACAAACAGTTCAATTTGTGTAAGAAAATAATTTGCAAACAATTAGAAAATATGTTGCTGCAGTTCGTATGATTCACTTTTTGTCCTGTAGAAATATTACCAGGATTGATGCTTGAAAATGACCATTATGGTGTTTTTAATATCAGATGCATGTCTGAAAGGGGCTCTATTTAAGAATCAGACCAGGTAAATCACTTGTTTTTAAAAAGTAGTGTTTCACTGCACTGGAAAGCATTCCTCACACAACACTAAGTCATTTATGATGGTGTCAAACAACAACCAAAGTATTTCATTCTGATCTGTGGGGTGTAAACATGTCTGAGCGAGTCGTAGGCCACTGTCCTGCTGTGCAACTAGTGCTGATATACTGCTAGCACAAAGACACGGCTGCTGTTTCTAGCACCCTGCTGTAGCTCACTGGTAGCAGATGGTGTGTGTCTGCTATCCACATAACTGTCTTAATGACCACAAACGACGAACTATCAGGACCAGCACAGATCTAGTCTCACTGGATCTATAAGGAAGACTGCAGCAGCACAACAGATGTGTTGTTGGGACAGGAAAGGATACAGATAACCCATGCACAACCACATGTGTGCGCATGCACAAACACACACCCTGAAGACCAATCATGTTTCATTTCCTAAAAATGGCTTGAGTCACTTTTTAAACTTTTGTTTGTATCCTTCATTATTATAATTATCATTGAGATTGCTGGGTCTGATAGTAGACTGTTTATTTATCACAAGCTAGTTCTGTGTTTGTTTTGTTTAACTGATCATTGATGGTTACATTCAGGTTAATGTAATACAAAGATGCTGGTGATGAAGGGAGGGAGAAATCAATTTGTGTCTTTAATGCTGCTTTCATTATTATTATTATTATTATTATTATTATTATTATTATTATTTGCAATGGTGATGGTCTTACCTCCTGTTTTTACCAGTGTAGATGGGGAGAGCGGGACCATTTATTGAGAGTAGTAGAATGTATGGACAGACGGTGCAGCTGAGAGGTCAACAGAGATGAAATGTGAATAAAAGCCAAGTGACTTAAAAATGGTTCTTTGCATTTTTTTCCCCCTTGCACGCTCTACTTTTTGAAAATGAGCCCCCCCGAATATCCCCCATCAGCTCCCCCAAACTGATGTTTTGCAAGGATGATCGATTAGATGTAGCTACATGTTACAGTCGTGTAAAATCTCTGAGATTTAAAAAACAAAACAAAAAAGAAAAACAGAAATGATATAGTTGCAGAAGGTGGAAATGATCTTGGTGGTTGATCTGGGGCACAACAGCATTATTGTGTCACAGGTAGCAAACAGTTTATGAAGTGAGGGGAAACAAGGTTTCAAACTATCTGATCATGAATTGTTACTTGCTGTCAGCTCTCACACACATACACAGCCAAAAGTTAAAAACAACAGGGTGAGGACATTGCAGATGTCCATCACACTCTGAGGGATTAGACTTCACTAAAACATCAAGGGACCTTTGCTGGGTTGATCAATAGCAGACAGTGTAATGTTTCTGCATCATGATCCTAACTTTAATGGAGCCGCCGCATATATTTTAAAAGTTTCCATAAACAGACAATCTTGTTTTGCTCTTCTAGCGATTCATCATTGCTATAATTTATTCTCCTCCTCCTTCACCTTAATACCACAACTTAGTGCCTCATACTATCCCTGGCCTTGTTAATTCTAAAACTTTAACCTTATGTCCGCTTGAACTTTCGGGGTCCTTGCAAAGCAGAGTTATCCATATAGTCAATAAAAATAATACTCTCAATTTATTCTATGTCCTGATGCTTTAATGTAAGCATCAGGACATAGAAATCTTTTCCAGATGCCTTTTCCTTGATCTTGTAAAGATGGAAGGAAAATGTGGAGGCGTGGACCACGCTGCATACACACCAAGATGTGATGTGCGTCTGCAGCGATGAAACTACAGATGTTCCATAAACTTTTGAAAGAAAGTGTCTCAGATACTTCATCAGAAACTAAATATCATATTAGTATGGTAATATTGAACATAAAATATTATTTATATAGTTCATGAACTAATTACTAGAGGAAAGAAATAATCAAAATGAGATATCATCACAAGCTGCTCACACTCATCCCATTTTCCCCATAATTCATCAAATCAATTAAAGCTGCACCACTGAACTTAGATTTTTCTCAGTAAGAACATTTTAATAGGAGCATTGGAGCTCTTTTCCTTCGCATTTGCAGAATTCAAGCAATTTTGATCACCTCTAGTTTATCCTCTTTAAGAATAAACCTGGACCTCGTCATCCATGGAATATACAAAATAAATCATTTTGGCAACCCCCATATGCATCATTGTATTGAAGGCTGCTGTTAGAATTCCAACAATCAGGACAAACAGACCTATACACATGTACCTATACACCAACCGGAAAGTTGGTGGTTTGATTCCCGGCTTCCGCCTGACTACATGTCGAAGTGTCCTTGGGCAAGACACTGCCTCGTTGCCTCCCGATGTGTATGAATGTGCATAGAAGCACTAAGTATGTATCAGTATAAGTGCTGTATGAATGTGTGTGTGAATGTGACGTGGTGTCAAAGTACTTTGAGTGGTCAACATGACTAGAAAAGCGTTATACAAGTAAAGTCCATTTTACTATTTAGAAGACGGAGAACTTATTAATTAAATATTTCTGTCCAGTTTTAATTTGGAGGAATTTCCTCCGATGCCTTCCTGTTGATGCTAGTAGGTGAAAACACACAATTAACATTTTCAGTTAGGGCACCTTTCCACAAATCACTGTTCAACTACTTATGGTAACAAACATAGATGAATCTAACGCATTCACAGAAAAAGAAAAAAATCTCTTGAAAACCTAATAAGAATGACAAGTCATTGATATAATTGTTGATATTTTTATAACATTCAGTGCCAGTAGGCGATCCTTTTCATAATCCTTTAAAGCACCTAAATATAGAAATGACTTCAAATACCAAGCACAGATGTGAATGGACCTTTGATTTTGTTACCTTGCCCTTTTAATGATCATGTTAACCGTGGACTGCTATCATGAGCAATCACAGGAACTCTCCTGGCGTCTTGTGTCTACATTTGTGTTTTCACCAACAAAGATAACTTCAAGTTTAGCTTCTGTGTTGTGGCACCAACACTGGAATGCTTGCAGGAAAAATGTTGCTTCTGAAAACATTTCATTTAGTTGCTGGTGGGATATATGGATATTTGTAATATCTAGTGAGAACATTTCACTGCTTACAGAGTACCGAAAATGAAACTAAACAAACCCTCACATGTAATTAACCAGTCTATGTCTTTCCTTAATTTTCTGAGGGTTTGCTTTAAAGCTTGTGATTTATTCAAGATCTATAAAAAGCTGTTGATAAGATTTCTAAAATAACACAATTAGCAGTAAAACAAAATGTAGTATTAATTAGAATAAATAACTGGTTAACGTCAGAGATTAAACTGCTTATCTTTGGCTTGGCATTGTGCTGGTCAGAGTTGGAGATGCGAGGAAGGAATAAGCTGCCAGTCTATTATCAAAGGTGTAATATGTGAATTGGAGTAAAGAGCTCAGAAATTGATATTTGTTGATGAAATTTACACGACGATATCAGGTTTCTTGCAAAGTGTTAAATTTCTTCTTCTTCCCTTATACTATCCTTC
>JBBBVU010000008.1:10630716-10662635 GCA_037177055.1 Atherinosoma microstoma
GTTGATGAAATTTACACGACGATATCAGGTTTCTTGCAAAGTGTTAAATTTCTTCTTCTTCCCTTATACTATCCTTCGCTTTTAATAAACATGTAGTAAATATAAATATTTATACTCTGTAAAAGTGTTCAGCCACCCCATTTTCTTTATTGACAAAATCATGAGAAATAGGTGCAACAATTTAGTAAAACTTGTCTAAACACTAAATACGGTTTATAAGGCAAAGACAAAGTTATAATGAGTTTTAAAGTCAGTATTTGGTATGACCACCTCTTTCTTCACCAACCTGAACCCTTTCAGGCAAACTGTGTTGTAATTTCTTCTTGAGGAATAGTTATCCACACATCTGAAATAATATGTGATGCTGATTGTTAGTTATGCAGCACATTTAGTCCTTCAGCTGGCCAATACGTTTGTGTGGCTGACAATGAAGGATGTTGCTGAGAAGCGCGAGCGTTCAGGCAAATAATTAAAAGATTCTAAAAAAACACAAACAATGGAAAACAAGAAATGTACATCTTAAAAAAAAATCCCACATATCCGGTTTAAAAGCTGAAGAGTCGATAGTTATTAACTGCCTTCCTGGCTCTCTGAGGTCATTGAACATGCGGTGCTGATCGGTTAAAAAGGCACATTAAGCTTCTAATTAGCCAACTGGGTTTGTCCATCCTCGCGGATCTAGGGAGAGCAGAAATGAACAGTCAGCAGTATTGCAAGCAAAGAGCCAGAGCAGAGCAGTGACTCCTCATCTGCTCACAAGTTAAACATCTCATGGATTAATTCAAATAAATAATGACATTTATCTTCATAAAGTACTTGAAATTAGCAGGTTGCACCAGGACTAGAAGCTTTTGGTTGCCATAAGCAAGCATCCAGCCGAATCCCTGTTGGTTACAATATAAGAAGAAAGAAAGTAACAAGAAAATATCCTTCCGTGCCATTACACCACCACCGGTAGCAGCGGAAGTCTGAACCATTGGAACAAGGCAGGATGGATCAATGCTTTCATGACACTGTAAACTACGGCATCTCTGAATGTGCCCTCCTGTTTTTCCTTTCAGCCTTCATCTTGCTATTTTCTTGAAGACTGTATTTTATATACAAATAACCACTTGAACGTGTAATACACATGATCTGTCAATGCTATTAATAACTAATTATTATATATCTAGTGGAAAAGATCATAATCCCAACTCAGACTGACTGATTTTGATACAACCTAACCTACCAAAGAGGGATATTTCCCTTCATGTCGTTGTATAAACAGGATTTTTGGAGGCTTGAAAAGAGAGAGAGAGAGAGAGAGAGATTTAACAACACAAAGGATATACAAGCCAACCAGAAAAACAGGATATCTGACTCAGACATTTACAGTAAAACAAAAAATTTGTCATGTCATCATGTAGTAAGTGGATACTTACTTCTTTAAAGTGTTCAAAGTGCTTTAAAAGACGGGACAAAAATACATTTATCGGTAAACAAAACTACGCTCAAAAACAACTGGACTGTTTAAAAAGGTGTACATTAAGTTATTAAATCAGTATCTAATGGGATTGAGCGGAAAATGAATTAAGTCATGATGACATGACACATTTTTTGTTTTACTGTAAATGTCTGAGTCAGATATCCTGTTTTTCTGGTTGGCTTGTATATCCTTTGTGTTGTTGAATGTAGCCTACTTTCTTTCTTCTTATATTGTACATTCAAATTTAGGCTATATTGAACTTTGTTCACTGTCCGTAGTTAATGTCTTTTTTTCTTTCTTTTTCTTTTTTAATATTTTACACAAATGGTTTGTTAAAGCCCACACAGAGCAAACGCAGTGCTTCGAGTCAATTATCGGTGTTTCATTAACCATACCAGCCTTTTCATCTTGTAGATTTATTCAGCGACTCCTCTTCCGTGGTTTGGGTGGTGGCGTGATTCTGCCGTCATAAACCCGAGAAGAGTCCAACCTGCGGAACACAGGCTCCGCCCACATCCTGACCTCATCCTGCTTTCCCACAGCCAGGTGTTTGAAGGACAGGTCCATCGGAAACATCGTTTCTGCACAACTTAGCTGGTAGTTTGTCTGAAAAACGTACGCTTTAACAGGAAAACATGGTTCGCGAAGTGGGAGATTTAGTAAGTTGTTTTATGTTTCTCGTGCAGTCTATAGCTGTTATTATTGTTAGATTCTGTTACTCTAACGTGTTTGGCTTCACTTCCAGTAACAGGTTATCAAAAATGTCTAACGTTGTGTATTTATACATTTTCTGCAGACAGAGTTCAGTAAGATCCTGAATGAAGCAGGGGGCAGACTGGTTGTGGTGGACTTCACAGCTCTTTGGTGCCCCCCCTGTAAACGGATTGGCCCTATATTTCTTGTAAGTAAATGGTTGAACCTGAATTCATTCTAAAACCAAAACAGAAAAGCATTACTTTTTCTCTCTCCAAATAATGTCTGTGCATAAAATCAGAAAAAAAAACTGTTTATTACCCGAGTTTTAATTTTGGTTTAAAAAAAATTTAAATAGTAAGAACTTTTTTTTTCTTTTAAAGGAAAAGATAAACTTCCTAAATTTACAGACTCCTCAGGACAGAACTGCTCGTCAACAGGACACTGTTGCTGCTATGGAAACCATATATTTTGCCTCCTTCACTGGAAAATATGATGGCTCTGTTTGATGAAAAAGAAAAAAAATGGTTTAGTTTTGTATTTCTTGACCACTTATGGCACCCCCATCTAAAACTAAAACGATTTTAAATAAACAACAGAAGCATATCGACAGTTTCGCCTCTGTTGTGTTTATGTCATGTATGTCCTTTGCGCTGATGCTCACTGATCGACTCTTGCAGCAACTGTCAAACCAGCCGGAAAACAACAATGTTATTTTCCTGAAGGTCGACGTGGACAAGGCTGCTGTAAGTATGTTTGTGTTTTAAATGGATTTTAATTGATTTATGTCTGTGCAAGCTTATAGAGACAAGTAAGTCAACAACAAGGACTGACAGTACAAAGATCCTGTCTCTTTACAGCTTCAAACAGGGGAACTAAAGGTAGTTTTCCTGGCTTTTGGTTTTACAGCAACAATTTGTCAAAACTTTCCCACATTTCTAAGATGCAGAGCAGATTGAAGCGCGCCTTCATTAACCCATTTCAATCTCTATTATTAAACAGTTATAATTATGGAGTTGTCTGTCCTCAATGGTGCAAAGGTTAAACAAGCAATGAATAATCCAGAGGACAGAGATAGGGAGTTTCATATGACCAAGGTGATCAGACGATCACACTGTAGAGTTTCACCCCGGCAACACACAGATCTGTAAGTTGTTTGTTTCTTTTTTTTAGGATGTGGCCAGTTCCTGCGGTATTTCGGGCATGCCAACATTCCACTTCTACAAAAATGGAAAGAAAGTAAGTCCACATACTCAGCAAAGGCTGCCTCAGAAAGGTTTCTCCCTTTCACTTCTCATATCCAGCAAAAAGTTCATTCATTTAAAAATTGACATTTTTTTAAAAATAAACTTGTGCACGATGTGGAACAAGCAGCGTTAAATGGCTGCTTGTAGCGCATCGTTTCTCATAAAGTTGCACCTCCTCATGGACAAGATGTTCACAGAATGAAAGAAGCAAGTTTGAAGCTGGTGAATGGAAAATAAATGTTCATTCTCAAACAGGAGATATTTAAAAGGATTTTTGAAGCACATGTGTTAGATATGATCTGTCTTCATATTTTTGAATGCTGTCTGTTCTGTCTTTCAGGTGGATGAGTTCACTGGTGCTGATGAAGGCAAACTGATAAAGACAGTTGCGAAACATAGATAGATTGAAGCTTCTCGGACAAATCCACACACAAACACCCTGTTGAATGAAAAAAAAAAAGAAACTCGGTACACGTTATTATACCCTCGTAATATGCATGAGAAGGAATTCAAGTTTCATCAGATCTTCTGTCCACACTGGTAGTAATTTATTCCACTCATCATGTGGCGGTGACATAGTCCCGTTAGTTCGGTGTGTATATTAACATCTTAAACGACAGAAAAAATACAACTACAACCCTGATGACCACTTTTTATTCTGTCTTGAGTAATGCGTATGTCTATAACAACCTCTGCATGTTACATGTTTAACAAGGTGGATTTAATAAATGATGCATTGCTATACACTTTGTGTCATTACTTTTAATTGCACAAAACAAAAAGATTACTAAGATCACAAAGGAGAAGTAAAACCTGATTCACAGCTTTAACTGGCATTTTATGCTTTAATAAAAAGGTGAGAATAGAGTACACACATGCTTTGGACGATCACATCAATAGTTTTTTTTACACATCACACAAGGATACAGCAGCAAATGGGAAATACTGTTGAGTCTACATCAAGAAATGTAAATTTTTACAGCTTTATTTTACAATATGGGTCTAGTTTTTTTTTTTATTTAACTATATAACAATTCTCTTCATAAAGTGATCCATATTGAGAATAGAAACCTTTAGAAATGGTAGTACAAAAATGTCCTCGTCCTGCAAAAACAAGAGGAAAATTATACAACAGTATAGAGACATCCTCTGAGTCTGTTAACGTTTTTAAAAAAAAATCGAGGAAGGATTTATACCACTCAAGACGTGTAGATCTAAATGATTTGTATGAATGAAGCAAATGAGACATGACGGATGAAGTCTTGGCATGCATTGACATGGCTCAGAGCCATGGAATAAACAGGAAGATCTACAGAATGTAAGTCTTACTCATTCACTTTAGGTTTCATTTTGATTTTCTGGTTGATCATTAACTAGATAAATACAGATCATGGATCTCTCTGTTTGTGTGAATGCAGTGTGATTATACTGTGTGCAAAATGTAAACCAAAATACTTTCAATTCTCCTTGAGACAAACAGATGCCATGCCTGGGTCATTTTTAAGTTCATTTTCCACTAGAAAAAAAAAAGAAAGAAAAACTTTCAACCATTTTGATCACCCCGGCCCAAATAGTTTGTTTTTCAATTACTTCAATTAATTAGATTAATTAATTAAATTTTAACTTCAATTAATTACTTAAGCACTTTTCGAATGTCTCATTGTGAGATTTACTCTTTCTGACCAGTTTAAGTCCATATATTTCTTTTCAATTACTGGTTTGTGCTGCTAGGTGTGCTTTAGGTCAATTAGTTCAGCCAGAATCCCTAAAGCCTTCATTTCAAGTTTTCTAAAACATTACAGGAGAATTTTTCTGTCTGAAATGCTGTGATAATCAGATTTTTATTCTTCATTTTTATGCATATAAGTGTTCCAGCAGAATATCTTTTTACAGATAAGCTTCATTCTTCTGCCAGTAAAAGCCTGCGTCGGATCATAGGAAAGTATGTATGATGCCTTTAGCCCATTAGAGCCCCACTTTGTTTAGTGAGAAGAGTATAAAGCGAGCTGGATCTACCTCTCTGAACTGCTCCAGGTCAGCCTGAAGCACTTCAGATCTCTACTGTGGTATTTCTCCAGAATCCCTAAAAAACATTTATAGAAGTAATTTACTGAGCTGATTCTTAGAGCCATGTCCTCCAGGCATCTTTACATTTTTCTCACATTGAAATCTCCTGAAAACATTTCAAAAAGAGATTTTTTGTTCTTTGACAATGAACACTGGATACTTTTATGCTTTTCTTTTTCATACATTTCTGATGTTGGCAGACAGCTCTCTAGTCTTCGGTTTGGAAAGGAAACTGGAAGCAATCAGGTAAATTCCATGCAATAAAGCCATCATTCAATGGTTAATCAATTCAAGAGAAATTATTTGATAAGTTCATTAACTTTTATCCTTGCTAGATGTTTGAAGAACACTCCCAATGACTTTCAGACACTTCAAAACACATCTACCCCTCTGCTGCATCACCTCTTCATTTGAAGGACTTTAAAAGACATCTTGAAATCAGCTGCCGCAGATGTCAAGCAAAAACTTTTCAGATTCTTTCCCAACACGGGCTTTCAGCAACTCAGCAGTTTGGGGCTTTCCTTTGTCAAATCTGAAATTTATAAAGCACCAAATGTTTACAGGGGTGACAGGTCTGGTTGGACATTGTTACGGGAATTTCTCTGGATTCTCTGAATCTTTTAATGATATTATCAAAGCCTATTTTATAACAAGTTATGTTACAGAGTAGTTGACACCTAATTAGTCGTTTAATATTCCATCAAGTGGCCAAGCAACACACAATGTTTCCAATCTTTAATTTCTCCTCTTCAACCATTTTTGAGATGTGTTGATGGCTTTCAATTAAATATGAACGTCTAACTTTTAAGCGACAAATACATTTCAGTTTCAGCATTTGATATTTAGTCTTTGTACCAATCTAAATGAAAGACTTTTAAATATTTATAGAGCATTGTATTTTGTTTTAGTTACATTTATAAATCATTCCAGCTTCAGAACACATCTGATCCAATTAGATGATAAAATATTTAATTCCTTTCATCTTTGCTTTTTATTCTTACATTTATCTTATACAATTTATTGCACTTATGTCTGTCAGGCTTTAAGCTTCTTTGAAAAAGTAAATGAAAACTACTTGTGTTTGGAGAGAGGAGGAAACAAAGTCCCTGTGGATAGCAGCCGTTACTCCATTCACTCTGACACTCTTTTGACTCTATTGTCTGCTAAAACCTGTTCAGCAAGTCTAGTAAATTCTTGAATTCAGGTTTTTTTCTTTTTGTTCTTTTTAGTTGTACAGCATGTTCTGTGTATTCATGTTGAAACACTGTGTCAGCGAAGATGGTTTAATACTTGCACTCCTCACAGAGTTGACCCATTCAGGCCCCTGGGCAGGCACGAGTGTTGGTACGCTGACACACACTTCGGCTCTGACACTGCAGCCAACACATTGCTGACGAGCAGTCACGTAAACACACAAGAATACTGTGTTACATTTGAAGCATTCATACAGAATGAAAGTTAAACATCAGTACACTCCCCTCCAAGTGAAATAATGAAACAAAACTCACAGGTTTTATATTTTCATGACAGCGGCTTCTCTGTTTAATCTTGAATGAAACTCAAAAACAGACCCTATTTTCTAAACGTGGCAGCTAAAGTCACCAAAGTAAACTTTCACACTTAAAAACAGGTTGAAAATATCTGAAAATTTGCTCATAAAATGATTTAAACCAGTGTGTTGTTCAGCTCATTAAATAATTTGACAAAATCCTGCCGCTCGATTACTATTTAACCATTAAACTGTTTGAATATACTTTTGAGTCCTTTCAAATATATCCCACTTCTTTGATGCGTGAAATGATTTGATGAAAACGCTGTTTGATTTGTTTTTGTTGTGATAAATCTTTTTCCATTTCACTGCAGCTGAAACTATTAGAGATGGACTATTATACCTGTGTCCATCACCTCTTCATTTAAGAGAAATCTGGAAATCAGCTGCCATTCAGGAAGCAGTGACTGATGTCTTCACCTGGGTCAGAGCTGATGATGTCGTGGTGGGGAGGTGGTTTGTACCAAAGTCCATCTGAATGATAAACAAGTGTAGGAAGGATCTTCATGAAGCTGGTATCATCCATCAGTTGGAGAGGGTTTCCCACAGAGGGCTGGTATACAGGAAGGAGACTCATGGCTACTGGTGTCATCAGCCTGGTAAACACGTTAAACTTCCCCTCAATGATGAAACCAGACTTACAGTTCAGTTTCACTTTAACGGTTGTGGTCCTTGCCTTTAAAGATAATGTCAGTGGACTTTTGGATGACCACAGGACACTGGCTCTCAGTGACTTTGGCCCAATTCACTTTTCCCAAACCCTTAGGATAAACAAAATCCTCTCTGTGAGCCATGCCATTAGCAATAGCACCTGGATCGCCACAAGATACAGGTCAACATACTGGGGCAATATTAGCTGACCAGACACAGACTACCTCATAGGCTCTCCCACCAGCACAGCACATATCACCCCCTCACAAGAATATCTGATCACGTTCATCCTGCCACACTCATTTTATATTTCTGTAGTAAGATTTCCTGTCAGCACCAGGTGAGTGAAATCATCCACCAGCAGGAGGCAGTGATGCTCCATATCCACACAATCGTTTGTCACATTATCATGCTTCTATTTTTCTATCTGCTTCTGTCAAAGCACTTTTCTTTCTCCAAATACTTGCTGCTTCTGGACTTAACATTAAAGCTTTCCTAACTTCAACCTGAACACACAGACCAGTTTACAGTTGTTGTCTTTGCCTTTCCATCACAACGTAAACCACGGCATCTTCGAATGTGCCGTCTGGTTTCTCCTTTCAGCGTTCATTTATTTGTATTAAAACAAATAATGTTGCAAGAAACATGTTCTGTTAAGATTATTAATGCATTACTATTTAGTAGAAAAGATCATTTTCCAACTCATAGACTAACTGGTTATAATACAACCTAATCTACCAAAGAGGGATATTTCCATTCATGTCGTTGCATAAATATGACTTTGAGAGGTCTAAATAGAGAGATGGATCTAACCAATATTTAACAACCCAAAACATAGAAACTAAATCTGACCTGAAAGTATTTAACAAACCAGGTATTCTCCCCCCTGGATATTTTTTGTAAACCCTCTCTAATTAAGTTCAGATAGTTTATCTAATTTGTACAAATGCATCATTTAGCTAATTGTTTTTGGAGCACTAAAAAGATTTATAATTGAAGATACCATGCTGTTGTTCAGCACTGATTGATCCTCAGTTGCAAAACACTTCAGGTTTGGTATAGTATCTCTTAAGAGGCTGTTTTGGAACTAATGTAAAAAAAAAGTTGCAAGCATCTGAAAGATGGTGATGTGGTGTTGGATCTGAATCCTCATGTACAACAGAGAAAAATCCTGTTAAAAATACTTACCCTGAACTAGTTGAAGAGATGCAGGGAGTCATGTGGACATAGGTATGTGCTTGCCATATAAACTAATGAAGCACCTGGAGAAGCAACACCAACTTGTGATGAGTTCAGACAGCTGACCAACAGCTGCGATATCATGGAGTAATCTATAAGACACTTAATTCAAAACACAAACATGAGGAGCGGAGTACAGAAACACAAAGGAGAGCTGCGTAGAGTCTAAAACAATTCTTTATTGGTCAATATACAGAAAGCAGTGGGATGACCACCAGAGAGAGAGAAACCCCGACCATTTAATTTACAAAAAGAAAAAGATCTATAAAATAACTGTCTTGAACATTTTTACAGGGTTTGCTTTTATATGTAAAAGAATCTTTTTTTTTCTGTAATCTTTCAGAAGCATAAAATGACGAAAAAGGACGAAGGAAACAAGGCAGTTGTTTCACAATGATGACATCACAATCACAGGTGCTTCAAGGCCAAGAGATGGAGGGACAGGTGACCACGAGGAGAGTCTGAAACAGAGCTCAGAGGGAGCACATGGGGCAGGTTTTTTTTTTCTCTTTTTGTATGCTGCCACTGCAGTTCGGGGGTGTCACTACATCACACACACTGGAACTTAAATCTGGATCAGCATGGTTGTAATCATCAGTGTGTGAAGTCCCTACTTTTCCTTTAGGCTGTGAGAAAGTTAGATGTGGAGAGATGTGAGATAGAGTGACTGAAATAGTGACTGTGAGGGGAAAGAGAGATACAGGTTTACCTCATCATGACTGAACAACAGCCAGCTCCCCAGTCACATGACCAACTGATGATAGGACTGTATGCAAACAGGAAGTAAACGAGATGGCGAACAATTAGTTCACCAGAATCAAAAGTAAAAATAATAATCTCCCATCACTACTCGATAACCTTTAACCTTCGTGAAGGGCTTGTTTCTTTCTTCGTTTTCCCCTCTTTCTGTTTTTACTACTACTATTAGTTATTCTGCGGGGACTTGGTGTTTGGAAGTGTACCTGGACAGGTGCTTTGCAGGTTTGACAAAGTGAGAATATTTGAGCCTCTGCAGCATCAGTTTTCAAATCTGTGTACATACAAATCTCATAGTTGCACAGAAGGCTCCTTTACAATAAATAACAAAAGGAAAATGGAGACAGAAGATCTCAGCAGGATACGGGAACATCTGGGTATCATTTCTTCCGATTAAAAAGAGAAATAATCTAGAGGTTTGCACAATGAAGAAAGAAAGTGATGTACTACTAAACAGCAAAGCCCTGTTAGGCCACTCAGACATGGTACACTAACAGATACAAACAAACATGTTTTTAAAGCCAGCTTTTCTTTTGCTTGAGCTTTTTTTTCTTTTTCTATTACAACCAGCTTTTAAATTCTGCCCTCTAGTTGATGGAAAAGTGAGGATTTTATCTTTAAAATACTTTAGAGAAAGATGGTGGAGAATAAGCAATGGTTAGTCTTTCTTTTTTGTCCTATATGTAACAAAGGAAAAAATTAGGAACGTGCATGACAAGACATCACTTTTTTTTTAGTGTCCAGGCTATAGAACCACAGCAATGCTTGTGGAGAAACAGACGGTGATCACACAGATGACAGGAAAGTTTCTGACTCCAGCTAAAGATAACAGTAGAGGATATACACAGCTATGTCACGCCTACTCTTTAGATCATGGGAGTTATATCTAAAACGGTTATGGATATATGTATGGATACATCTTACTGTTGATAAGTCGACATCTTGCAGACAGTCTACCGAGGAAATAAATAGAAAAGCGACTTGAAGACATGTGTATTAGATGTTGGAGTAAAATATGTGTTTTAGATTTTGGGACCTACACAAATACAGGGATGAGATGACTGTGCTTGTTTCATATATTTATAAATGCTCTGCTTCATTGTGTGTGATGTGAATAATAATGTACACATAGATGATGTTTTCCAGCGCTGCGGTTGATCCAGTAATGCTATAATTTTGACTTTGTCCAGCAGAGGGAAATATTCCGTTAAAAATGACAACTTGGAAGGATTCAGCGCATTTTCCAGCAACAGATTGTAAAATATTTCATCAGATTTTCGTCTTTGTGCATTTATCTGTGTGTGCTCTACCTGCACTGATTATGTGTTTAATGTATGCACGTAGGCGTATCTGTGTGTGTATTAGTTTATAAACACAGACAAACAGAGTGAGAGAGTGTGTGTAGACTTTTGTTTATGTTTGTGTGAACTCAGTATGTTACAGAGGAACTGTCCCACTCATATTTTCCCTCTTGCTTCCTTCCATTAACCTCTTTTCTCCCCTCGTCTTCCTCCTCTTCCTCTTCATCACTGTTATCTGACTCAGCAATTGTCACGCCTCCCACTAGCTCAACATCCTCTTCATCTTCCTCCTCCTCATGTTCTTCTTCTCTTACCGCTTCTCCCAACGCCTGAGGTCCTCTTATGTCCTACAGAACAAACACAGATCCCAAATCCAGCCTCAGTGGTGCGTAAATAAGACACGAGTGGTCCTTCTAGACAGCACATCCCAAATCTGCAGCAAAGTGAAAAAAACAAAATGTTCCAGGCCAAGCAATCTTACCTCCATGGGGTTGACAGTGATGTTGAGCGTAGAGCTCTCCCAGTCCACCTCCGGATCTTTGACTTCGTCCTCGTCATCTCTGGAGCCTTCCTGATGTGTAGCGTGGATCCTGTAGATGCCGATCACCACGATCACCACCAGGGCAGCGATGCAAACAACGATAACTACTGTTGCTGCAGGAGGTGCAGGTCCTGGATGGGAAGAGGGGTGGATGTACGGATACATACAAAGATTAAAAATGGTGGAACATCTGTTAAATACACTGTTGTCCCTCTTTACATGATCCTGAAGTTTGCAATCTTTAAAGTAAACGTAGTAAAAAAGGATTTAATACACTCGTAACTGTCATCAAACCTCTTACAACAACACACTTATTTTAGCCATTTATCAACCTCGGTTTCTTTTCTCCTCTGTGTTTGTCTGTTTGCTTCATTTGAAGTTTGTGTTGTGATCTTTGAATTATTTCTTCACCTTATTTCCTCCTACAGTTTTTGCTGCAGATTTAGCGCCCTCTAGTGCTTATCCTCACTACAACACCATTAATCGGGACAGAATTAGTGAATGGAAATGTTTTTAAACTAGCCTTTAATTAACAGATTTAATTACAATTTCCTTTAAATTCCCAATAGATTTAAATAGAAGCAGCTAGAGCCACACAAGATTTTATGATAAAGGTATCTGTTATTAATTCATCTGGTCTAAACTGCACACTTGAGACAGAAAAACTAAGATGAATGAATCTACATGTTTATTATAATCATACATTGTACTGTTTAAATGTATCCAGCTCCTGTACAGTCACAGGAAAGAAAATTGCAAAAATGAACCATAAAAGCCTGTTAAGATTCTTGTTAAAGTTCAGTTTCCTTCCATCTTTGAAAACTGTTTTGCTAGATAGAAGCAGGAAAAAAAAGGTAAACGTGTGACTATCTGTTGGAAGAAATATTTGCTATGATATAAAATATCACTAAGAACTACATTTTTGCATCTGAATCCTCTCTGCTTAACTTGTGGCTTACCTGACATGTGTGAGTTGAGAGTGTGGATCATAAGTGGGTGATGGACAGGCCTCATGTACTGCGACTGGCCAGCCATATGATTGACATGCTCCACAGGTGCACTGTGGTGAAGAACACTGACCTAACGAGACGGGACAAACAGCCGTTACCCTCAGAGAAGAGATGGAAAGGACAGTGAAAGTCACCTCTCTGAGAAAGGTGCACGTCATGACAAAAAAAAAAGAAAGAGACACAGACGACAATGTTAAGATAAAACCTCAAATTCACCTCCAAATTGAACTCATTGCTGGTGTAACGTCCATTCAGCTCAGAGCAGGTGAGTCTGAATTTCCTCTCGGTTAGAGAAGCAGGTCGCCAGTTCCTGTAGCGCAGCTGTCTCAGCGCCTGTTCATAGTGGGCCATGGAGTCCACACCTGGTGATGATAATAACACCATATCATACCACAGCCTGACACGTTACTTTACAGCACATTAGAGTAAAAAATAAACCTATAATATATGATAGAATTCAACTCCCGAAACCTTTCTTACTGTACAGAAAGTCACTGTCCACCCATTTGTTGATTAAAAGGTAAATCATTGTTACAGTCTGAAGGTTTGAAGTTGGCTGCAGTACGAGCACTGAGGAAGATTAGGACCAAAGATCTGTGTTCTTGTCAGGGAGTTAGCTCTGCCTACCATATATTGATATTCCAGAGGTGGAGTTGGTGGCATCAAGGTGTTTTCCCAGCAGAGCACTGTGATGAATCTCCAAGCTCTCTTTCTCAGGATTCAGTTCCTCTCCAATTACCAGCACATCACAGTAATCCAGGTTGTGCATCACCTCCATCACACCAGGTCTGTGAACTACACACACAGCCAGAAAACTGCATGTATGCAAAAGGCTTCATAATCACAGTATATTTCATAGCTGACACAATTTGGGGCAAAACGTTTGCAGAAAAATCTCTGTAATTGGATTTTTCAAAAAATTACATCCCATTTACTGAGTCATTATTAAAAAGCTGGTTTGACTAAAGAGCTTGGACATAAGCCCAGAGTCATCTCGCCACTCACTTCTGCCAAAGCTGTCTCCTTTCATCACTGTGCTGGTGATGCGGAGCTCTTTGAAGGGTGCCACACCCAGCGGGCTGCGGAGGTCACTGGCAGGCCTGACGAGTTGATTGGATCCCGTAATGGTGATTCTGGGTTCACTGGGTGGCAGCACCATAACCACTGCCTTGATGTCTGGGATGGGGATACAAGTGTCTTCTCCAAAGCACCTGTCACACACACACATACAGAGGAAGACAGGAAATGTTACGGGATGAGACATTACAGGGATACAGACTCACTGCTTATCTGTCTCGATCTAGCTGTAGCTACTGGTGTTTGCTATGCAAATTTTCTATTATTATTTTTTGTTAATTGTCACAAATAATATCATAAAGTCAAAAATCACAATACTAATAAAATAAATGGGATATCACACTGTATTATAATCGTTTAAAATCATTATATAATGTTCAAACTTGAGACAAAGAGAAATAAAATATAGAAGATTTTGTGTTCATTATCGAAGGTGTGTTTTTAAAAACCCCAACCATGTTTACGAAGAGGAAATTCTATGTCTTTCTTTTGTTTTTCTACTAAATAGAAATTCAAAATTCTAAGTTCCAGCAGCCACTGAATGCATCATAACACCATCAGTGTGAGGTTCAAGGGACAAACTGTACTCGAATCAGAGAACTAGTCCCCGACAAATATTACATGAAAAGCAACATTCTGTTAATGAGGAGTGAATGTGTGAACTAATTGATATATCTTTAAAGTCCTCACACCTGCATGTCATCATTGTTTATAATGCAGTGTGCAAGTGGATCATGGGATATGATTAAGAGGAATAACTTTAGTCTATATGTTGTTTTTTTGAGTAATTTTCTGTTTATTTACTTAATTAATCCCAATTTTAGAAATTAGCCTCTGCATTCTACCCATCTCTAGATTCACTAGAGAGCAGTGAGGTGCAATGTTTTGGCATCTGGAGAGCAGTTGGGCGGGGTTAAAAGCCTTGCTCAGGGGCCCATAGTGGTTCACCTTTGTTTCCAATGTTTTCTGAAGTTGCAATGCCTTCAGGTTTTGTACTTTATTCAATCAGATCTGACTGACAAAGGCCTGTATCTAAAAAACAAACAACTACACAAACTGCAACCCACTGGGTGCTCAGATAAACATGAAGTCAGAAAAATAGACTTCAAATAGACAACAAAACTGTTATAAAGTCTGAAAGTTTTCAGCAATGTTTACTGATTTCTACATCTGAGGTTTGTTAAAATGTCAGAACAGGCTGGTTAGAAAGTAAAACCGAGCAATGATCCTTTAAACCACTCTTTAATATGGAATTGCTGGCATCAAAATGTGCTTGTTTAAAAGTTAAATCCCCCCCCCCTATTCAGAAGTGAATCATACACAAGTGCAAAACACTTAAGCAACACACAAATATAAGCACACCAATAAGAAATATGTTACATTTAATATGCTGCAACTTTGTGCTTTGAGGACCAGAAATAATCAGCTATAGGACCTGAATAGGGAATCCAGATTAGGACAAAGCTGCTTTAAATGTTGTAGTTCAGAGACAAAATGAAGTATTTTCTTTGTACCTCTTTTATAAAGAAATACATTTCAATCTCAAGATTAATATATGCATGTTATGATGTACTGATGGATTTTGCTCAAGAATTTGGATGGAAGAATATTTTTCCTAATGTTTGAGCTGGAGATATTATATAGGTAACCCAATGCCAAACCAAGTTAGATCCAAATATTAAGCATATCCATCTTTTTTAATATTCTAAAATAAGCCCTCACATATTGGACCAAAGAGTTTCAAGATGTCAGAGTAATCATGCAATTAGTTTTAAAAAATGTTTTATTCTGGACAAGAGAGATGAACTGAGAGGCTGACCTTGTCCTCTTGAGTAACTGCTGCTAGTGAACAAAGTCAATTCAATCAAATTAAATAAAGATCCAGATGCAGACAGAAAAACTGAGAAGATAGAGAACAAAAACAGAACAAAAGCAAGGACAAGTGGATGAAAGTGGTGAAGTCTTTGCAATCACGAGAATGCTTAATGTTCTGAGAGAACAGCTGGTCTGTTTAGTGGTTTAATAGTCTCTCTACTAATGATCCATCCGTTCCCATCTCACTGAGAGTTCTACAGCATGAAGACAAAAGCAGACACAACACATCTGACACACTTCCTTTCAACTGCATTGTGCATTATATATGCATCATTTCACATTATTCTTCCACAGAAACTTAAGGTACATCAGACAGCAACACCTGCAAAACACGTGTGTCAAAAAGAGTTCATGTGCTATAAAAGCATCTTAATAAGCAATAAAAAGTAGGAACTATTGATTTCCACTTTCAGCAGTGCCCCCCTTATTTAATACACACAACAGAGGAGGAAACTTAGAGAAAAAGAAGCTCCAAGACACATTAAATCAGGCCCCCATATTCATCTATTACCCACTGAATAAATGAATGAATGAAGCAAAGCAGATGTAGAACTATCACATATAGATCGGATCTTCCTAACTACTGTGCAGTCTATGAAAACCACAGAAAAACTATGTGCACTGAATCAAGTTGAGAAATGAAGATGAAGTCAAAAGCACAGATGACCAAACGTATACACACAGACAGATACACACACAAACACACACACAATAATCCAGTTCTAACCCTAACTCTAAAACCAAGTCTTAATCTTTAAAAGTCGCTCCGTATCCATGGGGATGGAAATTCAGTCCCAATGTTTACAGGAGGCCTTCATCAGGTTTTGGTTCTCATCATGATATAAGAGCACAAGCACACACACACACATGCAAACAATATAATAAAGCTCAGTTCTGTAAAATAAGTGGCTCTAGTCAGACCACCACTGAACAGTCATCCACATTCATATACCAGCAATGGATTTGATTTGATTCTATTACTTCTCAAGTGTTTTGGTCATTAAAGCACTGGGAACAAAGCAATGAAATCAGTATGATCAAAAGGGTTGTCTCTCTACCAGACCTTCCAGAAATTTGGATAAAATCTGCTACGAATATTGTAGTAATACTGTGAGATAACAAAGTACCCATCTGTCCACTAACAATATAGCTGATGGTGAAGGGTTACATTATGTCTACAGTAACAACCTTCAGTGCCATCACAGCAAACTGCCTCCATAGGGCTTATCATTCAGTTTTCCTGAATGTGCATTACAGAAACAGAACATATGTAGCAATAAAAAGAAAATCCAAAACTTTGTCTTGTGGAAAACAGCATAAAATAAAGTTATAGGAGCAAATGGGCAAAACTCACAGGTGCACCTGAAGAGGTCTATGCATAAGAACTAATCACGTGACAGTATTTACTTAGTGAATGTAAAGCTGGATAATAAAGACCCCAAAACCTGATCTTATAATTATATTTTAGAGTTTTAGAAAAGATTCAAATTTTCTTATGTCAAGGAATAATTTTCTTACAGTATTCATTGCTGCAGTACCTATTATCTCTTTGTGCCTCACAAACTAACTGTAAACTAAGCACTATACAAATGTGTTTCATGGTAATGTAGACAGGTAAAGGAAGAAAGGCCTGACCAACAAATGAGGCATTTCTGACAATTCATGCAGTGCCTAAATTTTGTCTAACGTCTTCAACCTTTTATATAAACAAAGGCAGACCATACATGCACTTTAGACAAAGTGTGCTCCATCTTATAGTTAACACAGTTAGAAATACATCTACTATGTGTGTACTCACTGTACTGAAGTTGTGATGTGCAACCGTCTGAGGCCTGGCGTGGGAAACTGGCGGGAGTTAATGTAGGAGACCTTTGTCATGGCTGTGTTGATGCTGTCCACATCCTCTCCTTCCACCACCAGCACAGACTGGGCTGGGTTAAAATGAAACTGGAAATACACACAAAGAAAAATGTGGAATCAAAATTCAAACTGTTGTGTTAATAATTTAACTCATGGACATAATTTGAATCTTTCTTGAGTCTGGATTTGATTTGCCTTCTAGAAATTGGACTCAGAGCAGCTTTGAAAGAAGCTGTACGTTAGCATAAACACATTAATCTGCACTGCACAAGAGTGACAGAGTATTACTTCTTCTTTTACAGCAATGCAAAGGTAATAAAGTAATAAGCAGTTGCCATACTACCATTGAAGGCTAGCGTGTTGGGAATTGTAAATGCGCCGCCATTTTCCACCCACCTTTATGTCCTTAGCTAGGCTTTCAAGGGAGTTAATATCAAGGCCTTCTTTGCAGGCCTGCAAACAGGAGATAACCTTCTGGGTTTCAATGCGGCCTGGTCGGATTGTCAGACCTGAAAGGCTGCCATGGAAATACTGGGTGAACCTGGGGGTCGCTACCTCACCACCTAGTTGAGAAAAAAGAAGACAAAGGGCCAAGAGAAGAGAAAGGAGATAAAGGAGACAGATCAGTACAGAGGTGGAAATGAAATAAAGAAGATAGTGGTACCAAATGATGGGGGGCAATTTTCTAGAAAGGTAGGTCAAGGGTAAGAAAAAGGTTTAATAATTATATTTTTTGTAAATTAACAAATCAAAACAAAAACAGCTCATGATGAAGAACTTGGATTGTTTTTCTTGATAAGCACATACAGAATAACTGACATCAGCTTCAACATGCAGTAAAAATGATTTAATTACATTAACAATGACAGTTTCTTCAAACCTGGAGTTGGGTTGTAGTATTTAACTGCTCAGACATGACAAATATATACATGCATGTAGACAAACATGGGCTAACTAACTGCCATCAGATATCAGACAGGCAACAAGAGGCAAAAATATGTGGTATTATAAAAAATACAAGATTTAATTTACAACAGTCTGCAATATTCAGATAGTTATTACCCACATTTCCACCTCCTGTCAGATTTATACTGAATTTGATTCATGACTTTGACAGATGGAGATGTGGGCTTGACTTGAAATGTTGTGTTACTTCCATAGCCGGAGATAAATATGTCAGATCATAAAAACCAAATACAAATTCTAGTGCAAAAGGTAATATCTCTTGTGTGAGGGGTGGTACAGCCGTAATAGATTTTGGAGAATCTCTGATTGAGTGACTGAGTGTACAATTTTCATACAGAGTAGCAGATTTCCCTGTAGGGCATGTCAGCACTGCCCTGAGGTACCATTTCACCACTTCAGTTGAAAATGTGTCACTTTCACAAAATCATGCATCTCAAAATCATGATCACTTGTAGAATCTCTTGTATGATTTTTTCAGGTTAGCAAGTTGAGAAACTCTGGCAAAGGGTGATAACTCTCTGTACAGTAGGTATTGCATATAAAGTAGAGTAATTATGCATCCCCCGATACATTATCCAATGGCAAACCCAAGTGTGTCAGTGCAGAGCAGTGCTTTCTCCTGAAAAAGAGATCCTGAAATGTCAGGTTTTTAAAAGTCTTTAGTCAAAATATATTTGCAGGATCAGAATCTAAATTGTCACATTCTGTGTGTTTTTTAATTGCTTACAGTAAAATACTGAAATAAAGTTACTGGACCTTAGTTTTCAAACTAATATCCGAAAAACATTAAATGAAATAGATACTTAATAATGTAAATACATTTTATATTTGAATTATCCTGATAAAAATCTTTTGAATTGCAATTGAATTGGTTCAATTCATTGTTTAAATTTTGAACTTCATTAAAGTAAACTGTTCGACGTTATTTATTACAATAATTAAATTGATAAAAAGACTAAAAGAATGATTTAGTGTCTTAAATAACAGTAACTAAATCAAAGTGCATTGTCAATTTATGCAATGAGTCACTTTTACAATAAAAAAGTCCCATCTTAGCTCCTAGACTCAGTTCCATTGTTGTCTTTTTATTACTAGTCAAATATAAGTTATTTAACACTGCTAAATCCTGGCTCAGCAGTTTTCTTGTTGAAGGTTATGCCCTCCATTCAACACAGACTGGGGGTTCACTTGGCACAAATACTCTGTACAGAGCAGCTTGGGGAATTACAGGAACTGCAGATGTTATTATGGACCAGCTCCTGCAGTAAGCTGCCCCCCCCCCTCTCAACTCTGCCACTGTGACCCAATACAGGAGTGTATACATGTCGAGCATGAAAAGTACATCCAGTCACAGAAACACTGCCATCCACTGGCTCTCATTCTGCAGAAAACTCTAATGGTGATCGATACAAATGCAATGAAAGTTCAAAAGGTCACACCATGAAGCATATTTACCATGATGCATGTTTCACATACTGAACTTATAAAACTGAATATTAAAATGCGAAAAGCAGTTCCAAGCTGCTCATGTCTTATAGAAAGATATCAGTCAGATTAGTGATAAAAAAATTCAACAACTTTTTTAAATACATTTGATGTGCATGCATGTTCCCTTGTACTTTGAAATTACAAAAAAAAAATGAAATAATTATATAATGATTCATAAAACTAAACAATTGCAAAGTTAATTTGAGTAACAATTTGAATTGTGTCCATGCTGACAATGGGAATTCTGAGAAAACGAGCAGGCAGATCACACCTTCATTTTTTTCTACTTACATAAACTGAAACTTCAGACTGCAACTCAAAAGTTCTTCCTCATATTAAGTGAATTTGTGCCATTCTTCTTCAGTATTTCTTTTGTCTGTGCACTCAGCAGTCATGGTGTAAACTGGATATTAGAGATGATAAACTGGTGTAAGAAGGAGCACAGTGAGAAATTGTCATAAATGTATTGCCCATCATCTCCCTTCCTCTCAACCAATTTAAAAATATTCACAATTATTCTGCTCTTTCCTCTTCATCTCTCATAAATAGGATTAGGGTTCAAAGGGTTTCATCATGTGGCTCAATAACTAGGTGTCAACAGGATTTCCTGTTTTCAGACATGCATTTATTTTTTCATACTCCTAATATCAAAGTAATTCAATGATTAAATTAAATGATAACAGCAGGTATCTTACATGTACATTAATTGTGCCAACACAAATAATATTCTGGAAACTATTTCAATGAGCAAAGAGTCTCAAGGTAACAACTGCTTTACTCTTAACAAAAATTCCTCTGTAGGTAAGTTGGCTAACTTTTCAAAGATTTAAAGAAACGCATGTTGCATAAAACTGATTATTTGTTCTTTGTAAATGGCTCTTTAATTTTTTAGCTAAAGGTTAAAGACCTTGTAACTTTCATGATGGTTTCTTTTCATTTTCATGCAGGAGAGGTGTACTTGACTTTTTTTTTAAAAGACTGTTAAACCTTCAGTAACACATTCATTCGCACACTTACAGAAGTCCTCCAGAATGACAGACTTCTTTTTAATTTAAGTGCATTTTAGGTCAATACATCTGTGTATGAATATTTTAAAGGTTTGAATATTTAAAGAAGTGACCAAAATGAAGCACGGATTCTTGGAACAGGATTGTGTTTGTGTTCCCATTGAGCCTCTTCTTGCGAGATACTCAGCGAATCCCTATACTATCATGCATATTGGTTACACCTTATGACAAACCAAAATCAGTGAAGGGCAGGTCATTATTGCCTTTAATAATGATCCGACAATATATTGTGTTATGCCTCTGCATGGGTGTAGATGTAACTAGAGGCAAAATATAATCGAGTTATCTGTCCACACTTTTCATATGAGTGTCTTGAGGGAACAAATTTTGCACCATTGTTTTCTTGAATTCACAGATGAACTGATTACATTTTGGTGGTCATAATTCAAAAGCCACTGTGATGAGGCCACATGGGGTTCTCGTTTTTATTAAAGCAATACAACAGAGTGCCTCAAAGAAATTTCATTTCACCAGCGTCAAACGTTCACCAAACCGATTACATTTTTGAGTTTAAAGGTCAAAGGACACAAATCACACAAAAAAATTTTTAGGAAATAACTTAACACTGTAATTACACGGACACAAAATTTAACACAAATGTCTAATAGGAGTAAAGTGATAACATTTTAAATAAAGTCAGAGGTCAACTTCACTCAGGCGTTATTATTGTTCATTATTACACAACATACTGTGACTAGAGAACAGGAGAAGAAACTGTCTGACAATGAAGTGGTTACTCTAATCTTGTGTGCTCATTTAATAGATACCTTCACAGTACCATCAGGAGATGGCAATTTAAATTCTCAATGCTGCCATCGCTGCACTCACTACTCTTTTGTCAAGTTACAGTTTGCTGCAGGATTTTAGAGTGTTACACTTTGTGCTTCTTTATTTTGATTGATGCCTTTCATCTCCTACATAAAATCCTCCCCACACTCTTTTAATGCCCACCATGTGCCTTTACTCCTTTACTTAATTATCTGAACACTATGAGGGTGGCTTTACAAGTTCACACCCACACTCCTTAAGAAAATTAAAAACACATATTTACAAGTTAAACTCAATAAAAAGCTTATTGCCACTAAAAACTGCTTCAAACCAACAAAAGCCACACCGTTTTCTTGTTAACATTGTGAGGCAACAGCACGTGACTTGATTTTGCTCTCAGGGCAGTGACAGTACAGTCTGAATGTCTTTTATTCCACATCTCATTATTATGTTGTTGAGGATGGAGGAATGAGAGGCTCTGTAAGGCAATCCTGCACACTAATGGCCTGCAAAGTTATCAGTTGCGGCTTAGTGAAGCTTAAAGCGGCTTTATTGGGATGTAATAGCTGGCAAACTTGTCCTCCATTCACTTTTACTAATCCTTTCTTCAGGGCTTTCTCTCGCAATCACAAATTCATAGAAAGAGGCAAGACAAGAGGGCGGCATGAGGCAAGGACGGAAATGATGACGACAAAAGAAAATTGCAATCAAGCACAGGGTGAAAGGAAATTTAAAAGTAACCAAAATTCCATCAGGATTGAAGTGTTGGATGATGCTCATGAGCATTATGAGCATGAAATAGGCAAGCTGCTGAGCGGATCTTTACTGTCTCATTCTGTACTATAAAGCATTTTCGTGCAATTATTCAAATATTAAACATGGCGACATTCATTTCACTGCAATCACTACTTGCTTTCGTTTCCAGTCGCTAGGAAAGACATACAAAATTTCCTGTAGATACCCACTCAGCTTCAAAGAGGAAACACTCGCAGCCCACAGGGAATAAATCCTAATCCCTTTATTCATTTCAACAGTTTCTTTCCTGCTTTCTCGCCCTCTCCTGTGTTTGTGATTCAAATGTAATTTTCAACATCTTCCATTTATTGGCGCAATTTCTCTCTTTTCCATTCAATATGTTGTCACAGGTTCTGAAACTGGACCCAGCTGCATACTTAAAAAGCTCATAATATCTTTTACAAATGCACCTGCAGCTTTTGGAACTACATTATTTCAGCCCATTACATAACACAAAAATGCCCTGTTGTTAGTTTTAGGGGAGAAAGGGGAATATTGTCACACTATTAATTTGAGGTGTTACTTCAAAAATGTAATAGTCATCATATTTTACCATCAACACCCTTTAGTGTGACATTTAGTGTGCCAGAACTGAATTCCAAACATGGGTTTGGTTAGCAAAATTAATTAATTATATAGTTGTTTGTGTTAGTTGGTAAATTTATATGACAGCATACTCAGTGATGAGTCAAGCTGCCACACGTGCACACACTGTTTTTAACGGTATCTAGTTTTTAGTTGAAATGAAATACAAAGATGTAATGAAATAAGTGCAAAATAAGCAAAAATCAAGTAAAACAATTGACATCTAACTCAGGTCCCTCCAACTCCTGTGTTAGAGAACTACTTTAATACATGTATTACTGAGCTCCAGATAAAAATATTCATATAAGTATTGTTTTAAATAATTTGTAATATGCAATAACGTATGTAGTGTAAAAATGTATCAGTGACATGTAAAATTTGCCAAAGTTCAGTAGTGATGCATTAACTTTAAACTGTTAAAGCATCACTGCTGAGTTTTGGCAGCTTTTCCTACTTTGGGCCCTCCTGACGAAGGCCTATTCAACATCCATCATGCATACTGACTCTTCTCTGAGCTCTATCCAGCGAGTTAAAACCCGTCCAAAGTTGCCTCTTGTCTTAACTCTTGCTCTGTCATTTTCTTTGTTTCTTTTCCTCACTTCCTGTCCTCTTGAGTTTATTTGCTGAATCAGTAGTTATGCGCCTCTAAAACAGCCAGTGTGTTGATTTCCAGTTGCTGGCGTGTAGCACGGTGAAGCACGGTTTCTCCAGGACGCTGCAGGGTGATTTCAGCCCCAGAGATGTGCTTAATGAAAGTCAGTATGCCATCAAAATGAGTCAGAAGCACAGAGTTTTAAGGTCAGAAACTTATGTAGCACAGTCATACCTTATTAAATAACTCTTGTAATTTCAAATGAATTCATAAGATGTTTCTTTTACATTAAATACAGCTGCAAACAATTCCAACAACATAGTGCAGCAGGAGTCCCCATCTGATTTCATTTGGTTTAATGCCTAGAGCCTCAAAAAAAACTATGCTTTGGACACACACACATGCATTGACACACACTGACCTTGCCAGCAGGCACCCACAGTCAGCTGCGTATCAATCTTTGAGGTATGGATTGGCCAGTCATCTGTCACCAGGTAGGGTTCATAGGTCACACCATCCACAAATAGTGTCACCGCAGGAAATTCTACATTGATTACATAATAGTGCCATTCCTTGTCACAGATCTGCAGAGGAGGGAGAAAAATCATGTTATTAAGCTACAGTACTTTCTGTCATGGGCCCAAAAATTATACATTCAAATAAGCCAGTGATCCTGATGTGCAAATACACAAAAATAGGACAGCTTCAGAAATACATTCCTCCGGCAACTTCATGTTTATTGGGGGTGGTATTTAGGTTATGAATGTTTTTCTGTGCTGGATTATGTTTTTAGGCTATTGCTGCTATGAAAATGATGATGTTTACTCTTCTCATCTAGTCATAAATTGAAGGTGTACCCTTGAACGCTGCCTGCCTGTCTACCTTCAGTGAATGACAACAAAGTTTTCTTTTCTTCCCTGAATCATTTGCTCCATGTTGTTAGATAATTAATGAGGTTCTAATTAATGAGCAGTTCATTAAAAGCACATGAAGAATGACAATCACAACAGTGCAACTGTTATCAACCATCATAAATATTTTTGGTTTATTTGGTGAACCAGTAAAGGCTCATCATGCGTTCTTACTGTGGTCTTTCACAAATTCACACTCAAACTCTGTCCATGAGCCTGGAAAAACATGGAAGTGACTTTATGAATTTTGATCTAAACAGTAAATTAACCTGCAAATCAATTGATTACTTTTTCTCTGTAAAAAATTCAGTTCTGATGAAATATTTTTTAAAACTTTTACAGACAATAGTGCAAAACCCAAAGATATATGATTAATTTGAGTTGCAAATGAAAATCTAATAAATAAGCTATTTTTAAATTTTTGCTAACTAATGAGCTGAACAAAAAACTTCAATGATCTTGACATGAAGTGAGTTATTTTAAGTGCATTAAGATATAAAGCTTAACTGTGAACTTCAATTGTGTCCAGATGTGACTGAGATGATGGATGCCAGGTTTATATTGGATAGGAGGGAAGGTACTAGTAGGAAAGATTTATGACTTGAAATTATCCATATGATTTGATATTGACAAAAAAACATTGATACTAAGGTCCTGCAGGTGAGGGTCACCAGAATAAAACTGAATCAACATTGCTTTTATTTTTCTAAAACATGCAGACTCTGTGACCACATGTATTTCATTTAGGGTACCAGAGTCAGTGTTAGACACTCTTGTTGTGTGACAACAGCATGAACTATGCAGAAGCAGATGCAATGATGAACTGCGGTGCGTTCACCTTTGGCTTTTTGCCCCCAAAGTCCTCTACAAGAAAATGATCAATCTCATCATTCTGGTATCTATCGATACCGATACTAGCCTTGGTATCGATAGTATTGATATTTGGATCCATCTGCCCAGCCCTATTTGACTGAATACACAAGAAATGTTCCGGACAGGGTTGAGGATAGGGCTGTCGCTGTGGGTGTGCACACTGATGCCAAATATAGGTCCCACAACAACAACGTCCTATCCTGTTCTGACAATCTACCTATCCGGAACATTTCCTGATATCTGAACATGGCTGGGACGTAAGAAGTCCGCAAGGAAGCGATATGTTTAAAAAAACAACTCCGGTTGAAGAGCGGATGGACTTTACCGCAAATATTCTGCAATGCAAGTCTGAAAGCGGCTTTGGACAAATCAAGAGTTCAGCTTTCAGTCATCTTTTTTGACTGTTTTATCAGACATGACAAGAAAGTTTTGCTATTCCAATAAACATCACATAAAAGACAGATATAATACTGAAAAAAATTGTTTGTAAAATGGATAATGTCCCTGCAGAAAATGATCCGTGCATTTTCCCGTTAACTATAGGATTTCAGGTTAAATTCCTGCTGAATATACATTTCCCATGAGCCATTGTAGTCATTGCACACTTGGTCCTTGTGGATCTGTGAATCTTGAGAAAAGTGTATGTCATTATGATATTCTTTATGTCCAACTTAAAAGTTGAACTTTGAGAGTAGAAAACTAATCTCAAATGATGCAATGCACAAATTAAAGTGAAAAGTTATGATGTAACATTCCTTCACATTTTTACGGCCTTTAGTGAGACTATACAGGGACTTTGTTAATCTCCAAACAGCTCACACTGTAGGTTTCCCATTTAATCTGTGGGAGAAAACAATCTTAATAACATACATATATATATATACTGTAAGTATGAGCCAAGGTACACCTAATGTACAGTGTGTACACTATCTACGGAGAGGTGCTTCCCCATGCAAAGCCTAACTAGTTCTTTGGGAAAAAAATCCTCTGTATCCAATGAAAGCAGTCATTAAATTGTCATGCACACAATTGTAGATTTTACATCTAAACATCAAATTTCTAGCTGATGTAAAGCAAATGTCTTAATGGTTGCTGATGCGCCTTTTCATCAAAATTGTCATTATTTGCTAATTCAGGGTTTAATATCCACATTGGATTTGAAATCTAATAGTCACAGCTTTCTCACATTTATAGTGTGAAGATGACAGATTTATATCACAAATGTGTGTGTAGTTGGTTAACAAAACACATGCTATGCAACACAATCTGAGTTGCATTTTATGACATCAACAGCAAATAAAAATATCTTTCTGACTATAAATTGTGTAAATGTGAGTTAGTGAGTAGTTGGATTATTGCTGTGTGTATAATTGTAGCCTGTGGGACCATTTGCAACCCTGAACAGAGTATACACATTCATGTATAGCAAATAAAAAACAAAAGAACTTAATGTTGCTTTGTGTTTTGGGTATTATGCAGTGAAAATGGCAAAAAAAAAGAAAGAACTAAAACTATTAGCTCAAGGAAAAAATTAAAAGGAGGGGCTCAATGCCATATACCCACTTCACCCAAGTCATGCCACAGTGGTATTTACATCAGAGTCCCTGATGTGAGTACAGTTTAAAGGTATTTAGAAATACATCCCTGATTATAGCTCCAGCATCTGTTTTTCTGTAATTGATCTGGTGTAAAGGCTTTGCTTGATTTAAAAGAAATCCATTTATGTTCACTGTAGAGGAGAAAATCTGCTCATTTAAGATTCTCAGAGACCCACAGCAGGAAAAAATACAACATTTAGATCGATTTTCACTTTGTTAGATTTCTCATTAAGGCCACACACACAAACTCACACACTTCGACTTAAGTTGTGATAGAACTAATGGAGACGAAAATTGTTGGAGAACAACCAGAAATCTCCAGAGGTGTTAAACGTAGGATGTAGTTTCACTGTATAAAGAGTGGAGGAGACAGAATTTCCAACAGAATAAATCAGAGATACTGCTTACCCAATATCATCCTCTCAGCAGATACTAAGTTTACTGAAGACCATTCCTTTTTCATGGCCAATATCCTATGGATATACTTTGTAGCTTCTATCATCACTATTGGTGTTTGGATGGGTACTTGACTGGACAGGCAGAACAACCTTTTCATTTAGCTGCTGGTTAAGTGACTGCCTGCAAAGGTGAGATGAAAATAAAATGTTTCTATAGTTATCTGCACTGTTTACATAGTGACTATCTACCCCCTGTACTGTACTTAATATTCCCAACTCAGCAGTTACGTGTATTTGAGTAAATATCTGTATATTTGTAAATCTCATCTGAGATAATCATATGATCAATTAAGCAGGCATTAAAACAAGCTCACAGATCTGCATCAAAAGCTGTGTTTCCATTATAGTTTTTCGCAAAATAAAAGCAAATTTCAGAAATTTTGACTACGTACAATTGCGATTTGCCGGTAGTTTCCAGTGAATGGTGTTTAGCGCATAAGCCGTAATTCACGTACAATCTCCAACTCCATTCATACATTCCGAGCCATCGTTACTGTAAACAAACTGGTCACGCAACGCCCCCACGTCATGTCCAGTGAAGTGGAAATGCGGAAAAAGTGTTCCCATTACACTTTTGCGAAATACTTCTATTTCAATACGTCTTAAAAGCCACCTCCTGAGAGCGTAAAAACTTTTTAGCGATATTTGAGAGGTTTTTTTTAAATGTAGGTGTTTCCATTACCAGATTTTTATTGCGATATTTAGGTTTTGCGCAAATCTAGGGGTAATGGAAACGCAGCTAATGAAACACAACTACAGTAGCTTCGTGAGAGCATTTCTTATGGGGGTAAGGTAATGACTGAATAAGATGTGTACAAGTATTCATGCATGCATGTTCATCAAAAAATTGTACCTAAAAAGAAATAAAGAAAAAAAAGCTGTAAATTCTAAAACTCTGGGTTCATTCAGGGTTTATGCATTCTTTATATTTCTCAGCTCCAATTTTCCCGATTCAAATGAAAGATCACCCCTGCAACTTGTCATCAAGTTCTGCAAAAGCCTTTTAAGGACCCGTTCATCTGAATGAGGAGTTCTGAAGCAGGCAAACAGAATTAACTGTATAAAACCTCCCGGACAGTGGCCCCCTGGGCAAAAGTTCATAAACACCAATCTAAAGGATTGGTGTTTATTGGTGTTCAGGTTACTTGGTTAACCCTCTAACACCCAACGTCAGGAGCACTGGTGCACCATTCAAAATGGCCAGTAGGTTGATATCCAGTTGCTGGCGTGTGACACAAGGCCATAAAGCAAAACACAGCTATCACGTGATGCCCCGGGCTGGACAAAAAAAGTTGAGAAACTGGTGCAGTTTCTCAGCCTCAGGATACTACAGGGTGACACCGGCTCAAGGAATAATGCTTAATGAATGTCAGACAAGTCAAGAGTTCTAAGGTTGGAAAGTTATGTAGTGTTGCTTTAAAAGGGACATATTATGCAAAAATCACTCTTCTAAGTGGTTAGAATGGTCTCTTATGGTGTTCTAAGTCACAAACAGACCAAAAACTCCCATAAAAACCAACCACTGTCTGTAATTAGGGTATATCTTTCTTTGGAATTGGGTTTCTTAGCAGGACGTTTCTCACTTCCTACATAATGTGACGTAGGGATTAGTTCAGTAACTCCCCCTGCTGGTCTTCAACCCCGCCCATGCTCCTACATGACGTGTTCGCTCCGCCCCTCTTCAGCCACCAGGAAGCAGTAACAAGGAAGTCAACGGCTGTTTTACCGCTGAAGCCTAAGCTGTCAATCATCTCAACTACAGCGCACAGGGGTGGAGTGATGGGCGGAGCCATCAGCTGCTCAGCTCCCTGAAGGGCCTGCCCATTTTGACAAGCTAGTCTCAGAAGAGGGAAAATAAGGGGCAAATAAGGGGTGGAGGGGAAGGTGTAGCGCTCTAGTTAAGGCTAATTTTTTTCAAACCATGGCTCTGACAATTCATTTAGATATCAAAGAATTGTTTCAGATTGGGAATAAAGTGCATAATATGTCTCCTTTAAAATAAACACTTAGGAGCGACATCTGCTCTGACATAGAAACGCTCATATTTATGTCCTCCTCCCAATAGGGGAAGGACTTTATAGGAGGCTGTTACGGGCGAAATAAGGATATGAACAAACCAGCTATAGAATCATTTCGGTTTGAGGGCTTTGAGGAAAATTTTGGAATAACTGAGCCTTTACAAATCAACTTAATAGAGTAGAATTAGTACTTTATTCTAGTTGCAAACATGTCATTACTGCAATTAAGAAGCATTACTCTCTGAATCCAGGGAAGCAATTAGTCTTTTTAAGCTTCTGACTGACTTTGAAACATAAGAAATTACATTGGCACAATACAAATCTATGCACACAGATCATTAGTAGATACAATCAGCAGTACTTCTTTTGCTGCTGAGGCGAGTTTAAACACACTGAGTGGTTAAAAAACATATTAATCAGTGAGAAGTTGAAAGTCTTTCTCCTCTGCATCAGTGTAACAAAACAATGAACGCTGAAACAGCGTAATGAGCTGCTTTCAGGTTGCAGACCTGCTTGAGACGAACACAGTCCCTCAACAGAAGTGCAGTTACAGAGACACTAAGTGCAAACATGTATAAATGCAGATGAACTTGAGGTTTTTCTTTATATATTTTTGTGCCAATTTGAACGTCATTTCAAACTAAATTGCTGTTTTCTGTTTAATTCACCCATATATGAGGTTTACTACTTTCAAGAACTTCCTTTTCTAAACCTCTTTTATTGAACGAATAAACTAAAAGGCCATAAGGTCATTTTGAAGGACCTTTCCAATGAAGCCATCACAACAGCAACAAACAGAAGTTAAATATACTTCAGACCTTGAAGTTGGTGAAACAGCATCAGCGTTTCTTCCATTAAAATTTTTTTCTTAATCCAACTTACATTATTTTTATTACTCAGGTAACTACAATGGATTAAATGAGGCAATATTAGCCGCAGAATTTATTTAATTTACCTGGGATTTTAAAAAACCTAGAACCATTTCCACCAACGTTACGTAAAAAAACTATTTCCTCCCATTTGGGTTGGATTATCAAAATTGATCAAAAACTAAAAACTTTGTTAGAAAAAAAGACAAGAAAAACAAAATATACTGAGAAAAGGCAAAAAGAAAAAGCACTTCCTTAAACATATTTTGTTGCAAATTGTATCTTTTTTTTTTTTCACTTTGCCTCTTAGAGGTAATTAATATGAAACATCATTTGAATATGTGTAGCTAGTGATTTTTTATTTTTTTACTTGTCATATGATATGATGTCAAAAATATTTTAATCATGCTAAAATATTAAATGTTAAATTTTGCCACAACTTAAGAATAACAACGTGGCTCTGTCCCAAAACTTAACATCTTCAGCATGTTCAAGCAGGGTTTTTACTGGCTTTTACATTATTTTCTAGTCATTATAGGAAAAATCATAATAGGAGTATTGGATAATATGAAACCCTCATTGCCACAGCTTATTGGGAACAGAAGCATCACTGACTAAACTAGTTTCACATGCGATTTTCCTGCATGTTTAGGTCAATATCTGCCATACAGAAGTCTGTAAGGATGGAAAGTAAATGTTTTAGAAACTAGTCTAGCTTTAAAATTTGCAGCAAAAAAAATGTACAGGGGTCTATTTCAAGCAAAACCAACATTTCTATAAACAATATTTGATATGTTTTCATTCCTTTAACATAATAAACGAACTACTGAAATTGGACATAAAGTGAAACTTCACAGAAGTAAGAAGAAGAGTGATTTTCTCAAAGGTGGTCTAGAACGTAGCTGTCATTAATTAAAGTCCTTTCAATTCACCTTAGACAAAGTGCCAAGTGTGTGTCTGACACATTTTGGCTCATCTTTGACAACACAGCAGTATTTAATGCCCTGGGATGAGAGCAGGTTGTCTTCCACTCATCCTATGATTAAAAAATATCATTGTAATGATGGACACAATTCCAACATTCTATCTGTTGTAAAACTGCAACAGGTAAGTAATGTAGATATCATTTGCAAATTTTTACTCCAAGACTTCAATAAAATACACTCTTCCAACATATATGAGGGGACTTTAACCCCAATATTCACATGTCATCTCCTAGATCCAATTAAAGTGTCAAATCTAAACGATCATATAATGATGAGTTATGTTATTCTTAGAGTGTCCCATTCCTTGGCTAGACAAATATCTCTGTATCCATTTGCAATATTCCGCTTGTCCTGTTCACACAGCCCCATCTTAGCTGCCATTGGGTTGGAGATGGTGTACACTCTGGACAGGTGACCAGTCCATCACAAGGCCAATACAGAGACAAATAAAACAAACAGTCAATGTGTAGCACTGAGAGAATACCCACACAGGCACAGGGAAAACATGCAAACAACATACAGAAAGACTGAGACAGAGTTAAAGGGGACATATTATGCAAAAATCACTTTTATAAGTCCTTGGAATAGTCTCTTACAATGTTCTAAGTCACGAA